>KZ111140.1:962855-1042006 GCA_002077045.2 Rachicladosporium sp. CCFEE 5018
CAGGTGCGTGCACAGCCCAGATATCAATCAAGAACCTCATGCCAAAGAACAGCATGCTTGAGAACCCTACAAACCCAGCAGCCATGAGATTGAGCGATAATCCATCAAGTACAGTCCCAAGTGTACAGAACGACAATGTCACGAATCCATCGCCCAGCGCCATACCCGCAATGGTGTAGAAGCTGATGCGGCTGCGCGTGGACGGTGTAGAAGCCTCTCGCATCTGGCGGAGCAAGAGCAGGACTTGCAGACCGAGGATCCCAGTATACAGCAGCACAGCATGTAGGCCACGATTCGACTGCACCGGCATCTTCGGACCCGTGAGATGATTCGCGACGGCGGGCGAGTGCGTTGGCGGACCAGCAGAGGTGATGATATAGCCGCAGTCTGGCGAGAAGGCTGTCATGCGGAAGCGCATTTCGGGTACTGGAGGGAGAAAGGCACCAGTCGGGAACTTGAGTTCGCGCTCGAGAAGTGCGAGAAAAGCTGTGGAGTACTTCTGAGCAGGTGGGCATACGGGTTCTTCCTGTTGCAGCGACAATGAGCTCGCATTGAGGGCTGACGAAAGGGTCTCGAAGATTGTTGTCAGAGGTACTGGTGCTCCAGGGATGCAGCGAGGTAGTGTCGCGGCTGATCTGCCGAGCGATAGTCTTTGAGATAGACTGATTGAGTACAGTGCGGGACAGATTGAAGGTGTAGTCATTCGGCATGAGATGCGGAAGTGCAAAGATACCCGCGAACTTGTCGCTGGTGGTTGAGACGAGCCCGAATGCAGCCTCGGTGAAGTACACGCCTCGTAGCTGAATTTGATCGTGCTCGGTCGCATCGTCCCAGAGCGTGATCTTAACCTTCATCTCCGTGATGTTGCCTGGCACTCCCAGAGTCACACCTGCTAGAGCAGATTGCGTCAATTTGATCTGCACATCTCCAGCATCGCCACTGACATTGCCTTGGAAGTCCCTCGGCTGCACAGGTCCGAAGGGATTCTCCGGCGCATAGGCTGTCAAGTTCAAGCCGGGTGCCTTGATGTGGTCTGGCAGTGCCTGACGCGCCCATCTGCCCTGCACATACCCTGTCACATTCTCATACAACGGCACAGGCCGCGGCTCGATGCTGTCTCCTCGAACAGCGCGCTGCCACCACTCCGTGCTTTGACTCGCGAGTCCCCTGATGTGCGGCCATGCGTCCCACGCATACCCCCTGTCCTCTTCAAAGCCAGTCAAATGGAGTCCTAGCCATGGCGGATTGATCTCTGCTTTGAACCGCGATGCCTCATACGTCGAATTGTTCAGCACCTCCGAGGAGTGCTGCTCTTCCACGATGGCATCCTCGATCTTCGGCCTGGTGTTGCCGATGACAGCGCGATTGTCATACTGCGGCGATGGCGAGAGGATAATCCAGGTGATGATCAGGAGCGGGATCAGGGCTCCGCGACGGTCGGTCGCCATGCATCGTGACTCTGGCAGAGCATTACATCAGGCACGTGAACGCGATTAGAGTGAGGTTCGCGGTGATGCTATTCTGGGGTCTATTGCGTCGGCTGCGATTGCCGAGAGCGGAGGTGCATGGGGGGGGTGTATCGCTCCAACTGTCTACGTGACAACTCGTTGATACACGATCTTCTCCGATATACGGCAGATGCTCCTCTGCCGCCGGGACTGTGCTATCATACCCTTACCATGTTGACCTGTAATAGGAGAAACGAGATAGCTGGGCCCGGTCAGTACCGGCCTCGACGCGATCTCGCGTTATCGCGAAGTAGTGGGGTAATCCTTGTCTGTTGGAGCACATGAGCCCTTGGAGCTGTGTGTAGTCGAAGTCACAACACGATCAGCTACTACATCCATAACACACACTTGATTCTCTCAACGCAAGATCGCATCTCTGTTCCTTCATCAGCTCTGACTGCCGATCAAGGTAATCATCACTGTCAAGTTAGGTGAGTAGTGAAGGTGATCGATTACCCCACCTTGCCCAAGGCAACCACACAGCCGGGTCGAGCCTCAAGGTGTCCCTCCTCGAATGACACATCTCTTCCCTATCGTGGACCTACATCTGTTCCTCCCCTACACATATCACAGTAGAACGCCAGCTGGTCATTCCACCTCGTTCAGTCATGGCAAGGCTGACAGGCAAGGACAGCTCCCCCACTGACACGCCGCCCGCCTACGCTCCCCTCCCCGACCTTTACTTCTCCGAGCTCGGCTTTCCAGACCTCGACCACGACGGCACCGTGATCGACACTCGTCCACCACCCGGAGAGCGTACACCGCCCGCTGCACTGAGCTCACAGCGTCTTACCAATATGGAGGCATCCATGACCTCCCTGAGCGATGACTACGACATGGTGGACGATGCCTCGACATGCGAGACTGTCAGTATCGCGGACGAGTCGTCCGATGAGGAAGAGAATATGACCCCAGATGCCAGCAGTGAGGTCGATGTGGAGGAGACGAAACCCGATGTTCAACGTTTGGCCGACTCTGCTATAATCACCGACAACGCACCGCAAGGGCAGGCTCGCAGGGAGACACTTGGTCAAAGCTGTCTGTCGGAGGACCTCGAGACTCCTCGCCAGTCAACCATGCATCAATTCCCGCATGTCGACAACGAGAAGCCAAACGTCGAGCTCAGCAAGCCCATCTCGAACTACAGCCCGCGTCGAGAGCTGTCGCCACTCGCAAAGGTTCTCCGGGCGACGATTTTGCTGGCACCACTTCTCCTCACTCTCCTCACCTACAGCCTGTTTCCCATCGGATGGATGCATCCGCCATCTGATCTCACTTTCCGCCGCACTCAGCTTGCCGAGATCTCAGCCTCTACTGGGTTCCCTGAGTCGTACAAGTATATCAACGCCACGCTTCTGCTCCCCGAGCCGACGCTAGTCGGCCGTGGATCTTTCGGCAGATCCATCTACGGCGTACCAGGCTTGACTACACAACGCATCAACAACACACTGTTTGTTTCGCTCCCCAAGAATGTCTCGCAGGCCTCGCCTCCGACGTCACTTTGGAGAGTCAAACGAGCCGGCGCTACCCTTTCACCTGCACACTACACAGCCGGTGCCGTTATGGATGGGATCGTCTATGTCACTATGGAGCCGCAGGAAGCCTTCGGCATTCTTGAGTTTGTCTTTTTCCGTCGCGCTGAGAAGGTTGGGATGGTACCTAGAGCGTATACGACGTACTCCTACTTTGGTCGTAAGCGCACTCTGCAGCAGGAGATCCGAGAAGAGGTCTCCAAGGAAGTCACAGCTGCTCGCTCGGCAGTGCACTCCCTGGCTTCTAACATAGGTAATGCAGTCGGTGCCGGAGCTCTTGCGACCACACACGTCACCACTGAGCTAGCCACACAGCTCTCACGCGAGCTCAGTCTCTTCGTCAACACTGCTGGCGCAGTCTTCAGCAAAGCTTCCGCTGCTAGCAACCAAACCTCGCATGCTCTTCGCAAGGAAGCACAAGAGATGGGGCGGGACTTCGTTTTGATATCGACCGAGCTTTCGACTTTTGTCAACAACACGACATACAGCATTAAGCGCGCTATTCGCGAGCCGCTGCTACTTTCTCGTGAGCGTGCAGTCATGCTGAGGGACGGATTGATGCATCGCGTTTCCCGCTCTCGCGCAGGGATGTTCAAGCATCGTCTGCTGAAGCGTAAGACTTCATCTACATCTTTGGGTCCACCTCAGGTCATGAAGGCACATTCTCTGCTGAAGAAGCAGTGTTCATGCCAAGCGGTCAAGGGTCGGTGCAAGAAGGGGAAGATGGCGAAAGGAGCGACGCAGAAGAAGTGCGAGGAGACCGTGGAGCTTTTTGCTGCCGCGCAGCCACTTGATGTTTTGGTTTGAATTGTACATCGAGGTACAGGCGTAACTTTGACAGGGACTGGGTGTAGTACCTGATAGCTGGTGTGGGATATGGGCGGCGTTCTTGGCACTTGGGATCAGGTTGGAGGGCATGATACCAGGGGACGCTTGATATGATTGGGATGAATACTGAGGTGGCCTTGAAGCTACGACAGGGTCTAGCTAGAGAGACGGACGGTTGGCAGGTCCTCAATCCCTGACAGCATCTTCGCACTACTCCCAATGTGTAAGTCTCATCACTACTTATGTCTCGTTGAAGGTCACAGCGTGCGGGCAAGCGCCATGTCATTCCTTGTCTCTTGTATATGCACCGAGCTATTCCTACTATGTTTTGATCTGCACTACTTGCTATTCCTCCCGTCGCTCAGACGAGAGGTATGTGCAGTAAGCAGCTCGGCCAGTGCGAAAGTCACATGCATCACTCCTTCCATGCGTGCAATGCGCCAAGCAACATCTTCTCTACCTCACCGGATCGACGTCCCGCTGCTCACATCTCACCACCTTCAACTGCATGACTCTGGGCCTTGACGCTCATTTCGGCGCCACCACTGCGTAAGCCCAGCTGAAACAGCCTCGGAGTAATGGCAGAGTTAACCGAAGCCGCCTCTAATCCGGACGCATCAGCATTGTCGTCGACGCCATCGTCTCCACACGAACAAGTCGGCGCTGCAGCTCGTGTCTTCGGCATCACGGACTTATTGGACAAGATCTTGCTCGATGTCCTCATCGCGATGAATCTCTGGGAAGTCGACGATGGTCATGAAATCGCACCAATCCGATACCTCTTCGTGACCCAAAGAACGAATCGCACCTTCGCCAACGCCATCAAGACCTCGTTACCGCTTAGACAAGCCATGTTTCTCGAGCTGACAAGCTCAAGTACCGCAAAGCAGCAGGCCAACTGTTGTTTCGCTGTGGGCGAGAGAAAACTCTACCGATAGAATGTCGATGCGCCTTGTTTCCTATACGTGCACGCCACTCGCTATAGGAACGGTAGACCGATGGCGATTGTGGCGGGCATGTACCATCGACAAGCGACCGCAGAAGAGCAACTGCGAGCTCCACGGGTGATCGAGCAGGATGCTTTCACTCCGTCCTGGGCTGCAATGAGAGTGAGCAATACACCCTGCAAGATCAAGCTTGAGACCATGGAGCCGGATGTTTTTGGTGTCGTCCATCTTTGCGATATGGAGAATCCGACATTGGGCGAGATGCTCTCGAAGTTTTCGCAGGTGCATGATATCTATGACTGGGCAGATCAGAAGCGGCTGATCTGACAACTTTGCTGGTCTGATGATCGAAGTGAGTTGCCACTCCAGTGTGTGTTCCTTGTCTCCAAACACAACGCTGACGCTGCGAACTCAGATCCATCAGGCGGGCAAAGATACTGCCTCAGAAGGTGCATCGCAGGATCTACATCCGTTTGGAAGCCGTAGACGTTCGGGATCCGGTGGCGAGACCGGCGGAACTCGACGGTTGGTGTGCTCGGGTTGCTCGGAACAAATAAGCTAGCGAGGCAGCGACTACAAGACCATGCGCTGGTGCAAGGCGTGCTGAGGAGGCACTATCCAATGCTGCACGGAGATGCCAAACAGCGATGCTGGTGTTAGTACAGCCAGCTATCAGCATAGATGGTAATACTGTGGTCTCCAGGGAGCAACACTTCTCTGATGTAGTGATTCGCTCTCCCCGTGGTCGGGCGCCTACTCGTGCCTTCCACTTCTGCGTCGTGAGGCTCTGTTAAATCATTGCTCCACACGGAAGGTTCTTCAATACACCTCATGTCTCCTGCTTGGTAGCTCGACAACTCATTGTCACAAACCCGACTAGACGCTCGTCTTCCACGCCGTGCGAAGGCGTTATGACGTTCGATCTTTTACCCAGTGCAGCAACTGACGTCGGTATCGTGGATGTCATGCCAGGCAGCAAATGCACCATAGACATTTCGTCGTCAGCATCCCCGTTCGCATCGTCGCTCGCATCGCCTGGAAACTCACAGCCAAGCGCCCGCAGCCCGCGTGCTCGGCATCACGGAGCTGCTCGAGCACATCCTGATCTGCTTTCCCGAATCAGGATGTTCTCGACGCAGATTGAGCAGAGATAGCGCAGCGAAGCCGGTAGAACTCAGTCGGCAACCTTCGCGGCACCCGTCTCCCCTGTGCTCGTCTGACTTGTCAATCGTGCTCGCACCAGCGCAATTGCAGCGCTTATGTGCAAGACGACTGCTTTCTTGAGAGGCTCAAGAGCGTTTCGAGAAGATAGAGCCTGCCATGAGCTAGCCTCTCCAACAAGACGCATGCTGAGATTTGCTCTGATGGGTGATGTTGTAGAAGCACAGGAAAGTCTGTAAATTTTCGGAGGAGCGATGGTGATAAAGCTTGACATATGTCCGGTTCGCCGCACTGTATCATACCTTCCTCGTGATCTTCTGCCAAGCTTCGTAGCATCGCGCCCGAGACTTTGTCTTTCTTCGAGATCGTGCGTCTCTCCCGCTTGACAGCACCTCGTAGCTCACCAGAGTCTTCAACAAAGCAATCTCCGCCTTCACACAGAATCCAGTATGGGGCAATATCGTACCAAGCCAGGCTTCACCGTTATCGTCAACCTGCCCAAAGCGCCACCACACGAGACCACCTTCCACGCAGCCTCGAATGCCTCCTCTCTGGACAATCAGCGCAGTGCTGCAGAGCGCGTCCTCGACTTTTCAGAGCTCCTCGCGATGATTCTGCTTCAGATTGCGCTTGCGGACGAGCCACATGGGATCATCCAGCTCTTCCGGCTTCAGAGAGTCAACCGACACTTCGCTCGTGCAATCGAAGGATCAAGTCTCCTGCGCAGAGCTATATTCCTATCACACAACTCCAGTGACGGGGGTAGCTTGATCCCCAATCCCTGCCTCGCGCGAGGCAGAGCGTGCGAGCTCTTCAGTCGACTGCACAGGTACAGGCTTTCATCAGTGCAAATATTGCTGAGGACTTGGTGCTCGTAACAATCGCCATACTCGCCAGCTTCGACATTATCGACAGGACACAATTGATCGACTCGTTCAAGCCGCGGAGAGCCAGTCTTGGTCGAAGATGGTGGTTGCGAGCAAGCCTTGCCAGGTCGAGCTCGTGACAGTGCGTATGGCATGCGATCACGAGCCTAACAGGGGCCCCGTCTGTGTACAGGGTACTTCGACACTCGGCAATGTCATTCGCAAGTACCTCGAGTTGGTCAAAATCGAACTGGCGGAGCCACACGACCCATGGTACCGCTTGACCCGTGGTAGCGGCGCGTGAACTTTGGGTAGGGATCTCGGCTTCATCTCAATCTGGTACACTACCACGACTCATGGCACCCATATCGCGACCCATCAGCTCCTGCACAGCCTTCGCAGCAGCCTTCTTCCTCTGCGCGATCGGCAAGTCGGCACTCTGCTCGCGCACAGCAAGCAGCTTGCCCATCATGAAATCCAGATCGTCGACTTCGGCCGCCTGATCTTGCACAACGTGATCGACATCAGGCGCATCGCCATCAGTGGAGGAAACGGAATCGGAGGCAAGGAGAGAGGTCTTCAGGCCGAACAGCTCGGCAGTGAACTCGGCTTCGTTCTTGCCGAGGATATCGAGGCTACCAATGGAGTCGTCGTCGGGCTCTTCACCAAAATCAAGTTCTTCGTCCTCGTCACCACCAGTGCCAGACCAGTCGTTCGTCTCCAGTGCTTCTTTCAATCGCTCGAAACCCTGCTTTTCTCCGAACTCATTAATGCCCTTGGCTCCATAGTCCACGAGCTCAAAGCCATAGTCCATGCACGCATCGTCCAGACTCGCTCGTTGATCCTCTGTCATCGAGCCTTCATTACTTGTCATGCCCACGGCAAGCATGACGCCACTCTGTCCAAACCCACTATGCTCATTCACCACGGCTTGTACAACTTTCATCGTCTTCTCGGCGGTCTCCCTCGAGTCTCCGTCAACTGCATGCCCGAAGCAGTACACCCATGCTCCCACAGCCTGCACCACCTGTTTCGCCTCAGGTCGCAGGAACTCCGTCTGCCATTCATCGATGTCGGCGATCTCATCTATCCATATCGGAACCGTTGCATTGTAATATTGGGTTTTGATATCCCATTCGTGGGTTACGCCAGCGAGTGATCCGGAGGAATTGGGAGGAGGAACGGAGCCGGTAAGGTCTGTGAGTAGCTTGGCGAAAGGATTAGACGGTGAGCCAAGAAGGAGGAGACGGGGTGTGGGCATCGCGGAAGAAAGTGATTCACATGGCTGTGGATACGAAAACTGTAGATAGAGGGAATGGATAGAATGAAGTCAAATCCACATCACGTGACGTCGAAATGACAATGCTGGACTACATCGGCTGGACAGCTCGCACTGCAGACTTTTGCGCTGCCACAACTTATCGCTACGCTACCTCCTTGCGTCCAACCAGTGGCGCTTTATTGCCGGGCGCTTTCTGCGCAGCCCTCGCTGTGCTGCTTCCGCGTGCCAATGGATCGATGACTCGACCGCTCTGATCCTGGACTTCAGGGCGCGGCTAGTCTCTCCCTTCGGCCATATCCAGTCCGGTGTGTCAATGCCATCCGGTGTTGCGTTTCCCATATCGTGCTCCAGACTGGGCTCCATTAACCTTCGTCATGTCCTGCTTATGCGTGCCCTAACCCCGTGCGCCTCTTCCTGTGCCTCGTGCCCGGTTCACCGTCGCTCTTCCTCTCGCCAAACCGACACCACGACCTCGAGTATTCCGTGCCCGGAACATCGGCGCATTCCTGTATCGATGTCAGTCCTGTAGTCGACGTAGTCTTCTTCGTCCACAGTCCTACCTCAACATATCCGGCACAATGAATAACCTTACATGCGAGCCCCGAATGTAGACCCGGTCCAGATGTGTGACTCGGCCGTCACGTTGTGTGACGTTGATGTTCTCCAGCTGTACGTTCATGTTGTCCTCCGCTGCCCAGACTGTTAGCTTCACATTTTGGGTTCGATACGTCTGGCAAATTTGCACACCCTCAATCAACTTCCCCCGATACGTCTGCCCGCTCGTGATCTCGACTGTGACTTGGTGACCCTGCGTTTGCAATCAGCTGCGATCCTCTTGTAAGCACAAGGCAGTTCGCGAGTGATTGGAGCGTTGTACTTACGGTGGCCTCGTTGAGGAGCTTGATCGGGATGCCGATTGTGGACGTCATGGTTGCGAAGTGTGCAGGTGGAACCGTGCTTCCAGGAACGAACAATGGTGGTTCAAGGTGGCTACTTAGTGGTTCTACAGAGCGTCAAGAAGTCCAACTTCATTCACTCCAGGTCGAAGCTTGGCAAACGCTACGCTCAATTGGGACTGTTGCGACACGCGGACCTCCATCGCATTCGCCATGCCCTTTCCCAGGGCTTCCACCTTCCTTATCCTACTTTCTTGACTTTAGCGACGATCTTACTAGCGATTAATTGGATATTCGGCCCATTCGAGCGCGATAGCACCACAGCCAAGACCTAGATTACGACAGGAGTCCACGATACCTCGACACCTAGTTGCATCGAGTTGGCAGACATGGCGTAATCTACCGGCATGGCCACGTTAGCATCCGACTCTCCATCCCGCAGTCCACCTTTCCACCGCCGCCGAAAGAGCTGGGCTCGCCGGATCGAGCGGGCCTGCTGCCAAACGCTCTCATACTTCCCTCTTCTCTTTGTCTACGGCTTGACCTCTTGGGCTATCTGGGTCGAGGTCAAGGTTAGCATACTGCATAAGCATGTTTGGGTTGGATACTTCGAGGCAGTGCTGGGCATTGCCTTGTACGGGTTGGCGGTAGTCAGCTACAGCGTGGCAGTGTTCACGGATCCTGGATCACCTCTGGACGCAAGGGAGGATGTTGCTGGAAAGCGGAAGGCAGGTGAATATGAGGGACTGCCAACATTCGAGACCGAGACAGGGGAGCAGCAAGCAGGTATTGCATCAGTGACTGCGAAATCGAGTGGCAAGCAGAGGTATTGTAAGAAGTGCCAAACGCTGAAGCCGGATCGATCGCACCACTGTTCATCATGTGGGAAGTGTGTGCTGAAGATGGACCACCACTGCCCCTGGCTCGTGACTTGTGCTGGACTACGCAACTACAAGCCCTTCTTGCTCTTCTTGATCTACACCTCCCTCTACTGCTGGGTCTGCTTCGCTGTCAGCGCTGGCTGGGTTTGGGCCGCGATTGTCGACAACGTACAGATGGACGAGGGGTTCGCAGTGGTCAATACGATCATGCTGGCTGTGATTGGAGGTATCATCGGGATCGTACTATCTGGCTTCACGGGCTGGCACATCTATCTTGCAGTGACTGGGCAGACGACAATCGAGAGTCTGGAGAAGACGCGCTACTTGAGTCCGCTGAAGGAGAACATGTCACAGCAACTCAGGCACCGTTCTGAACGACGTTATTTGGACCAGGAAGGTGGTGATAGGGACAACGAGGAGTTGACCCTGACGGAGCATCTGAAGGAGATTCACGCCAATGCTCTGCCTGGTGTACTCCGCCCAGAGGAAGGCGAGTCGCGGCTATCGGCGACACCTTCGCCAGGGATTGGTTCAGGCACGGAGTCACCCGCACACACTAGCATGCGCCGATCATATGCCTCCATGGAAGCTCAACGCGAGCAAGACCGCTACGATGCCTACCTCGACGAGCAAGACAGCGAAAAGCTCCCGAACGCTTTCGACATCGGCTGGAAGCGTAATCTCCTGCACCTCTTCGGCGAAGTGCCATTGCTTTGGTTCTTACCAGTCTGCAACACCACAGGCGATGGCTGGCAGTGGGACGTCTCGCCCGACTGGATCTCGGCGCGCGATGCTGTGTCGAGAGAGCGCACAGAACGGATGAGTCAGCGTACGCAGTGGCAGGACCAGCCGTCCACAGCACCAGGCTTTGGACCACCCCGGGGCAGAGATCTTCGCTGGCAGCCTGGGAAAGGTTTCACAGCTCCTCCACAAGCTCCACCGCCTCGTATGGACTCAAATCTTGCTTTCGGGGCTACGCCGGCTTCGTACGCGTCGAATGGAATGCAGATGCAGTCGCTCGATCGGCGACAAGCAGAGGAGAGCCCGGACGGATATGACACTAGCAGTGACGAGGAGCTGCGAAAAGTGCACAAGCCTCAAGGTAACACAGCCAATTGGAACGATCTGCCTGAGGACTTCCTGGCGCCGAAGAGAGGCGATGGCAGAGGAGTGAGAGAAAGAAGTCGAAGTCGAGGGAGGCGGAAAGGCGACTAAGGCATGTATTGATTTCGATTTCCGAAGTGCATTCCCATCACTTTCATGTCTTTCACGTCGGCCTGAAGGTGGTTCACTACGCTTTCTCGCTCTCATATTGCGACGCTGTGCTGTCATGGAAACAATCTGAGCGCACCAACGGTGTCGACTTACGGACACCTGGCTCGGCTGAAGATTCCTCACGTGACTGCGCTATGAAGGAAACAGTGATGATCTCCACCGGTGAAGTGAGGGATTATAGGCGAAGTGAGACGTGCGTTGTCACACGGCATTCATCGACAGGGTTTTCTCACCTACTTCTCTATACCCACGACTGCAGGGGTTATACAGTAGCTGGATGAAGTCATAGGTACCTCTCTGCATCGGAATCATAACACTTCAAGCAGACGCTGATCGCAACCCAGCAACACGATGGCGTCTCCTGTTGACAACCACGCTATGGACGATACCGCACATACTGCTCTCACGACCTATGCCGCGGGAGTGACCAGTCACGACAGCAATACTGTGTGCGAAGCCATGGACTCCGAGGCTGCTGTAGCGCGCACTAGTATGACGGGCGAGGTTGTCACAAAAGCATCTCCTGCAGGTCCCAGCGGCCGCAAGCGCAAGGGATCAGCTCCTTGCAACGCGATGGCACAGCTCAAAGCTCCCAGCAGAGTCATCAAGACACGAAGCGTTGCGGCCCGTGAAAGCTACCTCAAGTCCTGCAAACCAGCGCAAAAAGTCTTCGGCATCACAGAGCTCACGGAGGCGATCTTACTTAAAGGCTTGACGATGCAGAAGCTCTATCAGCTGAAGCGGGTGAACCGCTTCTTCAAGACCACGATCGAGTGCTCGGTGCAGCTTAGGAAGGTCATGTTCCTTGAGTCGCACGGCGAGGAAAATCATCCGAATCCGAGGGCTTTCACGTCGTTCAACCCTCTGCTGCTGCATCCTCAGGGGCTGGGTAAAGTCCGGAAACACTGCCATGATGACCCGGTACCTTCGAACGAAATGAATGCCGAGATTTATCTTGCCTACACACCAATCCCTGAGTTCGGCAGAAGTACTGGGGGACCTTCGACGTATGTTGGGAGGTTTCAGATGTCCGGTGACTGCGTCGAGAACCAGCTTGCAGGCTTGGATAATTCGAGCGAGGAATGCTCTGTTCAGTCCTGGAAGCGGACGCGAGTCAGTGCTTGGTCGATGCCGGTACATGTCTGCGTCTGGGTCACGCTGATGAGGTGCGAATTCATCGTGCTTCCTGCAGATAGCACATTGTACGATCTGGTGTGCAGGGTGTATGAGAGTCGATATGGAGATGTTGGAAGCGAGCTGATCGAGGGGAGTCGCGGAGTACACTTCAAGCCGTTGCCTGACTGGTGGGTAGCGAGGTTTGGACGAATGCATTGGCGAAGATGATGTTGGCACATTGGGTCACCTTACACGGAAAGAGAGCAAAGGTCTTCCGAGGTCTCGGTCGCGCCTGCCGTCTATGCAGACACACAAATGGCAAATTCCAGCGGACCCCGTGTCAATCACACTGCTGCTCCATCAAGACCACACAACGCACACCACAAGCACCCTAGTGACGGAAGTCTTCTGATCTTCGATCAAGATTGGTCAGTATCACACAACCTTGCATGCTGATTCCTGCATACCACATACTGATCCTGCACAGTTGAGCACAGATTCTGCATCGGTCAAACACTCCTTCTCTCAGTGCCCAATATGTCAGCGTCTATTGACAGCAACGCTTCGGCGCCGTCCCGAGTCGCTGCTGCACGCGCGGCAGTGGATGCTGCTTTATCGCAATTAGCCATCGCAGCAATCGAGATGGCGGCTGCGAAGGCTGAAGAAGTAGCAAGCTCGGTCGACTTGGACGTGGACACCCAAGACACGACCTCCAACCATGTCCAGGTTCCCGAGACAGCGCTTGCAGTCTACGAAAGGGCCGGCGATGCTTATATCAAGGCTTACAAGCCAGTCAATGAAGTGTTCAGTATCACGGAACTCACGGAGAAGGTCTTGTTGAGCGGCCTCGACATGCGCAATATTATGCAGCTGAGAGAAGTCAACAAATTCTTCAAGCGTACGATTGAAAACTCTGCGCCGATCCAGGAACGCCTGTTTCGCATCCCGCAAGTCAAGGCACCCACCGGAAGGACTTACGCCTGCGACCTGCTGAATCCGCTCATCCCGACTAGATTCGGCTCTGACAAGGACCACAAGCCTTTGTATTTCCTCGATCATTTCCAATGTACAAGCAGTGTACACTATTGGGAGCCCGGTCGTAAGCGCATTGACGTGCGCTGTACTTTCTGCACCTTCGCCGATTGGGAATGGTCTGTCCTACATCCCTTCTTCGAATTGGCAAGGAGTGGGATGGACGCTTGCGACGAGTCTGGTGTGAGAGGATGGTGGGAATCTACGCTCGTCACGCAGATTCCGCTCCGCGTGGTAGTTGCTCTGGTGGAGGACGAAGGTGGAGATGACCAGACCCACCATACCAGCTTCAAACTGGGCGAGCATGCGACTATGGGTGATTTAGTGCGCGAGCTTCTCAAGCACGGAAAGTTGATCGCAGAGATGTACAAGGCGCAGGCGTTGGCGGAGCTCGACTGGTGAGATGATCGGCCTTGAATACTATCTCGCCGCATTGATTGGAGACTTCGATCGTGACATGCACGTTCTCCAACCACGGCTGTTATGTACTGTTGATCATTAACGATGTGCTGGGAGGCATGCTCTAAGACCGAAACCCAAGCTTGAACCGCGCACATTCCTCATCAACGGCGCTGCCAGTCGAGCGTGCCTGCCGCCCACAACGACCTTCGCCTTTGAACCTGCAATTCATCTTGTGATCATGTGCAATTCCCAATCTCTGTCAAAGGTGTGTTTGATACTTCCACGCCCTGTAACCCATGATCTGGCAGCTGACTATATGCCTAGACATTCTCAGCTTCAGGTTCTCGCCCATACTCACAATGGACAAGCAGAGCAAAGAGCTCATGCGGTCATTGGTCTCAATGGCTCACCAGGCCGCAAAATTAGCCGCAATGGCTACACAGAAGGCAGAGTGGGCAGCAAGTGTGGTCGATTGGGCAGCCAAGTTGGCAGCGGAGCAGTCTGAAACGAAGATCGCAGAAATAGTGGCCTCTGAACCTCAGGCGGACCCTCAGAATCTACCAGCCCGACCTTTCCTCCAGCCTCTTACAGCCGCAGAGAAAGTGTTCGCCGTAACGGAACTCACCGAAGCGATCTTAGCCCACGATATCATTTCGATCCGCCAGCTTTTCCTTCTCCAACGTGTGAACAGACAGTTCGCAGACACTATCGCCGGCTCAATACGGCTACGGAAGAAACTATGGCTCCATCCCTTGCCAATGAAATTCGACGGTAAAGACGCCCTCAATCCTCTCCTGGGCGACGAAAAGCAACGCTTTCAGATCTTCGACAACACCTCGTTTTGCAATGAACTCATCGGTAGCTACCGCGGAAAGCTCTACGACATGCAGCTTTGCTGGAGTTCTGATGCAAGTGGGAACGGCAAGCAGGGTGTTCAAGCTATGCTTATGGCTTTTGCTGCTGGCACCGCTATCAAGTCGGGATCATGGGAAAACATGCTCATCTACCAGTCTGCAACTGAAACAGACTGCTGCCTCAACCAACAACTGGTATTCGACGCTGAAACCTCGAGGAGTACAGATTGTGGCACTACTCTTGGCGAGTGGATGAGAGGGCTGGCGGTGCTGAGTATGTGGGATCTGCAGGATCACTTCGCGGAGATTACTAAAGTGATCGAGGGTGTCAAGTTCAAAGTTGGAGCGTGAGCGGTAGCGCAAGAGCTGGGTCTGAACAGCGAGGATTCCTGCTACGGTGAGGCTTCAGTGCGAGGGATGGTGGTGTCTTGGTACATGGCTCTTCAATACAGATGAGGCTAGATGGCGCGAAGGAGCTTCCATGTGTCCAGGAGGTGCCAATGAACAGTATGTATGAACTGCGCCATGATCCTCGCCTATGCACAGTGGATATCAGTCGCTCGAGCCAGTTTTAGCGTCAGCGAGGCTTTCAGAGGGTAGCAGAGGGCTGTGATGCTGAAGTAGAGAATGTGAAAAGATATAGGCGACTCCGCTAGGACGAGCGAAGAGAGATGTATACGGAAAGCGAGCCAGTCGTACCTGACATCTCTTGTGATGCGCTCAGTCCGTGGAACGTACGTTGCCTTTCGAAGTCATTCCGCTGAATGTATGCACACTCAACATCAGTGTCGTAGGCAGCCACACGATCATCCACTTGCGACAACAGCTCATTGGTAAGCACACAACGTCGCTCATCGCATTTCAGGCGCTCACTGATATTGGCGTCTGTAGATTGCACAAGTCCATCTCCTCAAGCTCCAGTCATGAGCTCAGCCAAACAAGAACGCGCGGAGACCGCTGCCGCTGTGCTCGAAGAGGCAGAGACGATGGCACAGGCGGCTGACAAACTGGCGAAATGGGCAGCCCAGCAGTTGGCATTTGCCAAGGCTGAGGCAATGTCTGCGGCTCATCAGGCGTCAGTCGAGCAGATCGATGAGAGCGAGGAGCCATCGACTGCCTGTTGCCCGATTCTCAAAGCGCCCTTGCAATTGAAGCCTAATCACAGCGGACCCAACACCGCTGCACAAGAAGTCTTCGCCACTGTCGAACTCCTCGAGGCGATACTGGAGTGCGAAGTCCTCGGTATGCGGAAGCTGTTCGTGTTCCAGCGTGTCAGCAAGCGGTTCGGAGCCACAATCGCAGGATCCATCAGATTGCAGAAGAAGATGTTTCTACTCCCGGTAAAAGAAACCATGGATGAGGACCCACAACTGAACCCTCTGCTCGACGGCATGGAGCAGCACCTCAACTGCTTTGACCGCGTCAAGTTCATCGCGTTCCCCATCTGCGATTCGCGGAAAGTGGAGGGCTACCACGTCGCGATAATGGTCCGATTCTACCCCACCCAAGACCAGCATGCCGATCCCAGGACCGAGTGGGATATGCAAAAGTACCTCGCTAGTGGTAACTTATTGTCGCCGGGAAGCTGGCAGAAGACACACATTACGCGCGCAGGTGTCGAGATCTCTCTCAACATGGACACTAAGCGCGATTGGAGGGGTGGCCGAACTTTGGGCGAGTTCATGGAGTCTCTGGCTGTAGTCAGCAACTGGCGGCTTGCAGATCACTTCAGGCAGGTCATTGAGAGCATTAAAGAAATCTAACGGCGCCTATCTGCAATATGCGCAATATCTTCTCTACTCGGAGACCTTGAGAAGTTCTTGTGCTTGTACAACGGCACCCGGCACCCACTGTAGCGAGCTGAGCGCATACCGCATGTGAAGGGCACATGCGAATCGTTGCTGGTCCATGCATCGATGCATCTCTTAGTCGCAGCGGCAGAGAGCTGGACTGTCGTGCGTAAGCTGACAGAAGCTCATTTCAACTCCCAGAGCACTTGAGAGACGGCGGTACGAATGAAACAAGGAGTGGGAGCAACGGACAATGGTATCTTAGAGTACTCACAAGACGTCCTCCAGTAGTGCGCCATCCCAATGCAGACCCTTGGTTCGTGATACTTCTTACATCTTCGCCCGTCTCGCCTTCCCCGGTCTCGCCTTCCCTGCCGGTTTCCCACCAGGCTTCCCCTTCATCCTCTTCGCCGAAAACCCACTAACATCCCCCGAGCTCCTCGCATCATTACTCTTAGCAAACCGCTTCTTCCCTCCAAACCCAAACTTCTCGTCCTTCTTCGCCCTCTTCCTCGGGCCCTCCCGATCTCCACGGCCCTCAGACCGCCCACCGCTGGCTCTTCGATCCTCCTTGTCTTTCTTTGCCGTTGTAGCAGCGTCTTCCAGAGCGACGTCGAACATGTCGTCCTCTTTTGCGCTGCCGAGCTCGGCGCCTTGACGTTTCCGTTTGAGGAGGCCGATCTTCTCCATTGTGTCTCGTTTTGATGCTGCGCGTTCTTGGAGTTTTGCGACTTGCACCTGCTTGCCGAATTTCTTCAAATCTCTCTGTCGTCGCGCGTCGCCGCTGGCTTTCTTCCGCGCAGCTTCATCCACAAGCTTCGCTTTTACCTTGCCCATCAGCTCCTCGGACTTTACCATCTCGGCGAAATAGTCTGTGGGTCGCGTGAAAGCCACACCTTCCTTCTTCAGCTTCACGCGGGCTTCTTTGACAGCATGTAGGGATTGGGCGTAGAAGGCTAGCTCGCGGTTAAGATCATCTTCGGCGTCTGGGATCTCGAGAGGAGTGGCAGAGGTAACGGATTGGAGTTCGGAGAATGGCAGCGAGGAAGGTAGGGCGAAAGATTTTAGAGCTCGTGTGAGTGCGGCGGTATTGTTTATGGTGAGGCGTTGATGAGGAATCACATCGCCTTTATCTTCTGAGGCTATCGATTCAATGTCTGAAAGGGGGATGTCGTTCTCGTCTTCTTCTGCTTCGGCGTCCTCATCGTCATCGTCGAGAGGGACGCCGTTCGGAAGGTCATCAGCTTCGTCGCCAGAGTCTGACTCGGATTCATCGCTGAGTTCACCGACTGCTGCGCCGAATATGCGCTCGTCGGCGGCTTCGAGATCCTCGTCGTCGTCGTCGTCGTCGTCGTCTGACTCCCAGCCGTCTGCTTCCTCGTCTGCCTCTGCAGCATCTGCAGCTTGCTTTTCAGCGCGCAGAGCCTTGCCTTTGGATGGCGCTTGTATAGCAGGAGCTGCATCGCCATTTGAGGGTACTCCATTGCCGTTCTCACTTGCATGCACTCCCTGCTGCTTCTTCTTCCGCTTCTCAGCATCCTTCTGGAATTTCTTCTGTCGCTCAAGCTTATGATCGACACCTTGATGTCGCTCCAGCGCAGCCTTCAGACTCTTCTCTTTCTTGGCCATTATTGTGACTTGTGTCGGGGAGACAAAGGTATGGTATATTCACAGATACTGAGCTACTTCAGACATTCGAAGTCGAAAAAGTCCAGTGCTAGGGCACGGAATCCGGCAGCACGCGAGTCATTGAGCACCGCGCCTCCACATCCCGCCGAGCCTCCTCTTGCCCTGAACCTCACGTGTTCACTTTGACGATGGCATAGTGGTGATGTATGTAGCGTAGCGTGTGCAGTGCCGAACACTCGCAGCCATGTCCTCCGACGCGACTCTCTCCGCGCAAGTCAACAAGCTGAATCTCAACCAATCCGTGAGTCCCAGCGATTCCACTCTCTCCACTTGAAAGTCTTGACGCCCTCGTAGTCCACAGAAACAGATGCCTCCGAGCTCGTCTCGGTCGTGGACGACCTGCTGAACCAGCTCGGCTCCAAGTTCAGCACGCTGTCGAGCGAGCTGATCAGCAAAAGTGAGTCTACTAAGTGGCGATATCAAATCAACCTCAACTTAACGTGTGGTAGTGGATGAGATGTCGCGCCGACTCGATAACCTCGAGGCGACGATACAAGCGGGTAGTGCGCAGGCAGCTTCCGATGGCGACGAGTAGCGGTGCTGCCAGCGTATAATACCGCACCATTCAAAACGGCGTTAGCTGAATCGATTTGTGGCATCGACTGTGGCCTTCTTGAGGCTTCGGTCTATGGGTATCTATGCCTCGCTATATCATACACTCCGCCACGAGCTGGCTGGACAAGAAGAAAAGCAACTCAAGCATCGACCGAACTCGAGTTCCGTCTCCTCTCCCGGTCCTCCGCCTCCGCCTGTCTCTCCTTTACCTTCACCTCATCCCCTTTCGCATACCTCCCCCCAGCTGGCCCCTTCTCACCCTTCGCCACCTTGCCCGACATCGGCGCACTCTGCGCCAGCGCCTCCGCCTTCTCCGTCGTCCACGCCTCCAGCATACCTTCGACCTGCGGACCCCAGAAAGACTCGCCCCTGGCCAGCTCGGAGTACTCGAAGACGTTCTTGCCTAGCTCGAAGTCGCCTTGCCGCGAGCGGATGAGGGACGCCATGATGCCTAGAGAGCCGACGGCGAGGCCGAGGTCGTGGCAGAGGCTGCGGACGTAGAAGCCAGAGGTTACTGTCATACGGATGCGACAGGCGGGGGCGGGGCAGGATTGTTCCGGAGGCGCGGTTAGTGCTGTCTGGGGCGGTACTTCGGGTACTGAGCTGGACTTGGGCCGCTTGGGCGATTGCGTAACGTCCTCGTCAAACCCTTCGTGATCATCAACGTCGCGTTTCCGCTTCTGAGCAACTTCTTCACCGGACGGAGCAGCAGCAGCAGCCTCAGGCTCTGGGGTGATCTCCGTCCCAAAGTGCAAGATCTTGTCCGCAAACACTTTCCCCTCCCTCCCCGCCTCCGCCTCAGGCCAGCGATACTCATGCGTCCCACCCTCCATCCACTCCACCATCTCCAGCTTCTCAACCTCCATAGGCCGCTCCTCAATCTCCACAGGCACCTCCTTCCCCTCCCTCGCATACTCATACAACCTTTTCCCTTGAATACGAATCGCACTGAATATCGGCGGCCGCTGCATGATCTTCCCCCTAAACTTCCCCATCGCCTCTTCCACGCTCTCCCGCGTAACGTACTCAAACCCCTTCTTCGCGACAACCTTCCCCTCAGTATCATACGAATCCGTCGCCCGCCCAAACAACAACACAGCCTCGTAGCTCTTCGTGCAAGCCAGAAAGTTGCCGAGACTCTTCGTCCCCGACCCAGCACCCAGGATCAACACCCCCGTAGCCAGCGGGTCAAGCGTCCCTCCATGCCCCATCTTGATTTGAACCGGCTTGACGAATTTCTTCGACCGCTTCTTGCGCTGATTGTGCGACTCGACCATTTGGCGTTGCCGCTCGGCGTCGACCCATGGTTTGAAGAGTTTGGAGGGGTTGAAGTGCGTTTGTACGTCGCGGATTACTTGGGCGGAGGTGATGCCGCGGGGCTTGTTGATAGCTGTGGATGTCAGTCGAATGACGCTTTGGTTGCAGGGGCTAGAACCCCACGGTACCGAAGCAGCCTTCTGGGATTTTGGTGGAGGTCATCGTGGAGGCGGTCTTGGAGATGTCGGCTAGTGACTTCCAGATCGTGTCGCGGACTGGCATCGAGGGGTCGTAGAGGTGTGCGAGTGTGAGCGCTAAGCTTGAGTCACTTTCCTGGGTTCTCAGGTGGACTCGACGTGAAATGTCGGTTTCGTAGACGATGAGAACGACGGTTAGCCAGATATCTCAGCGACACTATATATTGGAGTTCCTGGTGTGATACGATGCCTCAATAAGTGCAAGAGACGCCGATCCGTCTGAAGAGAGGATGTTGACGTCCCATCACGGTCATTCACATGCAAGCAATTTGAGGAAGCTCAAGCATGACTAAGCAGTCTCTAAGCTCTCAGACGCGCTTCTGGCACACTTCACGCGCAGCTTGACAGTTGTCTCTCGGCCATACTCACAATGCCCTTCTGAAAATCCCTCGCCTCGACCTCTCGGTCGCCTCACTTATCTCCGCCTCCATGCGTCACGACACCCTCCTCACTCCTCCACAATGACCAGCAAACCCCTCCCCGAGTCTTCAATCCTCAAACCCCGCCCCGAATCTCTCGAGAACTCCGACGACTGGCCCGAGTTCGAGCTGAAAGATGTCCGCGTCTACTACGCCTCGGACCCCGCAACCCCAGCAAACCTGCTCGAAGCCAGCGTACGTAACCCGCTAAGCCTGACTGGCTACCTCGAACCCGTAGCAAGGAACCAGACCAAGCTCCTTCTCAAAAGCACGTCCAAGCGCGCGCCCTTGATCGAGATCGTCGAGGTGCGAATGTACGCCTATGGCCAAGCAAAAGAGGGTAGAATCCTATTCTGGGCTGCTGGACAAGCGGGATGGTTCACGTTGAGTCCGTCGAGGGCTTATAAAGCCATGTGGGAAGAACTCACGGAGGCCGTGACGCTGTTCTACTGGATTGCGGATGCCTATCGGGAACGGAGACCGGCTAGTGGGAGGAAAAATGCTGCGAGTTTGCCAGGTTACACGGCTGAGGAGTTGTTTAAGGTGTACGCTGATGGGCAGAAGGGGGTGGGTGGAGAGAAGGCGAGGCAGAGAGTGTATAAGCATAAGGATTTCTTGTTCGCGAGTATGATTGCGGGGAAGGAGGGGATCAATTGGAAGAGAAATCCACTGTATGTGCATCTTAAGGAGATGTTTCCGGATGTGCATGAGCTTGTCAAGGCGAGATTGACTGGCGTTGGGTTATCCAAGAGGCAATCACAAGGTGTCCGGCAAGAGTCTATGAGTTCCTCTGGAAGCGGTGGACTGAAGCGTAAAAGAGGGCAGGCGGAGCCAGAGACGAGTGAGGTGAGGTCAGCGAAAATGGTGGATAGATCGCGGAAGCCAGAGAGGGTGTCGCAGGTGGCGGATGCGAAGCTGGCGAGACCCTCGCCAGCACGCAGGAGAGGAGCTGGGAGTCCTGAGAGTGAGCCTGGGACGCCGGAAGACGATGGTGAGCGAAGTGCTCGACGCGCGATGAAGGGAAGGTCAATTCTGAGGCCAAAGCCGATAAAGGCCACGAAAGGCGCCGCCATGGGTGGCAAAGCGCCTCTGATCAATTATAACGACGAAGAAGACGAATTAGCGATCTCCCCAGTTCCTCCAAAGCAAAGGCCCTCGCAGCCGGCTCGATCACGAATTAACGTTCAAGACGAAGATGAGGGCATCGACATCCCCTCCTCCCCCTCAGACGCCGCGGGCGGTGCGCCCGACCCTGCGTCACTGAGCCACATCCCCGACCCTCTGCAACACGACACCTGGAACTGCGCACTCGCAGGCTGCACTCACAAAGTCTACTGCGCTTCCCTTCCCGACTCGCAGCGGCTTATAAGAGAGCACTACGCTCTTCATGCCTATGATGATGATGACCGTGTGCAATTGGTGAAGCAGCTACAGCAGCCTTTTTTGCCGAGTGCGCATTTGATGGAGCGGGTGAAAATGCAGGCGAGGGCTGAGGGGTTTCCGGGAAGTAAGACTGGAGTTGGGGAGGGAGGGGTAGATGGAGGGTATAGTCGGTTTCCTGTGGGAGGGAGGGTGGTGAGGAAGTATTGATGAGTGTAGATAGCGCCATGATTGAACAAGAGGTGTACTTATGAGTACTTACCAACATTCAGCTGACACACTCAATCGCTCCGGACATTTTGTCGCTATTCGAGGGATCCGAATGCTCTTGTGTTATCATGAACGCACCTACAACCGAGCGTCGCTAGATTGTCGTGTCCATGAGAAGCACGGCTCCTGGACACTGACTCTGATGTCTAGTCTACGCTCTTTCATTGATGTTCCACGACATCCTCGCTGTTGTAGGGGCACTGGTAGTAGCACAGGAGCTTTTTCAAACGTTTGGAGAAAAGGAGGTACTTAGCCCAAGCCAGTCGGAGAGCACCCCGAAACGCTGCATGTACCCTTCAAAATCGACACCTCTTTTGTGGCCACGGTCTGGTGGTACTGCTGGCTCTCTCTTCAACAACACACGCGCGCTTACTCGGACCAGTCGGCGTTGGCGCTTCCACGTGTCGTCGTCAACACGGCACCACTGTTGTGCCAAAACAAGGAGTGAGGTTCACGGCTCGATCTGCACTAGTCAGTAGCGTGTGCAACTAGCAAGCCACAATCTAAAATACCCCGTGACAGCCACGAGTCGCGGGAACAAAGGTCTGGAGCACAGTCGCGGATTGAGTTTTGGATTGCGTGTGGAGGTCGAGGCCTGGTCCACCATGTTGTCGTGATACTGTCGCGTAGTTTGAGACTTTGCTCTAAGTATTGGGCAGGAGTTTGATCATTTGTGTTACGTGTCGGTGACGAGCCGTTGGAGGGAGCAAACTTGATGTCGAGGCGTTGGCGCTTCCAAGCGTCAGAAATTGATTGAGATCAGCGATTGGCAGCGATGACGTGTGGCGGTGCTGTCTGGAGCGCGCATATCCTGGTGGCGATCTGGCGAGGATTTCCCGTCAGTCTGGGAGCACTCATGGACGGTGCGCAGGTGGTGAACGTAAGGTGTTCGCAATCAGTCCAAAAGCGCAACAGTAATGTTCCCATTGAGAGTACAAACGTGTAGACGTTCCATAAGGCCTTCTAGCAGCAAAGCTGAACACACAACCCGAGGTCACTGCACGCGAAAAGTTCGAGTTGGTGGAAGTCTGGTCTCATAGTGACGTAGGCGTTGCCGTCAATGCGTCGCGTTGCCGTGGGGAATTGGCAGGAGGCAAGGCCAGTCCAGCTTTCTCTTCCGCGTGCGCCAACCTTTCATCACATCACCTCGTGCCCTCCCTCATCCTCCCCTTTACCTCAAATACCCACTTTCATCAGAGATACCCTTTTTACTGCGCTTCACTTTAGCAGCAGCGATACGATACGCCTTAATACTCAGTAATACCCCTCAACCTCCCGCAGACCATCAGACATCATGGCTTCCAAGGCGGTGAATGTGCCGGTGAACGCGGCGAACAAGGAGAAAGACATCAACGCGAAGCTGCAGCTGTATGGCATCTACTCTGGTGAGTTCTTGTCGACTGAGCAATGCTCGCGAAATGCGCGCTTTCCACGCGTAGAGGTGAAGGGCTTACTGACATGATTTCCTTACAGCATTCGCCAACGGCAAAGTCCCATCAGTAGGTTAAACCAAGTTCACGCATGTGAACTCGATCAGCACTGACAACCGCGCAGAACAAGCAAATCGATGTGGCGATGAACACTGCGATGCACTGGCAAGGTCTCTCGCAGCCGAATAAGAAGCTGTCTGCCGATGGCCAGACCCTGGTCCACGACCTCCGCAACGTCATTGAGCAAGCAAAGCTTCTCATGCTCTCGAAGAACCAGGGTAACCTGCTCCAAGACTTCATCTGGCAAACGCAGCAGATTGGCAAGGCTGATGCGCACGGAATCGCTGCTCCCATTGATAAGGACACCGCAAAGCAGCACGGCAATGAGGCACTCGAGGGTCTTCGTACTCTCGGTACACTCTTGATCACGAATGGCCAGTTCCGCAAGCTTCGTAAGTCTCTTGTCAATGCCCATCCGCCCGAACTATACTAACAATGCAATAGTCAGCGACGCGTCTGTCCTGCTCCGCGACATTGCTGGAGATGCCGCACAGAAGACCGCCAACAAGGTCAACCCATCAGAGGACGCACTGTCTCAACTTGACAAGCCCGCAGAGGACAATGTGTGGCACGAGGCACCCGACCTCTCGCGGGAGAACATCCGCGGACAGATCCAGTCCAAGGTGCCTATCGGCAGGAAGGACCTTGACAAGGCTGCTGGCGATGCGGCTCAAGCAACAAACCCAGATGGTTCGAGAGACCCCACAGCTGCCGCAGACCGCGCTGCGCAAGACCAGCAACAGGGCACATCTTCCACCAACCCTCAAGCTGGTGCCAAGGTCGCTGCACAGAACCTCAAGGACACTGCCAGCCAGAACATCCCCGAAGACCAGAAGGAGAAGGCACGTCAATACCGCGAGCGCACCAACGCCTACTTCAAGGACAAGCTGCCTCAGGAGCGCCGCGAGCAGGTCGTGTACCGCTTGAAGAAGATGGTCGTCGAGATTCAGGGCCACCAGGACTGTAAGAAATTGTGCACCCATACCTGCAAGACACTCTGCTGACATCGTGCTAGACTCGCAAGCCATCGACACCCTCCTCAGACTCGCTGAGGAGTACTCTGGACACACCCAGAACCTTGCCCAACAAGGAACAAGTTCTGCAAAAGGTGCCCGGAACCAAGACGAAGTGCATTTGGCTGAAGCTAACCTCAAGGTGTGTTAATGTAGGCTTCATCTCAAATCAGCGAACAATGCTGACAGATCTCAAGACTCTTCTTGAGCGTTTCGCCAACTCTACCTCATTCGACGACATCACCGATTCGATCAACCAGATCTACCGCGATGCCGACAAGGATCCAGAGCTGAAGGACTGGTTCCGCAGCATGAACAGGTACATCCGCCGCTGCCTCAAGGAGCAGGGCTACATCCTCCAGGACTCTTCCAACGAGGACTGGAACAAGTTGTACGATCACGGCCACTACCTCCTGCGCGACCGCTACAAGAACCACACCGACCGCATTGTCGACGAGTTCAAATACGTTGGCGACCAGTTCGACAAGGATCCGCAAAACCGCGCGTTCGGCGATGCCATGCAGAAGCTCTTCCTGGATCTCGGCAATGATGAGAATGGCAAGTCGACCTTCAAGCCTCATTTGGTCAAGGACTTGACTGAGGTCATCCTCCCGATGATCTTCGAGAACATCCGCTACGTGCCCATTCCCCGTATTGAGTACTCCGACCACATGATCGATGCGATTGTCGAGAACCTCGTCATCGAGGGTGACAACCTTACACCCAACGTGCTCGAGTTCGGCAGCGACAACTACTGGCGCTGGGGACGCAAGTCCATCGCGAGCAAGAACAAGAATAAGGTCATGCTGTCCGTGTCCGGCGTGCAGTGCGATCTCCGCGATGTGTCCTACTATGTCAAGAAGAAGGAGGGCTTCCCAGGCATCACCGATAAGGGTGTCATGGACGTCTTCCTTGGCGGTTCCGGCTTGAGCTTCAAGGTGGCCATGGAGACTGCAGACAAGAGCGACCGCGCTCATTTCTTCAAGATCAACAACGTCGAAGTTGACGTCAAGAACCTCCAGCTCAAGCTGAAGCAGTCTAACCACAAGCTGCTCTTCAACTTGTTCAAGCCGCTGCTTCTTAAGGTCATGAAGCCCGTCCTCCAGAAGGTCATTGAGAAGCAGATTAAGGATAACGTCCAGCAGCTCGATGCCATCATGTACAAGGCCAAGATCGAGGCCGACCGCGCGCAGCAAGAGGCTATGGAGAACCCTGACCCAGAGCACATCCAGAACATGTACCAGCGCTACTTCAACGCGCTTCAGAAGCAATTCTTGGACAAGAAGCAGAAGGCCGAGGAGGTCGCTGGCGACAAGAAGGTGAACATGGCCGTCACCCAGCACGACTCCATCTTCAAGAACATCGCGCTGCCAGGTGGCATCTCCACCAAGGCGACCGAGTACAAGGAGCTCGCCGCCAAGGGCGACAAGTGGGAGTCGCCTGTTTTCAGCATTGGCAGTGCGAGCGAGTCCAGCAACCTTCCCAAGGTTTCCGAGCTCTCGCGCCGCACTGGCGGTACCAGCACTGGCACTCGTGGCCCAAGCAACCTCGACGGCACCAACGGCGGTATCGGCTCCGGTCTTGCTGGTGGCGCTGGCGGTGCTGGTCTCGCTGGTGCCGGACTTGCTGGTGGTTCCGGCCTCACTGGCGGCCACGGCTCCGGTCTCACCGGCGGTCAAGGCTCAGGTCTCACCGGTGGCCAAGGCTCCGGTCTCACTGGTGGCCAAGGCTCCGGTCTCACTGGTGGCCAAGGCTCCGGTCTTACCGGCGGTCAGCCCTCCAGCCTCCCCTCGCACAACGGCCCCACCGGCACCTCCAACAGTGGCTTCGCCAACCAGGTCGACGGTGCCTTCAGCTCCGGCAACTCGAACCTCGCCAGCGGTCTGTCCTCCAACACCGGCGCCCTTCCCTCCGGCACCACTGGTACTTCCGGTCTGACCGGCAGCGGAACCACCGGTACCGGCGCCAGCGGCACCTTCCTCGGTCAGAACAACCCCGTCCTCCGCGGCGACGCCTAAGTGCTCAGTGCGCAACGGCTGTCAAGCTGACCCAGTAGCTTGACACCGCGATGTCGTTGGATTGGCTTACGGAATGATACCCCTGCAAAGCTGTTTTCGAGTGCGAAAATACGGTATGAGAAGTGTGTATTGGATGATCGTTACTGAGCATCGAGCATATGAGTGGACGGCTGCTAGTGGGTTCATCTCTTTGACGTTGCATGATACCACAGTAGCGAAGGGATTGATAGTTTTAGGGTGTGCGGACAGAAAAGTGCGAGTAGCGTAATAATTACATGGTTTCTGATTACGTTCGCTCCCTTTCACTCCACTGTCTACCTGGAGTTTCAGCTGTAGTATGGTTCTTGACGCCTACGTCCTAAACGGTTCCACAGTACACATCGCCAATGAAGAGAGACAAGCTGCAGGCTGTCACCCAAAATCACTTTCTAGAGTCCTTTCTCCTTGGACATGAGGCAGTGTTCGACAATCGCAGCAATGCTGATAGCAGCACAACCCGGTATCGTACAATGGTAGAGACGGAGCCTTCTCACTTCCCCTTCCAAGCCGCATCAGCATCCGCATGCAGACTCGGCTCCTCAATCCCCTTCCTCCCCTCCACCTTCCTCCCGCGATCAAATCCCATCCTCTCGTCCCTCTCCCGCCACACGCTCTCGTCCACCTGACTCGCCTCTGTGAAACTCGTCATCAGTCTGGGCAAGCCTAGCGGTCGAGCGTCGCGGGTGTCCCAGAGGTGGAAGACTTTCCCGTACAGGCCGATGACTTCTTCCATTTCCTTCTTTTCGGCGAGTTCCCAGGCTGCTGAAGGCATGGTGGAGGGACGGGGCATGATGAGCATGCCAGACTTGACCTGAGAGGGTGATGATGGTCAGACCAGCCCACTTCTCACCAAGGCAGCGATACAATAACGCAGTGCCGCAACGTAGCACATACGACCACCGCAGAACGAATTAAAATCCGGAAAAGACGAGACAGCCGGCTCTCGCGTCCGGTACATCATCCAACGCATTCACGTGCACCTACCTCGAAAACATGGCTATGTCACAGCTTCCTCTCCTCAGCCTCCAGGCCCTCGTACAGCTCTCGCGTGATCATGTACTCGATCCCTATGAGTCGAGCGTTCGATGCTGCAGAGTCGTAGAGCAGGCATTGTCGGACGGAGTTTGAGAGGTGCGCGCAGTAATGGTCCGTTTCTACTGCATGGCCGGGCGAGTCGGCGAAGGTGTGGAAGGCGTTTAGGTGGGCGCAGATGTTCTTCAGAGGGGCTAAGGCTGGGTTAGGCCAGCGGCCGTGGTCAAGACGGTGTTTTTGAGGTTTGTCTCTGGACCTGGAACAGTTGGATTATCCGGCATTGTGGCGGCGTACTTGGTTGATTTTGAGAAGGCTGAGATTGAGCTGGAGGCAGGGCTGGAATTTGAACCGAAGGGGACGCCGAAGGACAGGGGAAGAGACAATTGAAGAATAGCACCTTACTTTGCCATGTTCAGGATGATGGAATTCGTGGAGCTCGTTGGCCAGCTCCGTGTTTGACGTCACGCAATATCACTGTAATGGGGCTCTCCATGGTCCACTAGATACAGGATTCAGAGTCAGATCATATTATAAGACCTCGAGCATCGGCGCCCCATGTATTGCGTGCCGGTCTCGAAGGTTTCAATTCCCCAGAAAGTCGGTTGCTCAAGGAATGTCGCTGGGGTTCGCGTGCGTGGAAGAAGTCTAAAGACGCGTGGGATGGAAGGCGCCGCTGAGCCGCTTGGGGCGCACTAGCCTCTTTCACGCATCTGTTTGCAGCCCTCGACTTCCTCATCATGCATCAGGCATCTCGAGGTATTTTTCTTGCATCAACCTTTGGACTTTTGGCATTTCATTCGTGATAAGCATTCTCAGCGTTCCTATCATCTTTCGTTCTCCCATCAGTCTCATTTCATTACTACGGTCGTCATATCACTGCAGGCATCGCTATTGCGGCCAGCATGAATCCATCGTTAAAGAGCAAAACCCCAACGCAGGGAGGTACTGGACGACCCAGACCGACAGAATCGAGTACGAAACCTCAGCCTACGAGGCAACCACTTGGCATCACCGGGCGACCCACAGTACCGTCGAGACCCTCGGGCCTCATTGCGCGGCCTCCCTCGAATCGGTTTCAGCTCTCGACCACTACTGTCTCGAGGCAGCCGGCCTTGACCTCGAGACCGTCAAAGATGGCCATAGCCTCGAGAAAGCCGGTGCCTGCGGCTAGCAGAGATCGACTGGCTCCTGGTTCGCGCGGAATCAAGCGAAAGAGTGAGACGCCACAGCCAGCGTTCAGCGACGATGATGGAAGCAGCAGCGCAAGCGATAGTGACAGTGACTCGGATGCATCGACGAGAAAGCGCGCCAAGAGCAGCATCAGTTCCGTTGACACACACGTCGCGTCGCGACGGAACTTGGTCGCAAATGGTACTGCAGAGACAGCCAAGCTCATACATAGCAGGACCTTGACCGCTAGCAAATTGCTGTACAAGCCTGCCATGATTGCGGAGGATAGTGTGGCTGCAAAGGTTGGACTGCAATACCCAAGTGCATGTGGGAAAGAGTATTTTGAGCTCAAGGTCCTGAAGCGACAGTCTGACGATGAGTACAAGCCGATGGACGACATCGAGGAGACGATCAGGATCATTTGTCATCACTATCTACCAGAACGAGTGAAGCGAACGATCAAGCCGGGTCGTCATGAGATTGTCACGGGCCCGTACGAGACCGTCTACTCCAAGCGTCTCCTTCGGGCAAAGAACGAAGGAGATGTCGAGAAGTACATTGATATCATCGAGGACTTCAACAAAATGCTGAAAGCGTTAGTCGAAGACGGATCAATACAGCGCGAGCTCCATGGTCGGGCTACACTACCACTTGACTGGTTCGAACGGATCCACAACCAGATCTACTCGAGAACAGTCTCCCTCCACGTAGAGTCGCTCAAGCAATACGAGACTGGCACAGATGATGTCTACGGCGAATTGCTTCCGTCTTTAGTGAACAAGATCATCAACGTCACCCAACTCTCGCACGATCAGATCTTCGTGGACCTCGGCTCAGGTGTTGGCAACATAGTCCTGCAGACAGCTCTGCAAGTCGGCTGCGAAAGCTGGGGAATCGAGCAGATGTCAAATCCTTGCAAAGCCGCCGAGCTGCAAAAAGCCGAATTCGCCGCCCGGACAAAGCTCTGGGGCCTGTCCACCGGGAAAGTCAACCTCATTAACGGCAGCTTCTTCGACTGTCCCGAGATTGACGAAGTGCTCAAGCGAGCGGATGTCGTACTTGTCAACAACCAAGTGTTTTCGGCAGCGACCAACGACAATCTGCTGGCAAAGTTCCTTGATCTAAAGGAAGGCGCCAAGGTCGTTAGCCTGAAGCCTTTCGTGCCGAGAGATCATCGCATCACAAAGACGAATATGAACTCGATGTACGGCATGTTCAGGACTGAGGTGCACGAGTACTTCGATAACAGCGTCAGCTGGGTTGCATATGGTGGCGAGTACCATGTCGCGATCAAGGACTCGAGCTTGTTGAGGAAGTTCGGGCAGGAGAACGGGATGGGGTAGAACGCCAGTCCCTGGCGGAGGCTTGGGAAGAAAGTACTGCCGGAGTGATATCAGAACATGAAGAGAGTCCAGTCGTTGTGGGCAAATCGTTGGCTACACGACTTACATGAATTAGCGACAGCTTTGATGAATCAACGGCATTGTAAGAGTGGCGGAAGGGAACAAATGCTTTGTACTACCGGAACGTTGATCATTCCTGATTTGAGGGCACCACATCAACACTTTTTGGTGAGCGCTTTTCCCGTGATCGAAATTTTCTGACGCTTCTCCTCAAGTCTGAAGACCTGGAAACGCTTATGCGTCTATCAGAGTACTCCCGCCACAGCGAGTCAAGCTTTCGCACCCTGTGAGACAGAGCTATGAGATATCGTTATATTTGTCGAATTGAGACTCTCACTAGCAAAGCAGTGGACCGCATCGGTGCTATGGCCAAGCTCGCGAGAGCAGTACCCGTGGTCCAGATACATCGAGAGACACAGGCGGCAGTGTTCGCGGAGGCTCAATCTTCCAGGTCAAAGTGTCTGGAGACTTGCTATCTGTTCAGCAACGTCCAGAGCAGCGAGCGAATGCTGCCTCGTCGAGCCTTACCGACGAATGTTACACAATGCTCCGCGTACGGCAAGTAACTGCCTAGCCATATGGGTTTGACTGGAGTGTTCGTTTTGAGATGAACCCAGTGAGTTTGCTCGCCCAATGCAGAAGCCACAGTTGGTTTGAGCTAGCGTTGGCGAGGGAGTGTGCAGAGCTTCCAAGTCAGGCACTACCAGAGACTCCATACAGGTATAGTACGATCTCCGTTTGTTGCTTTCGCATGTGAGCAAAGGTAGCAGCAAATCGCCGGGGGACACATGCAACGGGTCAGGGCAAAGTGACACAGTCTGATTACCCACTCCGCTAGTAACGCCTACCGCCTAACGCCGAGAATTTGAGTCTAGGCCCGAAACGGATAATCCAGCGAGCGGCTGTCGAGAGGGCGATACAAGAACACCGGTGCTGCGCCAGTGTCAGAGTCACAAAGCACACAACTCGACAATCCGACTTTCAGACTCACCATCAATCATTTCATAACGGCGCAACCATACCAACATGGCTTCCCCACGAGTCGTGCTTATCACTGGAGCCAACTCAGGCATCGGATACGAGACTGCCAAAGCCTTCCTCCAATCTACCAAGCCATACCATGTCCTCTTTGGCAGTCGATCGATCGACAAGGGCAATGCGGCCCTGAAGGCCTTGCAGGATGAATGTCCACAGGCGTCCAACAAGGCCGAGCTCTTGCTTGTGGATGTGACGAGTGACGACTCGATCGATCAAGCGTTCAAGCAGATCAAGAAATCGCCTGGTCGCTTGGATGTGCTGATCAACAACGCTGGTGCGCTCCAACTACTCGATTCTCCATTCTACAATGCTGACACTCAAAGCAGGCGCCAACTTCGACATCCCCCATCTCCGCGGAGAATGCAATCTCCGCGAATCATTCACAAAAGCCTACGACGCCAACGTAGCTGGCGCCCACATCCTGACGTACACTCTCGCACCTCTTCTCCTCGCCTCCGATGACCCACGCCTGATCTTCGTCTCCGGCCTCTCAGCCATCAATCAAGCCTCCCGTGCCTACTTCCCAACGCCACCTCAACCAGCAGGCTGGCCAAAGCCAACACCAGAATTCGAAGTCATCGGCTACCGCGCGAGCAAAGTCGCCTTGAACATGCTGATGCTGGACTGGGCGCACAAGCTCAAAGCCGACGGGGTAAAAGTCTGGGCTGTGCTACCGGGTATGCTGGCGACTAATCTCGGTGGCATGCCGGAGATGGCGCAAGCGATGGGAGCGGGGCATCCGAGCGCGGGAGGGAACGTGATGTTGAGAGTCGTTGAAGGGGAGATGGATCACTTGAACGGGAAGTTGATCGATAAGAATGGGGAGGCGGAGTTGTAGTGGAGTTCAGTCTCGTAATCAAAGCATGTACAGCACTTTCAGCTCCAATCCTGACACCGAGTTTACGTGCTTGACCTAGTGCTAATACACCAGAGGGACGCATTCGAGGATACAGATCGAAGTATTCGAGGCTTGAGGATACTAATTTTGTCTTGAGTGAAGAAGTGCGTTGCAGTGTTGTTATGCGCGGGAGGTAGATATTCGCATGATGCTTTCGAGAGCCATGGGATAAGCGAATTGTTTCCACTCAACTGTGATACATATGATGACCTCACTATGGCGGACAGTCAGATAAATGCATAAGACGTGTCAGACATGTTGTGAGAAGAATGGAGGGATTGATAATGTAAATTGAATACTGGCTAGCAGTGTGTTACAGAAACTTCTTCGCTCCCATCTACTTTTCCCCAACACCTCTGATCATGATGCATCCTTTGCTTGACTTCCAACTCCCATATCTACAAGCACTGCGAGTAGTAGTCGTTGGAGACCTTGCAGGTGCTGCCAGACGCACAGCAGGAGGCACCAGCCCAGCCCTTGCCACCGCACTGGCCGTACTTCGCAGCGCAGTTAGCGGACGAGGTCGTGGTCGTAGCGGCTTTGGTGGTCGTAGTGGTAGGCTTCACAGTAGTCGTGGTTGTCACTGGCTTTGTTGTGGTCACGCCGGCGGTGGTGGTAGAGACCTTAGTGCTGCTGGATGATGAGGCAGGCTTGGTGCTTGACGATGCGGGCTTGGAGCTGGAGCTGGAGCCGCCGTTGCCACCCTGGGCTGGGGTGCCGGAGTAGGTGGAGCCGATGGGACCGACCTTGATGTTGCTGTAGATAACGGTCGCACCAGGGGTGTTCTTCTCAACGTCCGCTGGCTTGCCGCTGGAGGCGGAGCATGTGCCACGAGTGACACCTGGGGCGGTCGGGTCGGCAGTGGCGGGGAATGGGGCATCGAGCCACAGCATGCTCACAGCGTAGTCGTCCCAGATGGAGAGAACGAGAACCATACCCTTCCTGCAAAATTGTTAGCACTATACAATTATCATGGACAGGGAGATTGAACGAACTTGAAGGCATTGCCCATCGCGGCGAGACCACCCTTGGCCTTGAAGTCGTTCCCGTCGCCGAAAGCAGTCTTCTGAGCAGCGCAGAAGTCATCAGTAATGGAGTTGCCGGTGACACCAGCGATGTTGGACTGGGAGTTCTGGTAAACAATGCCGTTCTGCACGTAGATGCGCTTGATCTCGGTGAGAGTGCCGCTGCTGGTGCCGTCGTTGGTGATGAACTGGGTGACAACAGTCATCTTCTTGTTGCTGTCGAGGGTCTTGCCCGGGCCGTAGAAGGATGTGTTGCCCATGCGGTAGCTGTTGAAGTCACATCCGCTCTTGTCGCAGAAGCCGGATGAGCGGTCGGTCACACCACACTCAGCATCGGAAGTGCAAGCCTCGTAGTCGACTGGGCTGCAAGGGTGAGAGTGTAGGCAGTGGAAACGGAGTTGGCCTCCCAGATGTCCATCTCGGAGCAGCAGGCACCGTTGCTACCAGTTCCAGAGTTGGAGGTTGTGCCGGTCCAGCCAGCGCTGTTGGCCACACCATCGATGAACTTGATGTCTTGCGGGCATTGCGAGTCGCAGTAACCTGTTCCGTACTTGGCACCAGCCTTGTTGGTGGGGAACTTGGACTGTCCACCATCGGCGTCCATGGACACGAAGTAGAGAGCACCGTTCTAGTCATTCGTTAGCTCATACTCTCGAACACCTGTAGCGCATCAGACTCACCAAACCGCAAGGCAATGCGGAAGTGTCGACATCGACAGTGAATTCCTGACCGAGCAGGTTGAACATCTCGTACTTGGAGTCCGAGGTGTCCATAAGGTAGACACGAGAGCCGACGTTTGAGCCGGTAACGAGCTTCATGCTCAGCGAGTTGCCGCTGGCGGTGATACCGTACGTGCCAGTGTAGTCACCACCGTCAAGAGCGCAATTGGCAGCGCAAGTCGTTGGGTCGGGGCAAAGTGTGGTGCTCCACTTGTTGCCATCGTAGCAGTTGGTGGAACCGCTGGTCGAGTGCAGCCAGCGCCAGTTGGCATCAAGCACAACGGTGTGCTGCTCAGTGGTGCAGGAACCGCCAGCAGTGCATCGCGAGATGCTCATCTTGGGGTGGGTCTCCGTGGTCAAAGTGCCGGGTTGCTGGGCGTAGACACCGGCGCTCAGCGCCAGTGCTGCCAAAGCGAAAGAAGCAGACATGTTGAAGAGTTCAAGACGATCGAAGATGTCAGAGAAGGTGGAAGTGGAAGCTTGACTGTCAAGAAGATGATGTTTCAGGGAGGACTGGGACTTGTGTACTTATACATTACATTTACCTCTGGGAAGGGATTGCATGGTCTACCGCACACCTCCCGCGTCCGTCTCGACTTGGGACACCCGTCGTCTACCGAATGGCCGCCTGCGAGCCTGGATCAGTCACGCTGTGTAGCGCGTGGCAAATGCCATCTCGCTATGAGAACGTCCGGACCGTCGGGCTGGTCAGCCTGGCCAGGAAAGTGCCCATACCCTTGGCATTCCAGCTGTCTACATGCAACATTTGTGGCGGCAGTCGCTGTCCTGGGGAGATCATCCATCCCGTAGGCCTATCCTGGCCAGTCCGTATAGTACACGGGCAATAGTAGATCTTGGGGTCGTGCATAACTGCCCGCATGACATGCAGGGGACGGTCCCTGAAATCTAAAGCCTCTACTTTGCCTGCACATCATGCTCAGCATGGGTCGGCGCGTGCGGAGGGTGAGGTCCGCGGTCGAGCAGTACCGGATTGCACAGGTCGTACAAGGTGACTTTGACTTCGCTGCAGATTGATTGCGGCTGTCACGCGGTGCCACACTTTAGCCGCATGACGGGCGTTCGCTTGACCGAGATGATACCTGGCGACTGCGATACCTCAGCACGTCGATGAGATGGCGATTTATTGCGTGATCCTGGTGTCTGACTGAGCCTGGGTACAAGTATCTTGCACCGGTCGTCGATGTGCACAACCGCTGTATCTAGCTTTCGAAACGATTCTGTTCGAATTGGCTGTTGCAATGAGAGGCGGTGCTTCCCGAACGAGACACGGAGATGTTTCTACCAGCTGCTCCGGGAGATGATTTCGCTTACATGCAGAAGAACGGACGGGGCCGCCTGTTGTTCGGAGCTGGTACCTGAATGCTGCGTTGCAGACCGAGTGCCGATGTCAGCAAGAGCAGCGCGAATGCTGTGAAATTGCGACCTCCACCAGATCGATGCGAACGATCTGAGGAAAGAAAGCATGATCATGCTGTAGAAATGATGGCTGGCCAAGAGGCGCTCGCGGGGATGAAACCGGAGCGTCCCCGCGCCAAGTCTGCCTTCTCCTCCAAGTTTGAAGTCGATTGATGGAAGTGCGAACAGCATGAAGCGCCTGAGCACTAATACACGGCAGCAATGAAGTCGTCAATCCTGGTGACGCTCACAGCGATGGCGTCCGCGTCTCATGCGGCGCCGTCTGACAATGCGCAGAAGGTCGTGCGGCCATCCGCAATACGTCCTGCTGGTGCGATAGAGACTGGCGTTGGCCACTTCTCGGAGTGGAGCAGAGGCAACAAGAAGGAGTACCTGATTGACTGGCAGAAGGGTCTATCTTCGCGCTGGATTCATGTTCAGGGCAACGAAGCAGGCGACCTCGACAGCATGGCTGCTGCCCTGACCTGGGCGTACCATCTGGAGCACTCGACGGCGAACACCTCTCACCCAGTGCAAGCCATCGCATTACTGCAGACTTCGACAGATGCTTTGGACCTTCGCCCGGAGAATACGCTTGCCCTGCACAGGTCTCAGATGAGCAGCGGACATTCGGACCTGTTGACTCTTGATGAACTGCCCGAGGATCCAGAGACTCTATCAAGAGACATCAAGGGGATTGTGCTTGTTGATCATGCAGCTCCACTTCGCAAGTGGGAGGGCGCCCCAATCCTGTCCATTTTTGATCATCACCAGGATCTCGGTGCAGGACCCGACGCTTCACCGCGCATATTTGCGAAAGTCGCCTCCTGCACTACACTCGTTGCCGAGCGTATGCTCGACGAACTCGAAGCACTGTCCGAAGAGTACCACATGCCACACGAACTTCTTGAGCTGATCCTTGGCGCCATTGCGATTGACTCCAAAGGTCTCGAGGAAGCTACAGACCGGGATCGTAAAGTTGCCGAACGTGTGCTGAAACGGAGTAATTGGCGCAAGGAGAACCTCGATGACCGAATGCAGCATCTAGGCAAAATTTTGAAGTCAGCAAAGAAGGACGTCGACCACCTCGATATACGCGACCTGCTACGTCGGGACTGGAAGGGCGACATGGTCGACACGCCCTCGCCACGCACGCCAACAGTCAGTCTTGGATTCTCGTCAATCCCATTCTCCCTCGACGAGCAGATCATGAAGACTGAGTTCCAGGAACTCTTCGACTGGTTCGCCGTTGAAGCTGCCTGGACTGCCCAAACTGGAACAGACATTTCCGTTGCGCTAAACAAGCACAAGGTCAAAGACAGCCACGGCAAGAAGCACAAGATTCGTGAGATTGTGCTAATCGTCCGAAGCGATGTACGCATCAACGAGGCACAGGCTGATAGTCTGTTCGAGACGGTCAAGAAGGCTGTTGAAGCTGACAAGACGCTGAATGTCAAGCCTTGGTATCGTGTGAATGAGCTGGGCAGGTGGCAAATGGTGTGGACTCATGAGAATGAAGACGCTGGGAGGAAGATCGTCCGACCGATCATCGAGAAAGCAGTCATGGGTTGGGACTGATTGCAGTCGCATTGAATTATGTCGTATGTACATCCAAATCTCAGGCAAAGGGCTTCCACGCCCGTATCTTCCCAAACCACTCACTTGGTAACGCCATACCAGATCAGCCCCATGATAGCCCCTAGAACGATCGCCAGCGGCGGGCTAAGATGGAAATGCATTCCTCCGTAGCACGCCGTCGCGATGATGACCACCCACCATCCATCTCTACTCAGACTGCTGCCGCCCTGTGATTGTGGATCAAGGAAGCCAATCTGGAACAGCCTGTACACAGCCGTGAAAACCAGTCCAACAGCTGAAGCGTGGATGCCTCGAAGCGCAGCACGAACAGCATGTACCTTCCTCACTGTGGCCCAGATCTTTGTCGTTCCAACCAGCAGCCACAGGCCGGGTGTGAAGATTCCGACGAAGCCAATCATCGCGCCTACTACAGGCGGAATCGAGGTGTCCGCCACTGCCAGGGTGCCCAAGTAGACCGCGAAGTTGAAGTTTGGCCCGGGGAAGGCTTGTGTGATAGCTAGACCTAAGAGGAAATCTCGAGGGCTCACCCAGCCCGGTGCGACGATGTACTCACGTAGTAGGGGGATCACCACGGGTCCTCCACCAAAGATGATCGTGCCGGCGAGATAGAGATTCGCGAAGAGGTCGAAGCCGCGGGTGTTGCCATCGAGGGCGCCTCGACACACCATAATGACTATAAATGAGACGAAGAATGCAGCTATGATGGCGGTGCCGACTTTCCAGGAGGTACGAACCGCGGCAGGAACAGGAGTCGCGGGATCTAGGGGTATTGCCGTCTGGTTTGCGCTAGGCACATCTTTGTGGGAACTACCTGCGTGTGTTGCATAGATCTGTGAGGGACTGTCCGCTGCTACGGGCGTTGCGAGTTCGTGCTCTTCCGTAACGCGATCATCTTCGGGCTTCGACATCCGCATGGCCTTCCAAGTCCGCTGGAAGAGCCTCAGATCAAACACGACAGTAGCTAGACCGCCGGCCACCATGATGACAGGGAAATACCAGAGTGCATTGTAGAGCATACCAGCTGCAGCCCCAAGAAATACGAGCACACGTGTGAGTCTGTCTGTGATAGCTTTTGCGCTCAGCTGAATTGCCGCAAGAGCGATTATGCCCACAGTGGCGGAATTGAGACCTGACAGCAGGGCATACACCGGACCTGGCAACTCGGCACCGATGTTGTGTACACCCAGTGCCAATCCGAACGCGGCGAGTGCCATTGGCAGAGACCAGATGAGGAATGCTAGCACGCCTGTAAGGAAGTCATAGTGTAGCATGTTGATCGCAACGTGCATCTACCAATATCAATCAATGTTATATCACCGCCTTTGGTGAGCGACTTTGCGTACTTTCGTGCTCCCAGGGCCACTCAAGGCTTGACACAATGCGAAGAGCTCCGCGTATTGCGACTCGTCCAGCCATTGATACTTTTCCACATACAATCGGCGGAAGATCTGGAAGTGCACTGAAGGGCCGCCGAAGGACGTGAAGCCGAGCCACCTAATTATATATAGTCAGCGCTGATCGATTCGTCAAAACGTGGAGTCGTACCAGTTGTGAGCCAGCATGTCAACTACAGCGATCTTCGAGATCCTGTCTCCGGTTGGCTGAAACATGTGCTGCCATTTCCGCAGTGTTGTTCGCAGCTCGCTCAGGTAACGCCTCAATATTCGACTACTTGGTGCAGTGTCTGCCATCTTGGCCAGCCCGCTGGCGAGGTTATATCGACGAATCTACGCATCGTCAATTTGATCAAAGGCTTCGTTAGGTGATGTACATACCATGTCGCCATCCGAGCTAGAGGTCTGGGCACATCAGCACGTGGGTGCAGTGACAGACAGCAGTGACATGTCGACAACAGACCCTCGGGTTGTATATAATCTATTCTATGATTATTTATGCGGTTTACCAATCAAGATCATGCAATGTGTTCTCGCGAATGGCTACACGCGCATTTCACGGTGACCTTTGTGCTTGGGGATCTCGTCCGGAGAAGGTCCCACTCAGCGCAGGCTGTCTACAACGAGCTTCACGAACTCACGCAAAGATTGCGAGTGGCCAATATTTCGCCGTCGCAGAAGACGCTGATCTCGGCAAAACTTCATTGAGGACAGCGATTGCACTTGTCGCTGCAGCGTGCTTGAGAGATCCTCAGCCCATCAAGAAGCCTGCGACGAAAGAGTCATTTGGTCACCTATCTACCGATGCGATCCTGCTAAGCTTCCACGCCTCCACTCTTCGAGTAGTACCATCGTCTCGACCCTCAGGTCTTCGACAATCGCGTCCACCTTGATGTCATTCTTGTCCATACCGAACGGGTCCTCAAGCTGCTCGGCAATAGCTTCGATGCCGTACAGCGTGAACATCACCGCTGCAGTCAAAGGCAATGTGAACCATGTCATCTCCTCCACAAGGGCGAAGGGAAGCAGTATTCCGAACAGCGCCAGCACTTGGCGAAGATGAATCAAGTATGCCACAGGTACGCCAGTGAGGTGGATCGTTTCTAAACTTCCGTAAGCCGACACCAGAGTGTTCAGCTGGCTCGTCATCTGCGCAGCAACCGGCGCTTGCCACCAATCCCGATCAGTGCCCCGCTTGATGTATCCTTCAATCTGTACACTCAACTGCAGCAAGAGCCCGAGACCTCGGTCTTCGAAGCTTGTCGTGCCTGCTGACAGGAGCTCACTATACTCCGGCTTTTGGGTGGACGTGCTCTCTCGGCGATGGCGTGCCAACTCCGTCGTGGACTGTGGTAGTAGAAAAGGAAGATTCGACATCGTCGCGCCCCACTCGGCGCGTAAATGGTTCTTCACTGCGTACATCATAGCAAGCAAGACTCGGACTGTGCGCTCGGTGTCGGCGCGCTCATCGTCACTGGTCTTCTTGCCAGTGGTGTGAGAGCCGGCGAGGAATGATCTGAGAAGACAGTAAGACGCGTGCGACGAAGAAACAGATTTACAGGATTATTCTACCTACCGTGTCAGATTGCGTATGCTAGTTTGTATCTGTGTCATGAACACATTGCCCTACTGTGAGGTTAGCGAGCAACCTCAGTCTTTGGGCAAACGCCATATAACTCACCTGCCAGAAGCGATCGTAGCTCGTCTGATTTCGGAACACCAGCATCAAACCCACGACAATGCTGAGACTTGGTATGATGCTCGAAGGTAGCCCAATATGGTCCTCGCGGATGCGGTCGATGTAGGTGACCAGCGCCGCGAAAGCTGAGTGAAGAAGCACAGGTATGGCAATATCGGCATGAATCGCGCCCTTGATAAACCGAAGCGCTAGAGGCCAACGTCGAGGTTTCTTACGATGGCTGTTGTACAACGGAAAGTTGCTTCCAGTAGGCGTGCTGATGTGGCGTTGTGGGCGTGGCATGCTTGTGAATCTTGCAGTGCCGCTACGTGGCATTGAGTTGAGCAGCGGCGTCGTGCTCGTCATATCGCCTTCGCTGCCCACAGCAAAAGATGTGTGTCGCTGCATTATTCGAGATGCCACCACCACCAAGCACACAAGCCGGACCCCGGCAAAGTGGCTGTCGTTAATGCCTAGCACGCTCTGTTGTGAGGTTTCGCCGGTATGACTGATCAAAGATTACTCATTGCGTTATCTTGTTCTTGCAGCTCGGGCAGCCTCTTCCATGCTGGACCTGTACGGCGAGCTTCCGGGGAATGCTGTAGGAAGTCGAAGCTGCCTGTGCTGCGAGGTTGGCGCTGCCAAGACCCCAGCTGTAGGGCTGAGTACTGCGTAGCATCTAGACCACATCGTGCACTGTGGTGCGGGATCACAGAGGAGCATCAGTATCTTCCAGAACTCGATCAATCACATCATCAACTGTCACGCCTTCAAGCATCCTGCTCACTGCTTCCGGATCGCTTCCCCATTGTAGACTGCGTTCGGTTTGCGGCGTCGCGAGGACTAGCCGATGCCCGTACACCTTTCGTGCTGCCAGAGCGACTAAGCTCGGTGGAACGTAGTCGAGTCCATGGAGTGGAGCCAGCGCGTGTGCAACACAGCGCAAATGCATTGTCGCAGTTGGCGTTACGCCAGCCGTGGTGTAGCGTGAGAGGCGCATGAAAAGAACGATGTTGTGCAGATAGGCAGCAACCTCAGCAGTCATGTGTACGGTGGCTGCCAGACTGCGCAGCTGCTCGATGTCGCTCCGCTGCATGAACGAAGCTCGACGGAGGGCGTCAGGAACTGCAGGCCGTACTGGCCCGTTCCTCATCTCCTCATACATGTGTGAAGTGGCGAAAATGTCGTGCAGATGCTTGGTCAGTCTTGACCCAGGCGTTGAGAGAATCGCAATGATGATGAAGCCGCTTGGTGCTGTATGCATCGCGGTCCGTGTGAAGATGCGCTTCGATCGAAGCAGCTCCAGGACCTGCACCTGGACAGATTCGCTGGCTAGGTCGAGGTTGCGCGCCAGTACAATGTCGGCTACAGTTCGATTGTCAAGTCCATTGCTAGGGCTACCGGATTGTCTCCTGCCACGGTACTCGTGGTGAGCGTAGTCGAGCTCAAGTTTCTGCGAGTCGAGTTGAGTCCCGCCTGCGTCGGAGGGCGATCGTTCATAGCTATCGTCAATTACGAGTAGACTCTCGTTCAACTCGTCGACTGTTGTTGTTGCCGTGCATGATACCGTCGCGCTCTGAACTGCGAATCTGTTCCCGATAGTTGCTTGCAATTCGCCGAGTAAGTTATCGGTAGATCCATCTGCGAAGACAATACAGTGCTGTTGCGCCGTCAAGGAGAGGACGACCGCCAACTCCAGGTCGTTCAGCTCTTCGAAGTTACGTGAGCCTTGTACGTTCGCCATTGAGCAATGGTCGAGTGCCTCTGACCGCTTGTAGTACCATAGTATTGGCGGCCTTCTGAACCAAGCCACAGGCCTATGTCAGTATCAAGATTTTTGGCCATACAACGGATTGGAGAGACTGGGGCGCAACTTATAGTTGTTGCATTCGGGATGGCTTTGGCTCCGTGCAGAAAACGCGAGGGTACATGCACAAATTCAGTGCAGACAAGCACCTTGACCAGCTTCATGACCTTCGACATCCGATGTCGTAGTACAGGGCAGATCGCATGCGCTGCTTGAAGACACAGCAGCCATGTCGAAGCCAACTGCTGATTGGCGGCGAGTAGGCGACAAATTCTACCGCAGGACGCAGCTGTACACATCCGTCTTCGAGGCCTCACTGGAGCTCGAGAACTACATCGTCACGGGAGCTCCGTACAGTGGTGCTGTAGGTACGCCCACCACGCCCGTCGCATGGTGATAAGTGCCTGACATATTCTTCTTCAGCGCTCTACCGCGACGACAGTAAGATCTACTCAGTCCGCTCCACCCAGGCAGCGAAAGGCACCATCGATATATGCAGCTGCGCAGGTACCCTGATACGGCAAGTGCCCTGGGACAAGGGCGGCATCAAAGGACTAGGATGGAGCGATGAGGAGAGGCTGTTGGTCGTGACCCAAGATGGAACTGTGCGCAGCTATGTCGACCTCCAGACAGACTTCACCTCATTCAGCCTGGGTCACGGGGCAGAGGAACATGGCGTGGTGTCTTGCAAATTCTGGACAACTGGGTTCGTGGCTCTGCTGGGGAACAACAATATCATCGCCGTCACTCGCTACGATGAGCCGCGACCACATCAATTGGCTACTCCGCCTCGCGGTGAGGTTGCAAGCTGGGCAGTCATACCGCCTGAGTATACCTCCTCACGATCTGTGGAGGTCGTACTCGCGATCGACAAGACCATCTACGTGGCAGATGCAGCTGAGTGCGAGGACCGGCAGCTCGAAGCAGGGCCATTCCGCCACATCGCTGTTTCGCCCAATGGCAAGTTCATTGCACTCTACACCGATGATGGCAAGGTCTGGTTAATCAGTGCCGACTTCCAAGACCGTTTCTCAGAATACGAGAGCAAAGTGAAGACGCCACCACGAGAAGTGCAATGGTGTGGTAACAACGCCGTAATCTTGGCTTGGGAGGATGAGCTGCATCTGGTAGGCCCAAACGGGTCGGCGACGAAGTATGATGACTACAGCTTCCTTCACATCGTACCGGACATCGATGGACTGAGGGTGCTCACGAACGACGTATGCGAGTTCATTCAGAAAGTGCCTGATGCGTCAGAGGAAGTCTTCCGACTTGGCTCGACTTCGCCAGGGTCAGTGTTGCTTGATGCTGCATCACTGCTCGAGCAAAAGTCGCCCAAGGCAGATGACAATATCCAACTTATTCGGTCGAATCTCGACGAAGCGGTTGACTCCTGTGTTCGCGCTGCAGGTCAAGAGTATGCGATCACATGGCAGAAGCAGCTGCTCAAAGCTGCGTCATTTGGCAAGTCAGTGCTCGACTTCTACAACAGCGATGACTACGTAGACATGACAGAAGCCCTACGGGTACTCAATGCTGTCCGCTTCTTCGAGGTCGGCATTCCCTTGTCGTACGAGCAGTACCTACAGCTGACACCGGAGCGATTGGTACAGCGACTTGCGAACAGGCAGAACTATCTGCTTGCACTGCGCGTGTCAGAGTATCTTCGTTTGCCTGTCGATCGGATCTACACACACTGGGCGCGGCAGAAAGTCCGGTCTACTACTACTAACGAGCAAGACATCTGCCATGAGATCGTAGAGAAGCTCAATGGCAAACGCGGAATCTCGTTCGAGGAAGTAGCACGAGCTGCGCATGACGAAGGCCGCAAGGATTTAGCAGTGGAGCTTCTCGAGCAGGAACCAAGAGCTGGGAAGCAAGTTCCACTTCTTCTTAGCATTGGCGAGGAAAACGCAGCTTTGGATAAGGCGATCGAGTCTGGTGACGTAGATCTGGTCTTCTACGTGTTGCTCCAGATCAAGCGCAAGACTCCGCTGGCGTCCTTCTTTCGCATCATCAACACCCGCCCTGTGGCGACTGCTGTAGTGGAGGCTAGCGCGATTGATCAAGATCAAGAGCTACTCAAGGATCTGTACTATCAAGACGACCGCCGACTAGATGGCAGCAACTTGCTCCTATCGGAAGCTCTCGCAGCAAGCTCTCTCGACTCGTGCGCTGACAAGATCAAGATGGCCGCGAAGCTGCTTCGTGATACTGGTAAGGAGCACGTTGCTCAAGTGGCATATCTCGAAGAGTCGATGAAGCTAGTCCGTTTCCAGGAAGCATTCGAAAAAGATCTTGGCGAGCGTTTCGTTGGGCTGAGCGTGAATGAGACTATCGGGAAATTGATCAGACTTGGGAACATGAAGCGTAGCGTGAAAGTGCTGACGGAGTTCAAGGTGGGCGAGAAAGCGTATGCGTGGGTCAGACTGAGAGCTTTAGTCGCAAAGCGTGACTGGAGGGAACTGGAAGAGTTGAGCAAAGGGCGTAAAAGCGCGATCGGGTGGGAGGTATGTCGGAACTGCTCCGCTGCCTCACTCATATCTGGTACACTGACCTTACGTTCTGCAGCACTACTACAACGAGATCCTCGGCGCTGGTAGCCCCAAGATCGCAAGTCTTTTCATCTCAAAGTGCACCACACTTTCGGTCGCAGAGAGGGTGGAGATGTGGGTCAAGTGCGGCATGATCTCGAAAGCAGGCGAAGAAGCATTGAAGGGAAAAGATCGGAAGATGCTCGAGGAGCTGAGAGACAAGGCCGACGGGCAGAGTGCGTTGGACATCGATCGTATGATCAAGCAACTTGGCCGGCGGTGAGGCCATTCGAGCAATGGCAAGTGGCTCCAGTCACTCAGCAAACCGCTCCAACTGCCGGGAAGCGTGCTCACTCGGACCATAGCCGAGATCTGCTACTGGGATGAGGCGCCTTCCCCGCAAGACGTCACGCCTGTACCTGAGGCTCGAGCAATCGCATATGTCCGGGCAGACCAGTATGAGCAAGGCGCTACCGTACAGAAACCGACCGCCCTTGAATTGTCTCGTCTTCTGACTTTCCCTCCTCTTGTATTGATCAATCCCGAAGTCCACAACAACAACTTCGCAATCATGCACTATCCGATTCTCACCTCGCTTCTAGCCCTTTCCTCCGCAGCATCTGCCACTTCGCTTTCCTCTCAGCATCATCACCCAGCCCAGCCCCAAGCGCCCGGTCTCGAATACCTCTACACGGCTTACGTCGAGTGTCTCAACCATATATATAACTCTCAGGGACCTCGAGGCATTCGCACTACGATTCCCATTGTTGGCGGCAATGTCACTGGTCCTAGGATCAATGGTACGTTAGATAGTCTTGAAAGCCTTCTCGTTCCGATAATAGCGCCCTTGACACATTCCAGGCAAGATCCTCGATGTTGGCGCAGATTGGGGACTGACTGATCCCTCAACGGGAATATTCAGCGCAGATACGCGGTATAATGTGCAGACAGACGATGGAGCCAACATATTTTTGCAGTACTGCCGATTTCTCCATTTCAGGTGCTGGATCATTGCGTTTGCTGATCGCAGAGCAGGACTTCCGGACCAGCACAACCCAACGGCAATCTACATCTGCGACTCGTGTTCGAGACTGGTGACCTGTAAGTCTTTCATGCTCATTAATGTCGGCTGTGAGCTGACACGGCTGTAGGAAATACTACTGGCTAAACAACATCGTCGCAGTCGGCGTGCTTAGCGCTGTCTCGAGTACGAATACCAGCTTTCTGCTCAAGATCGATGCGTGGCATGTACGTGCTCTGCTCACACCAGACTATCGTTCGTGCAACGTAAGCTAATGTCTCTAGTTGAGTGGCGAATGGACGAACACGACTTTCTTGAATGGCTCGACTTATCCAGCCGCATAGACCCAGAGCCGTGGCTTTGCGGTCCCAAACAGACGCCTGCACTCTATCGATTCTGCTAGCCAGCCCGTGGAAGAAAGACAGATGATACTGCGCTTTGGAGAAGCCTTAGGCATTTTTGATAGCTACGAAAGCCCAGCGGTCAGCCCCCATTATGGCACATTTTCTTAAAGCTGGCCGCGAGGTGTGAGCGCGATCGAGCCAAGGGGGACTTGTAATTGCTGGAGGGAGTGTACGAGACATGAAATACTACCACTGCATTGGCGAGCTACATACACGCAGTTTGACGGCTGTCATATCTTCAGTCTTCGTAGGTTTCCTCGTAGGCTTCTTCCTGGAAGTCGCACAAGGTGTCAGCACAACATGTAGAATGATTTTTTGGATCATACGAACGTAGTCTTTACGCGCTTCGGCGACTTCCTCTGCATCACTACTGCTGCCTTCACTCGCCTCTGCCACTGCCTCCTCATAATCAGCTCTCGCATCTTGCACTTCCTCGCGGTCGCTACTCGACACGCTATCGCCGTCGGCATCCGTGGCAGGGAGTAATTCTGGTGGCGCTCCAGAAGGTGGCGCTCCATAGCCGCCCTGACCGTAGCTCGGATCACCACCATAGCCTTGTGACTGACCCTGCGCGGCCCCACCATGGTGATCGTCATCATCTGAGTGTCGTTAGTCGGGAGCATTTTCGACCCATACATCTCCGTGGAAGCCTCACCCGTTGCATTGGCGATGAGGACACCGCCTACCGCTCCAGCAGCCAAGCCTCCGGCTCCGTAGAGCATTGCGTTGTTGCCGCCTTTCTTCTCGTGGCCGTAGCCAGGCTGCCCGTACTGTGGGCCACCATCGTAAGCTGACTGACCGGCGCCGTATGAAGGATCTCCATGGGCCCCCAAGCCATGTTGCGGCGCTTGACTACCATACTGAGGGGCAATGCTGTGTCCCACGAAACCGCGATTATCTCCGTGGCCGGGATTTGGTGGGTCCCAGGTTGAATGGCCAGTCGCCTGCTCGATAAAGAACCACCGCTGCTGGTTCTGGTCCCACTGGGAAGACCAGCCTGGTGGGCATGTAGGTACACCGGGAAGAGAACCTTGGGGTGGAAGGTGATTTCCGTATCCCTGCGGCTGGCCCCCACCGCCGTGGCCCAACCCGGGAGCTGGACCGCCCTGAGGCTGCCGGGATCCGTAGTAGGCATCTGACTCTCCTCGCTTTGCTTCTGGGACGTGGCCGATTTTGGTGTGGTCATCGTCTGCGAACTTCGCCTTGAGCTCGTCGAATCCCTTGGAAAGGTTCTTGAGGAATGACATCGTGCGATGGTGACTTCGACTTTAGGTCCTGGATTGAGATCGTCCTTAACCGGAGAATAATTCTGATTTATGTCGGACTCGATACATAGTAGCCTACCACTTTTAACGAGACTGCTGCAGTCACCCACACATGCCGCAACAAGGGTCGCATGCGGCCCTGAAGTTCTCAGCTACCCACCTTCTGCAGCCAAGCATAGTCTGCGTATCGCGTGCGTTGCGGGAACAGTTCCAGCATGTGGCAGCATGTCCGATCGCTTGGTTATGCCTTGCGCGCCATATATGCACGTGCAAAGCTCCATGTTCCAGCAGACCTGCCGGTCGCCAAGACTCTGTGCTTCAGTCCATGCAAGTTGCCATGCAGCCAAGACAAATGTGCTGTCCTGTAGCTTTCGCGAGAGTAACTCGTGCAGTAGCTTCATGCTTTGCACTCCACGAGAGCTCTGACACGGGTCCTAGCCATGTACCTCCGTCCGAGGTGAATGCCTTCGTCTGCCGTATATGCTGTCCATGCACACACCTTGATGTGCTGCATCAAGTCGAGGAAGTGAGCGACAGCCTTACGATGGGGGTCGTGATCGTGATGCCCCTGGCTTCTGTGATTCTTCCAAAGTAGTGGTGCCTGTGCTCTATTCCCGGCGAGAGAGATCAGGCCTCGTCGATTGTTCTCCTGTATGGAGGACCTTTCAACTGGCGTCGAAAAACCGATGTAATCCGACAAGACCAGGAAGTGCACAGTAAGACGTCGCCATGCTCTGCACATGTATGTCTGATAAAGCAAGCCAGACCAGTGCATCATTCATGGTCGCCCTTGAGGTCCTGGATCAAAGCCTGCAAGTCCTTCATACTGATCGGCTTCGTCAAGAAGCTGTCAATGCCTGCAGCCTTGGCCTCATCCTGTGCAGCGGTGTCCGTAACGCCGGACAGAGCCGTAATGTTGCATCGCGGAAGTCGCTCTCTCTTCTCAAACTGTCTGATCTTTCTCGCCGCCCCAGTCCCGTCAAGTAGAGGCATATTAAGATCGGTCAGAACGAGGAACAAGCTGTGATGCAGTAAGTTGTACTTCTCCACAGCCTCCTTGCCATTTTCAGCCGTGAAGTACTCCAATTTGAGTTTCCTACACAAGGCGATGAGCAATCTCATGTTGATGTTGTTGTCTTCGACAAGAAGCACTTTTGTGTGCGCCTTGGGTATGGCATTCTCCTTTGGCTCTAGCGGACTGACTACCATACTGTTCGGCTCTTCGGAGGGCAGGCTTGTGCCTTCGGTATCTCGCTTGCTATCCACCGCATCGCTCGGTCCGCGCGAATAAGGACTGTCCGGAAAGTAGCCGTGTTTGCCTTGGGGCCCGTGTGAAGCCGGCGATGCAAAGCTGGACAGTTTGTTACTTTGGCCGGAACCCCAGGATACCTGTGATCGTGTGCCACTCTTGCGTTTGGTAGCACCAACCACGCTCCAGTCCGTGGTCTCTGACGAGCGGATGATCCTGGCAATCTTCGCCGGCCCAATGCTATTGACGTTGTCAGTAAGGTTAACTTTCTTAGATGGGGGCAAGGCCGTACGGTTGTTGTACAAAGCACGCTCGAATAGGCAGCGGATGCTCGCAATATGTAGACTGGTACTTCGAGGACAGCACCAGCAGGTAAGCGCCCCGTGTAGTGATAACGTCGAATACCTCCTCAAGTGAGCTTGGTAGCTGAACGATCCAGTCATGTAGCTCAGACTCGGTGATCGCGAAAACAGTGGGGCCGGAGTCGCCAGTAATCTCCGGACCTGTGGAGGTCTGCCACGTAAGCCATTTCTTATTGATCAACCTTACGCTCTCTTCAACCAGCTGAGCATTCTTCGCCCTTGGTGTGTCTAGACTTCCAGCAAGGCGACTGCAGAGATGCATCCGCCGTGGACTAAGATCTTGTAGCAGATCATACTTGCTAGCCGTCCCGGCGGCAAAGGGTAATTCGAGCTCCACTGTAGCAGTAGTGCCACGTCCCTTTTCGCTGTCGAAGCGGATGTCTGCCCTCATGTCTCGACAGATTTGTTTCACAATACTGAGACCAAGACCAGTACCAGTCGCATGCGAGTCTTCTTGCTTGAATGGAGTGTATAGATCGTGCTCGACGAAAGAGCGGCTCATGCCGACACCGGTATCTTGAACAGTCAGCTTGAGTCGGGCGCTGTCGTCTTCGCTCGTGTGAGGGGTCTCGATGAATTGCAGTGAGACGGAGATGCTGCCCTCCTTGGTATCTGTATCGATGTCAGTACTTGGGCCAGATTGTTCGCTTCTATGCTACGGGGTATCCGCAAGGCGAGACAATTAGTAGCACAGGATATACTCACACTTCAGAGCATTCCCGACAAGGTTCGTGAGTACGCGGGTCCAGGAGCCGCTCTGGCAAGGTGTTAGCACGTCGTTCCAATATTCACACAGATTCCGATCCACTCACCGAAATGGTCAAGAACCAAGATGAAGCACGATCGATGTTCAAGATGACAGCGACCTCGCTGTTGCGCTTCCCGGAGAAGCTGGCCAAGCTGGTGGATTCAGAAACGGGGCTAGAGGGCGGTTGATTCTCCTCATGTATGGGCGATACAGTCGACCCTCCTCGCTCTCGGAACCTGTACGCTGATACGACAGACTCCAGCACATCCTCGGTCAAGCGGGCCAGATCCAGATCTGTCGTAACTCCGACTTCGCCGACATGACCCTCGCTACCGTGGGTCTTGCGCCGTGCGCCATCATTTACAACTCTCTCCGTTCGCTGCGCCTGCGTAAAGCTAGTTACCTTGGAGTAGTCTAAGATGTGATTGACGGTGTCGAGCAGTGTTCTGCCCGCCATGCTGATCGTGTTCGCCATCTCCATTTGAAACGTCGTAAGCTCGCTCTCCTGCAGGAACTCCACGCCAGCCAGTATGCCATGCAGTGGCGATCGAAGCTCGTGACTGATGCTGCCAATGAATGCCGACTTCGTGCGGTCTGCTGCAACGGTTTCTAATTGTGACAGCTTGTTGACGATGCATGCGCCGAAAGCTGCGAGATACTGCAGGTCCTCGCTTGCATCGAAGAGACGGTCTTGAGTTGTTGTCCAGATGATCCCCGCAGACCGCCACCTATCTGCGGTACTGTCGAATATGGGATACAGAGCGATTGCCTTCGCCCCCCGCAGCATGACTGCAAGCTTCTCTGCATCACGCTGATCGCGGGTACGGGGACGCTTGCGCTCCGCGCCACTAGGACCGCTGCTCGCAGTGGTAGTGAAATCCTCGCCACTGCTCGTCCTGTAAGCTTGCCCTCCTTCATTGAAATTCCACACCTTGCCACGCGGGTAAGATTTGACGAGATGCGCTAGGAAGTCCTGGGGGATTTGGATTGGTAGAGCAGGATCGCTCGGCGTACTCGAGCGGACCCGGGCAGAGTAACCACAGCTCTTGCTCAACGGCACGGATTGCCCACCATCTTCAGTATCACTCGTTTGCGCAAGCTCGCCACCACTGACGCCACTAGTAGTGGTTGATCGTGTCTCCGTTCCAGGACGAAATCGATTGGCATTGGGTTGATCGCGTTTCGCATGGCGCGCAGAGATGGCAGATGCATCAAGGAAGACGACGCCTTCGACGTCGAGACCTTCTCGCAGCAAGTTACAGGCTCTTGCGTATGTCAGTGCTACTTCTTTCACCATGTTGAAGTCGCGCTTGGCCTCGGTCGTCTGTTTCGATTTCGTTGCTGCATCTGCTAGCGTCGCTGTTTCGCTAGACATGCTGCGCACAGCAGTGGGTAGGTCTCGTGTCAGTTTCGGTCGATGTGTTGCTTCAGACTTTTGATCCGTCACGCGCGTCGACGTTGGTTTGTACTGATGAGCGACGGAGGTAGCCTGTCGATTGGAAAGCTCGTTAGTCGTACTTATTCTCACACGTCTGGTCATGGGGCGTACATTTGCTTCGATCGCGGTCGAGTCATTCTCGTAGCCGAACTCTACATCAGCACGAGCTCGTCGTGCACGCCGATCTTCTTTATTTGACGTCCCGACAACGTGATGCCGTCCTGCTTTCCGTAGCCGTTCGTCATTGTGGACGCTCCACCACTCTCGGAGACTATCTTTATCATCGTTGAACAATCCGAGTCCCTGTATGAGACGCTCACCGCGTCGCTGCTGACATCTGACCACGACGGAGTCCAAGTGCCTAACCACTGTGTCTGATAAGTCTTCCGCAAGCGCCATCTCAGCCGCAGAGATGCCGTAGCGTGGCTTATCGTCCATCATGGTGAGAGCACCAAGAGGAACACCCTTCGGGTCCCGCAGAGGCACGGAGAACACGAATCTATGCTGTTTCCCGCGTTCAAAGAATGGCGAGGCCTGTAGGTCGTCGCGGTCTCGAACATCGCTGACAATGCGATAGTGACCGCTGGAGCCATCCTTGTAGTAGTACTCGGCCTCGTCAGGGACCTCTCGCAGGCGGCGAGCCTTGCGGAAAGCATGCATCTGGCTATAGTTGATGCCATCCCGCGTTGGAAAACTGCAGGTACCCAGCCATGGAGCATCAACTACATCCTCGATATTATCGTAGCTGAGACTGATACTCCTGGTCGCCTCGACAAGCACGTACTCAGTGGACGTAGTGATGATGCTGATAAGGCAACGCCGTACCCCAAATCGCAGAGCCGCGAGCTGGGCAAATCCGGTGAGAGACACATCGCCGCAGCTTCGCGGTTTCGGCAGCGGTGCTGCCGGGTCCGCTGGGAATGCTGATCTGTTCAAGGTGGCGGGCTTAAACTCAGAGATCCATTCCCGAAGATACCTATTGCGCGTCAGTAAGTCGCTTCTTCGCTCCAATCGGGCAGATTGCGAACCGGAACGCGATCTTGTCACGCGCAGACTCGGTACGAGGTCGTATCACACCATGCATCTCACTGCCATGGCTCTCCTCGTCAGACTCGGCCCTCTCCGTGTTCGAAGTTGCTTGCCACATCGCATCTATGAAGTCTATGGCGGCATGATCTAGATCCACGCTCGAAATGATATGCGGTAGGCAAATGCGAGTGCAATAGATTGCACAGTGGCTGAACGCGTACAGAAAATGATGTCAACCGGGCTACCCTGTGTTGCGTGTCGCGAAACGAAATCATGGAGTGCATGGAATCGATGGCCGAGTCCGAAAGTCCAGAAGTCGATCGATCCGCCCCACTTTACTCCGTACTGCCTTGGCACTCACAGCACTCTCCAACTTCTGCTGCGAAGCAGCAATAACCTTCCATGGTAAGTCATGATACGGATGCAAAAGGCATGTAGACGCAAAACCCGCTCCGAAACGTCGTGATCACATACGAGCGCTTCTCACTTGCACTACGAAACCCAGTGCCTTACGGGGTGCGGTGTTCATTAGCTTCAGCACTGCCACCCAAGAGTCTGGCTGAGTTTACTATGTAGTAATTATGCAGAAAGTCTCGAGCGACTATAAATTCCATGACTCCAGTCCCACAATGGCATATTCAGCAGTCTACCTTCCACTCATCGCTTCTGAGGCGCCACACTTGCTGGCTGCGCCCATGAAGGTCTCTCCTGCTGTGCTCCCTCGGCAATCCCACCACGGCCCAAAGCCCGTCGCCCCGGATCGTCTTCCTAGTCAGCCATCGCACGGTTCACTAAAGGATTCGCGGGGATTGAAGTGCCTGGATAGAAAGCCTGGCTGAGTCGGCGATCCGCAGTCGTGGGCTCTATTTGCGGCGAAGCTGCGACGGCTGACTTGGCATAAGGGTTCTCTGGGATCGAGAGTGCGGGATCGTAAGCAGAATCAGTCTGTATCTGTGCTATGCCAGACATCGTTGCGTCAGTCAGTGATATCTGAGCAGTCTGTACCAGTGAATCATCGCCAGGCTGCTGGGGCTGTTGCGCACGGGACAAAGCTGAACTCTGCATCTGGAGCCCATTTGACGGCACTGGTAGCTGGTGCGGTTTTAGTCCTTCGGGGCCGTTGCCGCGAGCCCTTTCGCGTGACGAGGAGCCATCTTCGAGACCGGACGATTCAGAGTCCGAAGGCGCGAACTTTCTTGGGAAGCCTGGGAAGGGCAGAGTCTTGAGCTCGCCCTCCGTCAACTGCCAAGGCGTTTGGACAGCCTCTTCCACGGGGTCCTCATCTACCACTGCATGTACTGTCGCGGCAGCGGTAGCTTTCTCGATGCGATCGCTTTTGCGTTTCTCAAGCATACCCAATATCACGTTGGTCATCTCCTCCGAATCTTTGCACAACTCCCGGAGCACTGTGCGGACATCCTCCTCCGGTGCTTCTACAACGGCATCAACCAGTACCTTCATGGTCGACACTTCTTCGGTATCAGGCTCGACCTTTAGCGTCAAAGGGTGATTTGGATGCTTCTGCCTCCACGGCCGAGTCATGTTCGCGATATCAGTCTTGGTCACATACTGAATCTGCTCGGAAGCATCCGAGAACTCCTTCCTGAGCCAGTCCTCCACAGCACCATAGCCATAGCCCTCTTCGACTTTGAGTCGGCCGAAGTATAGCATCGCATCAGACTTGCGGTACTTCTCCATGATTGTAGTGCCGTGGGTGTGCTCAATGTCTGGCGTGCACTCTCGCGAGATGTACACCCACTCTGGGATGCAGTGACAGTGCACGCCCCAGAGGGCATGCTCTTTGCCAGTCCCAGCGTGGTTCGTGAATGAGAGCACACGCAGTCGCAGTTTGCAGCGTTCCTGATCTTCAAACATCGTGACTCTTCGCGCCTTGACGCGGAGACCTGTGACTTATCAATAACACGAGCTTTCATTCCTCGTACCATCACACCTACCTTTACCAACTGATCGTGTCTTCCTTTCCATCGGCTTAGTCGAGCGACAACCCCAGGACTCCACCTGGGTCCCATTCTCAGCAACGTAGACTCGCCCTACACTTCGCCTCCAGAAGTTGGTCACATGAGGCAGCAGGTTCGCAATTTCCTGACTATTCTTGAGAAGGACAGGCTGCTCCATCTTGAACAACTTGAGCCGTGTAGCGTCGATGTTGTCCGGGAAGGGATTGTACTTGATCCGCTTATTGGGAAACATCAGCCACGATCCAATGATGGGAGGCATCTTGACCTCAGGAGGATAGGATTGCTGCAGCTCATCGGTGGCGAAAGGGCGAAGATCGCGTGGCGCGCTCGTCCGTGGGACATAGCATGCCGAGAGCCAGCGATCTTTGATCTTCTGACGCTCAGCTGGTGTCGCTTTTGGCACGCCCCCTCGCGAAGTCCGCTGAGGTGGAGGTCCTGCGACAGCTTCTGTAGCGCCGACGACAGCAGTGGAGGAGAAATCTTGGGCCACATCGCTGGCAGCCAGCTGTCTAGCGGAGCCTCCATCACTTGGATGTGGGTGCTCATTAAGGCCTTGTTCAGCGTCAGGACCAGCTTGCACGTAGCCAGTCGGTGGCTGATCGATCGACCACTGTCCTGTATATTGCGGATCCGGGTACGTCGAGGTCATTTTAGATGGCCCTCACGCGCACTTGAAAGCAGCCTCAGTGTATCTGGCTGTGGCAATGCGCTGCAGTGCTTTACCACATCTCCTTCTGATCAATGGTATGCAAGTTCGACGGTCACAAATCTGATGGGACTGGTGACTGTGTTGTTGCCGTCGTAGACCACCGGGTGGACGCTCGGGTCGATGCACTGGACCCAACTATATGTACCTTATGCATGTGTGATGCCTGAGGCAGCAGTGAACGTCTGGGAGTTTACATGAAAATGTAGGTACAATATGCAGTCGCAGACGCTGCAGTTGAGATTCGCTGCGGTATTTCCTGTTGTCTCAAACATCTGTCTGTCTGCCCTCCAACACCTCACTTCTCCCCTTCCTTCACCTCGCCCTTCTCCCGCAACTCTCCCTTCTCCCTCGTCCTCACGCTCTCCGCACTCCTCTCTCTCCTACGCTCTCGACTGCGACTCCTCTCCCTACGCTTCGGCTCCTCTCTTGATGCCCACCGCTCGCTATCTCTGCGATCCCGACTGCGGTCGCGGCGATGACTGTCCCTGTCGCGACTCGCGTCACGCGGTGCACGCCTTGGAGCGGTAGGTGCGCCACCAGGGACATACCGATCGATACCCGCCGGACTGCGGCTTCTGCTTCGCCGTCGCACAGAACCATCTTCGCGGTAGCGTCTAGCTGGTGGTGGCGGCGGAGGGGAGCGCGTACGGCTTCTTCGTCGCCTCGGACTCTCGGCTCGGCGTCTGGAGTCTCTGCTTCGACTCCTCGCTGCTGTGCGTCGCTCGACTACTTCACCCTCTTCACCCCTGTCGCGCTCTCTCTCTCGCTCGCGTCCACCACCACCACGACGAGCTTTCCAGGCTTCGCGCTCTTCGCTGATGCTGCGATAGTACGCTTCGCGGCGGGAGGTACCTTCTCTGTAGTCCCCTCTGCGAGACTCGTCCTCGCGGTTGCGTGGACGTGCCGGAGGAGACTCGCGTCTACTGCGGCCATATGAGGATCGCGGAGGAGGGGTGGGCGAACGATAGCGGGTCGATGGACGGCGATTGCGGTCGTCGTCTGCTGCTGGGCCGGTGGGGATGGACTCTCGTTCTCGGGGACCTGTGGGGATCTTGGGGGAAGACTCGTCGCCAGTGCGGCGTAATGTAAGGGATGTCGGATGTAGCCCACGTGACCTCAAGGCGTCGTCCTTCGCCGGAGCTTGTCCGCGTGCAAGGTGCGGCGGAGGCTCCATGCTCGCACTGCGCTCGAGTTCAGGTCTTCGAGCCTTGTCGGCCATTGCCTTGCCCTCCCTTAGCAGCAGGTCGAGCGCTTCCTGCTCCAACCGTTCCTTGTGCCTCCTCTCGCATTCCTTCTGCACCCTCTCCTTCTCCTCCCTGGCAGCCTTCTCCTTGTCCTCCGCTTCCTTCAAAGCCTTATCTCTCTCGTCGTTATACTTCCTGATCCTCTCCTTCTCCTTCTCTTTCTCTGCGTTCTTCCACTCCAGCCGCTCCTGCCGTCGCTTAGCTTCGCGTTGCAGCCTCTCCGTCTCCTTCATAAGCTCATCTTGCTTCTTGCGCAGCCCCTCCAGCTCCTTCGTCTTCCTCTCCCTCTTCTCAGCCTTTACCCTCGCCTTCTCATCAGCCACGTACTTCGTCTCCCTCGCCTTGCGCCGCTCGTCAGCCTCCGCGGCATAAGCCTCCTCACTCTTCAGTCCTCGCAGCCGCTCCTCCTCTGCAGCCTCATCTCCAATCTCCTTTCGCCGGATCTCCCTGAGTTGCGCCTCCGCCCCCGCGAGATAGATCTCAATGTACTGATCCACATCCCCTCGAGTCCGCTCATACACCCCCGCTCTCGCCGCTGCACCTTCCAGCAGTGGAGCTGCTTGTCTGCGATCAGGTCGAAGAAACTTCACTGGCTCGCGCTCGATCTCATCGGCGGTGAATTTCCGTAGCGTGGCTTCGAAGATCCCGCGCTGCGCTGACTCGTTGTATTGCTGGAGCGACTTCTTGCGCACTGCGTCGAAGCCACCTTGCTTCTTGAATTTGACGAGCATGCTGTCCATTGAGGCGCGTTGGGTGGAGGTTAGGGGGAGTTCGGAGATCTTGGGCTTCTTGCGGGCGGGGAGGGTGAAGGTATCGGTGTCGTCCGCCATAGAGGCGCCGGCGGTGGTGGCGGCCATGATGGCGGTGGAGGGTCAACGAGTGTGTGCAGTGGTGAAGGGAAAGTGGAAGTGTAATGTCGCGGAGCGCGTTTGATAGTGGCCATCGGAAGCTGCGGGGAACGGTTCCGAGAACGCGGAGCTGCACATGCACCTCTGGAACACAGCATCAAGAGGTCAACAATCAAGCCCCATAGCTGTACAATTGGCGACACTCGGATCCGTTCAATCAATCTACCTGTCTTTACACATACTGTAGGGCACACAAAACATCCTCACTGCAATCGCGCGCACACCCACACACACCTCGGCAGTCATGGTCTCCAAAATCCTCTTCTGGTCCGGCTTCGGTACGTCGCCCTGCCCTGTCCTTCCTCCTTGACCCTCACTAACAGTCCCTCAAGGCGTCGCAGTCCGCCTCTGGCAACTCGGCATCGAGATGCGCCCCTTCTTCTACCGCCAAGGTCTCTTTGCGTACCCGGTATACGGCCTGATCGGCGCAAGCTTCGGCTACTGGCTGCAAGGCATGGAGGACAACCAAATGCGGTATCTAGGCGACACACGAGATCGACTACTGGAGAAGCGGAGACGGAGAGCGGAGAGGGAAGGAGGTGTGAACTCTGGGAGTGAAGGGCAGAAGGTGGCAGATGGGATTTTCGCGGGTGTGAAGGAGGGGAGGGATAGGGGGTTCGAGGGACGGGAGGCGGCGGCGAGCTAGGTGGGAGATGCGGAAAGGAATAGGTGTACGAAATGTGGATGGCGATTGTGCCATATCTCGAGACAGGAGTAGGCAAGGCGAGGGGGGATGCTGAGCCCAGTCTTGCGCCGAGACTGTGTTTGCTAGGCTGCTCAAGCTGCAGCAGATTCCCACAAGGCGTTAACTCGCCGCAATGTGAATACTATCATGATCATCACTGCAAGCCTCGTCTACTCGATTTTCGAGCTCACTGTTCTAATGTATCGGAGCGTTGCCTGATCCGGTCTTCCCGGTCGAGCTTTCTGAATTCAGCATCAGGAACATCAGCAAGAGACAGTAAGTGATCACAACATGAAGTCGTGAGCACTTCTGACGTTCGACCATGTCTTCATGTCCCCATGTCTCAGGCTGCAATCAAAACCAATGGCGTTCATCCAGACTTGAAGCCAACTCTCAATCGCTCGCGTGCCACGTCGCCATCGCGTAAGGGTGGCATTGTGGTCTTCTCCGGCGGCAGCGCAGCCAACAATCTTGTCGATGTCTTTGAAGAGCTACGAGCGGCGAACCAAACGACGCTCAGCTATGTAATCCCTATCAGTGACAATGGCGGATCGTCGAGCGAGATCATTCGAGTGTTCGGCGGTCCTGGTGAGTGACAGCTCCACGACACAGATTCCCGGCCAATGCACTACAGTACTTTCCTAACACATCGTGACAGGCATTGGCGACGTACGTTCTCGTCTGGTCCGTTTGATCCCCGATTCGAGCACCGAGACCGTAGCAATCAGAGCCTTCTTCAATCACAGGCTGGCACGCGACTACACTACAGCTCGCGCTGAATGGCTGGACATTGTTGAAGCCACCTCGCCTTTATGGGACGGCGTCAGTCTGCCGAAGCAAGAGCTCATCCGTAGCTTCCTGAATGTCATGAACCTCGAAGTCGTCAAACGCCTGCGTCCAAGCAGTAGATTCGACTGGAGCGGCGCAAGCGTAGGGAACCTCTTCCTCACAGGGCAAGTGACCTTGATCAGTCTTGACTGAACGACTACTGATCCAGTTGCAGCGCCCGCCTCTTCACCGGTTCCTTCGAAGCAGCCATCTACCTTCTCTCCAGCACCTGCGGCGTGCCACCCTACGTCTCCGTCCTCCCAGTCCTGAACACCAACTTCGCCTGCCACATCGCCGCCGGCCTCATCAACGGCGACGTGATCACCGGCCAGAACAACATCTCGCACCCCTCGCACCCGACGGCAGCCGTTCCCGTACCTCCCGCCCGGCCTGCTTCCAAGTCCGGCTACGCGACGCCGCATCCAACTGAGGAAGAGGACAAGATCGAAGACGCCAACCCGCCTGGCTCGTTACCCGTGCTGAGGAAGCCGGCTCTAGCCTTTTCCAAGATGCTTGAAGCTGATCTTCCAGCCCGAATAGAGCGACTCTGGTACATCAATCCCTATGGTCAAGAGATCCGCATGCCTGCCAATCCGCGTGTGCTTGCCGCACTTGATGAAGCGACTACGGTAATTTACAGCATCGGCTCGCTGTTCACTAGTATCATCCCGTCGCTCGTGTTGCGAGGGGTTGGGCATGCGATCGCGGACCCGAGAGTGAAGTCAAAGATCCTAATTTTGAACGGGACATTAGATCGGGAGACAGGTCCCTCTACCAGTCCGTTTACTGCGCTAGATTTTGTTGCTGCGATCGCGAGAGCTGGCGCAGAAAGTCGAGATCAGGGAGGCCCGGAGCAGGAAGAGTACTGGCAGTACGTCACGCATGTGATTTACATGGACTCGCCTACGAGTCCAAAGGTCGACATGACGGCTTTCGGGCAGCTTGGAATCGAGACGGTGAGAGTGTACGGACGACAGGCAGGGAGATACGACAGCAAGGCTCTGGGGCAGGTGCTCGATGCGATCGTGGGAAGACGAGAGGGACGAGGTCTAGGGAGACGGAACACCCTAGTCGGCTAGAAACTACAGCGAGGAAGATTTCATGACTTGCGCCACCCACCGCTTCACCTGTTCCACCACGAACTCCGGCTTACTCTCTGGGAAGTAATGGCCGTGGCCCTCGCCCACACCGACACACTCCAGCTCGCCTGTCGCCCAGTCTTTCCAGACTTTGGGCACGTCGTGCATCCTTGCTAAGCTCCCTTCGGAGTACAGCACCAGCAGGGGGACTTGCACTTTCTTACCCTCCTTCTGATCGCCACTCTGCGCATCGCATTCCGGCATAGCGCCATCAGTGTAATCCGCACAGCTCCCATCTATCGCAGCTTTCGTGTCAAAAACAGCACAGTAGTGCTCCCATGCGCCATCGGACTGCATACTCTCAACGCCCGTTGAGCTCTGCCCTTTACCGCGCTCCATGATAAGCCGACAGTACTTCGCCCCGCCCATGGATGTGATCATCTCAGGCGCATCTGGGCGTGCGAGGAAAGGCCAGTGGAAGTATGCTACGCTTGCTGCGGGGTTGGCGAAGGATCTCCATTGCTCGAGCGAGGGGACGATGTCCATGAAGATTGCGGCTTTGATGTTCTGGGTCAGGGATGAAGGTGAGGTCAGCAAGCGGTGGCCGATGCGGGCGCCGCGGTCGTGAGAGCACCATATGATCTGTCGTGTGGAGCCGGATTTAAGGGTGGCGTGAAGAGCGCGGAGCAGGAGGTGGCCGTGGTCGCGTTTGTTCCAGGGACGGGTCGTGGTGGAGACACCATAATTCGGCAGCTCGGGGACGAAGAGGGAGTAGTGGTCTTTTAAAGCCGGGACGACCTGTTGCATGTCAGATTGTGGCGGTCATGTAGGGAGGGAAGAGGCGCACGTGACGCCACCTGGGAGAACTTAGCTTGGGTTATAAGTCGAGGGAGGGTCAAGGAACGAACATGTAGCTTGATTGAGGATAGCCGTGGACCATGCAGAGAATGACACCGTCGCCATGATCGTGCGTGTAGCTTTCAATCCGAGTGTCGTTGTCGAGGGTTGTGCTGTTGTGCTGGAGGAATGGGTGTAGGGACTTGAGGGCCGCGTCTGCCATGATGCCTCGGTTCTGTTGACAGAAAGGACACTGCTTATACGATGAAGGATTTGACTGGGTACTGTACGAAACAGCACAACACAATGATGGACGCAGCCTGTAAGACCATACCAATTCACCTACCTTACTACCTTGTGCCTGGCTCTGCATAGCTCACGACTGGTGCGGGGCACCATTGGTTCGGTGGAGACGAGGTGTAAGCCGAGGACTCTTCAAGCACTGACATGGGCTGGCAATTCGATGGAATACTCCGCGCCGCTGCTGCGCTACAGTGCTGTGCCGACTCGTCAATATCGAGGCAGAAAACGACGTGGCAGGGGCTATCGCAACATGCAAGGCCGACCGTGAAAGGCAGGCGCGATGCGTAGTGACGCCAGCAATACTGCATATGCTTCCGGCTGATCTGCGGGATGGCTTGCTTGCCGTCGGGAAGTCACTGGAGTGTGAGCAGGTTCTAGACCTGTAGGAGTATTCTGCGAATGACGATATCGAAAGGCAGCACAGCACAATGGACCTCGACGTTCAGTCAGAGTTAATCGATGAGGCTGCGTGAGATTACGAGTGATAGAAGAGTGAAATAAGCCTCGTAAGCGAAGCATAAGCGGGACCCTGCACCTCGAGATCTTGGCCTCACGTGTCGCTCGCTCAGCTTCGCAGACGCCGGCCAGACGGCTCAGGTCTCACCCTTCATCATCGCACCACCGCAACTCCACCACCTAAACGCACTCACACCCTCAGCGTGACAGCATACGACCTCCTCATCGCCTCAAGCATCACCGCGCGTCTCCCGACCTTGCGCCGTACTCTCTTCGCGCAATCCCTCAACCAAACCCACGAATGCACCGCCCACCCTAGTCCCGCCGCGCCATCGCGCAGACCATGGCTCCCTCCCCCGGCAATGTTGTCGCCCGCCAACTGTGGAATCTCCCGAGCACGCGCTCGACTTCCTCCTGGGCAGCGCAATGCACGCCCTTCACCCTGCCCTCGAATGGCGTCATCTCCATGGCCGATACGATCCTAACTCTCACCGCGGACGCTGTCTTCCAGCCGGAATGCACCAGTGGCGCCTTGAGTAGCAAAGGCATAGATGAGCCGAGCTCGATTGCAGATTTGCAGGATCCGTTCTATGCGAGTACGACGCCACAGACTTATGTCATTGCGGCTGCGACGGTAATTGCGTGGATCTTGGTGTTCATGCTCATCATTACGCCGCGGACGAGTTTCTTCGGGACGCCGGTATTGCATTCTGGGCTTGGTGGCGGGAGAGGAATCATTGGAGGTGCGAATGGAGGTGGAGGGTCTCTGATTGGAGTCGGATCAAGACCATGGCTTCAGAAGGTGGCGGCGTTCACGGTGGCAGTGTCTCTTACAATCGCGACGGCGGATACATTCAAGGTCTTGGAAAGACAGTATCTCCACGGATATATGGATGCGACGCAAATGCGAGAGGAGGTCATGGGTTCGCTGGAGATTCGCATTACACGGGTCATATCGGACATTTTCCTCTGGCTTGCGCAGGTCCAGACGCTCATTCGACTATTCCCACGACATAAGGAGAAAGTGCTGATTAAGTGGATTGGATTTGCTATGATTATATGCGACTCGATATTCTCGTGTTTGAACTCATTTCTGGTCAACACTGCCACCCGGCCGAGGCACTTTGTGGACGCCATACCGGCATTGTCTTATCTATTCGAACTGGCACTCGGACTGCTGTACGCTGCTTGGGTGATGTACTACACCGCCACAAAACGACGATACGCATTTTACCACTCGAAGATGCGGAGTATCTCTCTCATCGCGGTGCTATCGCTAGTGGCAATATTAACACCAGTGGTTTTCTTCGTAACAGATGTGTCAAATGCAGACGTCGCTGGCTGGGGTGACTACTTCCGCTGGGTTGGTGCTGCAGCTGCCAGTGTTATCGTCTGGGAATGGGTCGAACGAATAGAAGCACTCGAGCGAGACGAGAAGAAGGATGGCATTCTTGGGAGAGAGATCTTCGACGGCGACGAGATGTTAGATGTCGATCCGACTGACGACGTCATGTTTGGCTCTGGCCGAAGAGGCATGGCACGTATGAGACGAGCGCGAGATGGGACTGGAGAGAAGCCGGCTGATCCACCTGTGAGCGCGCTCGAGAAAGGACTTGCTGGCTTTGCAAAGCGGTTCCGTAAGCCGCAACAGCCTGCGCCGAAGCACTTCCCTCTGGGTCGAGCCCACAGCCACATCACAGACTTGACCGAGAAGTCTGCGCAACCTGTCAATAGCAATGGCACTATCGCATTCGGACGATTGCCAAAGCCTGGCGACCAGCTGACGCATGAGAACGGCATACAGACGGGCATCACACCTCCGGCGGCGGTTGCTAGTCCCGTGAGTCGGACTGACACATCGAGCGCTGCCAGCACAGTGTACGTTGTGCGACACGACAATGGTGCAGACATGCCGCAGCCCATCCGACGTCGCGTCAATGCGTCCGCCACGACACAAGGGCGAGCTGGAGATCCTGGGAAGGAATTTGTCGACACTGGAGACGACGCTCGCCCGAACCGCGACCGCCAGATAGGCCGCTGGCATACCGTACCCAATCCCTTCAAGCGGAAGCGCGCCTCACCTCCCGCAGAAGTCCAGAAGGCTCGCGCAGCCGCTGTAGCGAACGGCACGCGTGCTCTCACCCCAGCACATAACTTCTCGAAGTGGGATGTGAAGAACCGCCTGGGCGCATTGGCGGCCGAGACCGGTGAACGCTTCCGGGATCGCACTACGCAACGTCCACCAGCAGGAGATCTGCCAGTGACCGTCATCCCTGCGCAACCGCGAGGCAGTGGAAGGACTTGGAGTCCCGACCTCCCTCGCCAGTCGGCTGTGCAACGAGGCACAGCTCCGACTGCTACCAATAGCACCGAACACAGCCCGGGAGATCTGAGCAACGCAACGACTCTCACGAACAGCACTAACATCCCTCCCTCGGTGCCCGCCAGCGCTCCCGCAGCTGCACCTCCGCCTACACGCACGTCCACCGTCTCTCCCCTCGGCGCAGGTGGCACGTCACTACGCTCGAGCGTCACGCCTACATTCCGGCCGAATGTCCTTGATCGGAGAAGCACAGTAGAGCGGAGGAGTCCTCAGCAGCCGCCGCCAAGAGCTGATGACATCAGTCCTATTGCAGGGTCGACCGCGACGGTCGTCGTGCCCGCGCCTCGGCGATCACCATTGAGGATGTGAGAGACGTATAGAAGGGGAGGATGATTGACTTGGGATTTAGCGATGGCGTTGGAGGCACACGAACATACTTGTATCGTGAAGAGGTGGAATTTCGAGACTTGGGCTGAATGTAGATATGTTATGAAAGCTCTGATTTTATCTGCCTCTCTGCACCCTCCCAAGGCACAGATGATGTAGCCGTGCTGTCGAAGCGTTCCATGATATCTTATCTTACCTTCGGTTCGCGAAGTACCGCACGTGGCTAGCGCGATCTGTCCTATCGAGAGTGACGACATCCACAATCAGCTCGCGTACGCGAGATCAAATGCAAAGCGGCATGCACCGCAGAGCCGTCCATCAGTGAGCGGAGAGCTTTCAACCCAATAGAAACGGTAAGTCATCTTCCAATCCGTTTCTGTACCAATTTCCGCGCGGAACTATAAGCGCAGGTCATTCAACACACAACCTCTCCCCCCATCATGGCCGACCAAGGCCACCGCGACAGCAGCACAAATGATGAGCGCGAACCCCTCCTCCACCGTAACAGCCTAGTTGACGGCGGCGAAGGCGGCGACAGCAGGCAACTCCTCACTTTCAACAGCGAAGACTCCGCCAACCCGCGCCAATGGCCACGTCGGAAGAAACTCCTCAACGTGGCAGTAATAGCAGCCATGTCCGTCCTCTCCCCCCTCGCCTCCTCAATGTTCACCCCCGGCATCGACCAAATCGCCTCCTCCCTCTCCACCACGCCCGAAACCGTCATCGGCTGCACGACCGGCTTCGTGATCATGCTGGGCCTAGGACCGATATTTCTAGCGCCGTTGAGCGAGACGTTCGGCAGGAGGAAGTTGTATCTGGTGTGCTTTACGGTGTTTGCAATACTGCAGATTCCGAGCGCTCTGGCGCCGAATATTGAGACGCTGATTGCTATGAGGACGTTGAGTGGGTTTTTTGGGAGCGTGGGGATTGCGAATGGAGGGGGGACGATTAGTGATATGTTTGAGCCTTCGTCGAGGGCGGGGATTTTTGGCTGGTATTTGTTGGGGCCGCTGTTAGGGCCGACGTTGGTGAGTATATCGTTGCGAGGATGCTGCGAGCGGGCAAGGCATGGGCACTGACTATGCTGTAGGGACCTCTGTTCGGCGGAATCATCGTCCAACGGCTAGGCTGGCGGTGGATCTTCTGGACGTTGACCATTGTATGCTTCGTCAACACGGCCGCCGGCTTCGTCTTCCTGCGCGAGACCTACGCCCCAGTGATCCTCGAAATGCGCAGAGATCGCCTACAGAAAGAGCAGCCTTCGCCCAAGGGATACCGCGTAGAAGGCGAGGACGAGAGTCCACTAAAGAGCCGCGTGATCCGATCACTCACACGGCCTATGCGAATCCTCGCGCAGCCTATCGTGCTCACGATGAGCGCCTACCAAGCCCTCCTGTTTGGCACAACCTACAGCATATACACCAACATGCAACCCATCTACCAAGGCGAATATGGTTTCAACACGGAGCAAGTCGGCCTGCTCTACCTAGGGCCCGGCGTGGGCTTCCTCTTCGCTGTCTGGTTCCTCGTCCCCCGCATCGACACAGTCTACAACAGACTGACGAAGCAGAACGACGGCAAAAGTAAACCCGAGTACCGTCTACCGCTCGCCAACATCGGCGCGGTCTTCATCCCCATCAGCTTATTCTGGTTCGCATGGACAGTGCAGCTACACACCCACTGGACGGCTTCCATCGCATCGACGTTCTTCTACGGGATTGGCCAGGTAATGATCATGAACACCTGCCAGAACTACTACATCGACAGTTTTGAGAAGTACGCTGCTAGTGCTATCGCTGCCGGAGCGGTGTTCAGGAGTATACTGGGTGGCGTGGTACCACTGTTCGCGCCGGCGTTGTTCGATAAACTTGGCTATGGATGGGGAATCAGCGTGTTTGCGTTTCTGTCACTGGCGATATCGCCGGCGCCGTTGGTGTTCTTTTACTATGGGCAGAGGATAAGGGAGAGGTTTGCGATTGAATTGAGCTAGGGTCCCTTCACGTTCGTGAGCAAGGGATGTGGGCAGCACGTTGAGCGAATGGCGTATCGGGCATTGGTGGAGCGGTTTGGGATGCATGAACGGCGTTCTGCGAGCGAGGACGGTCTTGTACAGTGTATGTAGCATAGCGTGGCCGTTTGATATGCGTAAATCGTACATGAGTAGAGAAGCGATGTTCGAGGTGCTATGGAACGTGAGCGTTTCAGACGATCAATAAGGGAGGCGCCGAGTAAAGTCACCGTCTGCCATTAACCAAATCTCCTGACGCGCTGCTCGTGTTAACCCGGCTGCAACACTGACTCGCTGTGCTTGCTACACTCGTAACAATGATGTGTCGAGTACCACTCCAGACGCACAGCAGCGTCTCAAATATGGAGAAACGAAGAGATGTGGGTGACTCGACCATTTCGCAGGCAAGGCAGAACATGTAATGTGTTTACCTAGTCCTGCACATTATGCGATCTGTATCACTTTCAGATCTATGCGCTACTACGCGCAGACAAAAGCATCAAGCGCGCTCTAGCAATGTGCAAAATTGCGCTCACAGAGCGTTGTCGCTCCAAGTCGTACGCAGTCTCTGCAGCCTGCCTCATTGATTTGCCCGCACACTCATTCCCTTCGGAAGCATGTTGCTGTCTCGACATGTGCGCGCCCTAGATGCGCTTCCCATATATGCGCAACGTCTGTTTCTTGTTTACCACCCCTCCACCCTGCCCGCATCCCTTCACACACCATCAAACCCATGAAACGTAGCGTTATGCGCGTATCCCGGCCGATGGGCAATCAACGGCCAAGGAAAGTCGCCCACAATCTCTTGCGGTAGCGTGAAGTCGTCCATAGTCCCTGCCATGCCGTACATGGAGCCTGCGTCCCTCTGCTGCTGCGTCGGCGGTATCGTGAACGCGTTGGGATTCTGATGGTGCGTCGGCACGGGCACCGGAGCGGGCATGCGCATGTACGTGTCGATTCTGTCGACCTGTGTGCGCAGACTCTTGGATGCGCCAGCGCCGGGCTGCAAGTCTGATTCAAGGGTCTCGACGAGCGAGACGAGGGATTCGAGGAGCTGGCGGACGCGGGTGTAGGTTGCTTCGGTGAGGTGGCCTTCCATAACTGAGGCTAGGAGCTGGCCGATGCCGCCGAGATGGTAGACCAAAGGGGTGCTGATCGCGGAGAGGTAGCGTGGGCAGATGCCGTGGAAGGTTTGGAGCACTTGGTCGGCCACGTTGCATTTCTGGTAGACGTCATTGGGGATGCTCACGCTGAAGAGTGTCATGCGGACGAGCTGGAGCGTTGCTTGGATGTTGGCAGCTTGGAAGCCGAAGCGGTCGTCTGTGCCGTCGCCGGACATGATGACGGTGTAGTCCTTGAAGCGGGCTGGCAGTTGGTAGTAGAGGTGCAAGATGTTCTCCATGATTTGGGAGTCGGTGAGACCATCTGATACGAGGAGCAGGGTGACCGAGGGTCGGTCTTCGCGTGGAGGGGCGTGATTGCGCCGCACGCGACGGATGGTGTGCTCCAAGTCTCGGAAAAGGTCTGTCGTGAAGTTCCAGCCGCGCAGCCAGCTCACGTCGCCGTTGGGCGTCACGCCAATGGGGGTGATGTTTTCGTCGTCGATCTCTGCTGGATATCGAACATTCGCACTGACTTCGTCGAATTTGGGTATACTGTTGAAGACTACTGTGGAGAGGACGTTCAGACAGTATATCGACCAGTACAGCCGTCGACGCTCCTCTTTGTCGATCAGTGTAAGCTCGAGCGGCCAATGAGACTCATCGTGTAAGTGCTGTATAGCGGAAATGGTGCAAAAGTGGCCGAGATACTGATGCATTGAAGCGATTTGTCCGTACTGTATGGATGTTAGTGCCAGAAGTCCGCATGCTCGTAGATAGCCCATGCCGGTCGCCTTGTTGAGATCCTTCGGTATGGCGTCCGCCGCAGCAGAGAAGAAGATCTCCGATTGCTGTACTGGACCGTCTTTGGGATAGCTGGTGTACTCGTTCAGTGCGCCGTCTCGCGCCCTCGCCGATGCTAATGCACAGGCAGCCATGACTGATGCAAAGAAGCCTCGATCTGTCAGGTGATCGCGCCTGCGAAGCCGCTCCCAGAGTGTAGGTGCGTGGAAAAGGGGGTAGATCGGGTAGACAATGTCCATGTACACGCTCAATAGCTGCTCGATGGTCTCCTCGCTTGCGAGCACGAACGATCGCCATGCAATTGCGACCCCATCGTCTGTACGACCTTCGCGTACCGTGGCAAGGGCACCTGTGTAATCGGGCCCATCACCGTACGCGCGCGGATTTGCAGATATGCTCGTGGCACTCGATCCAGTGGCTACCTGGTGATCGGAGGGTGACTTGGACTAGGGTGGTGCTATCAGCACGATCCAGGTTGCTGCAATCTACCCGGGACTCACTCTGGAAGTGGTCGAGGCAGCTTGCAAGGCTGGTACTGGTAGTACATTCTGCGCCGTTTGAGAAGTGGAGGGTGCACGTCTCCGGCGAGATGGACGGTTGTATGTGCACTCGACGCCGAAGTCGTAGCAATTCTGGCATTGCTGTTGCGCATTCTCGTTACTGGGTCGACATCTTATACTTCGGCGATGACACAGATCGCATGCTTGCGATATGCGCTGGAGCTTCTTAGGTCGTTCCGGTACTCCAGAGGGTGCCGGCATTGAGTTTGGGAGTGAGCTGCTGGCCATGGTTGAGAGCTTGTGCGGTTCTCAAGTGAAGTGGAAGGATCTCGATTGGGGGTGGCGCACGATCAATTTCAACGTGTAACCGATGATGCCGGACCCAGTCATGCACAAGCCGTACCATGTAGGTCGCGTATAATCAGAGTGTCGGCTTTTATCGCTTACGCGCTTTGCAATAATCGCAATGTTGTAATTGAGGTGCTAATCGCAGGGTCAATTCACATCGATTTCCCGGGGAGGCGGACGTCCCAAGATCAGCAGGCAAAAGACTGTTGTGACGCGTGCGCCTGGACAAACCACGCGAGGTAGAGGTGCCAGATCGTAAGACCATCGTCCGCTAGTTGCCCTTCAGGCCTAGTTCGCAAGGAGTGAGCGCCGGGCAGACGGCATTTCGTTCACATTTCCCATGTTGAAGTCGGGCTATTGATCCGTTCGATGTTGACAGCATCGGATTCTGCTCCTTGCCTGTGCGTGACTCTAGCCTACGACGGGAACGCTCTGTACCAGTGTCCGAACGAGAGCGCGTTTAATCAGAGCGCGCCAAGCGGTGCGCCCTGCTCGATGTCTGAGCCGCGTAGGCGTAGGGCTCCGAACGCGCCGATGAATCTTTCATGGTTTTGCAGAAGACGTCGAGATGACTGCCAGGGCAATGTCGCCTTCACGTCGGCATGCTGCCTCGACCGTGAAAGGGGACGGGCTCCGCTGCTACATAGAGATGTGTAAATGCGCCACCCGGACTCTGATGCCGTGATCGTCGCATTTCCGCAACACATGGGCGGAAGAAGGCTTTGATGTGCCGGTTGCGGGAAACTTGTCCAGGCGTGGATATATCACTGGTAGCGAACGCTCCCAGGAGCAGGTGCGGCGTCGTCGTGAGGTCGCCAAGGAGGTATAGCTCACGGAGTACCACTCCGAAGTCCCACGCAACCAAACAGTTGACGCAGGACTGCGTGGGCGCGCTGCTGGTGCAAGAGCTGGAGCTAGGTACCTTTACAGTAAACACAATACATGGCATACGCCCAGGATTCGGGTCGAATATTCATGCTGTACTGAGGAGTGGCAAATTGAGGATCTGACATCCTGGCCCGCACTCGCCCGGATGCTCCAGTCACAATCTTCCTAAAGCTGGAGGTCGAGACCCAGCCAAAGATCGACCGACATGTGAACCACGCTCGCCACGCTACATGACGGGCCTGCGACGCATAATGCGATCCGATGCAGCCCCTGGCGCCCTCTGCTTCGGCAAACAGCCGACCATGACCCTAGATTGCCTCGTTGCAGGCCGGATCTGCACGCTACGGCATCGGTACCGCTTGCGATGGAGTCGACTCCGTCTTGGCGAGCGACTGCACAGTACTGATGATATCGCAGTGGACATGTGGCTGATGCGTTGCACAGGTCGAGGCGCAAGGGCGGATCTCTGGTCTTGCTCATTGCGATGGGTCTTCCGTAGGGGCGTTGCTCGTGGACACAGTGAATGAGGATCTTGATCGCGTCGCGAAGCTCTGCATGGAAGGGGGAATGAGCTGATCGACTCCAGCAGTGGTGTACACAATCAGGGTGCAACACAGCTTTACTGAAACATCGACAACCGCAAAGGTACGAAACATCACCGATCGAGATGCTGCTGGACCCCACAGATATTCCACGGGATTCGTGGCTGTCACTTTGAGTGGTGTATGGATGAGGTCTGGGGATGAGGTGAAGTCAGGATAAAGTGCACCACCAGGTCGCACCTTCCTCATATCAGGTGAACAGTCTTCAGGCTCTCCAACTACGATGTAGGTAGTCTCATTTACACACAATGTTATAGTTGCACAAATCCATACTTCCCTGCCACCCATATGCGCGTCCTACTGTACAACCCCAGCAGTGTTCCACGATCCTCTGGCGTCAACGCCACCAACGCGATGCTTCAGAAGTCCAACGTCAAAGGCCGTGTTTCCTCTAGCCTGTAGCACGCTGTCCATCGGCGCGCCGAACGCTCTGTTCTCCTCATCGTCCCAATCAAGCGACTTCTCCGCGAGCGACGGTGCGTGGCTGGGAGGGCGATGGGCAGTCTGCGCTATTCTGCATAGCGGCGCGAGGGCATCGGTGCGTGGACCGCGCCTTTGAGCTAGGCGTGCAGGCGCAGTAGTGTCAATCAAGGGAGTGCTGCTTCTATTTAGCCTCGACCTCGGTGGTGGGGATGCCTTGAAAGGCTTGACGATGTTGTTGAACTCGGTCGTGTCACTTGCGATCTGCGCACGTAGGTACGGAACAGCGTTGGCGTCGTGCAGACTCTCCATTACTGGAACACGATGCTCGTAGGTCCAACGATCAGGATCGGGAGCTTCTGTCGACATGACGGCAGGGTCCAGAAATGCCTGATCACCCTTCGCAAGCAGCTGCAGTATGTCGATGCTCTCGCCGTGTGGTATGGCTTCCGGATGAGAGGGAGTGATGCAGTCCATGTCGACTTCCTTACGCAGCACATGATCGATGTCCACAGCCGAGAAGTATGCACAGGACTGTGGTAGATCATCAATGCCCATCTGCTGACTGAACATTGCCCGTGTCCAAATGTTAGCCACTTGAAGAGCCATGGCAGTGCGGTACTTGTCATCCTCTTTTGCGAGATAGCGGATCTCGTCATGTACAGTCAGGGCCAAGCGAGCTCCAATGTTGTACCGGCGAGCGAGATACTCCATGCTCACGATCAGTAAGTGCAGGTAGTCTACACCCGACGACTGGATGGCCCAATTGATGCGGCTAGTCATAAAGTCGCCCTTCTTCGAGATGAAGCGCTGCATCAGGGCCTCTGTTATGCCTGCACCAAGGACTGGCGTGCGTGGGCGTTCTTGTGAAGCAAAGTCTTCGAGCTTGTTGAAGACCAGAGACTCTGTACCGCCCGTCCAGAACTTCCGAGCTCGCAGGGCTTTGGCGCCGCGCTTCTTGCCCTTCGTGTTGAGGTAAAGCGCCTCAGCTATGCGTTGAGCGTCGGCGTCCTTGAGAGTCGAATTGAACTGTCGTAGTAAGCTCTGCGCGAAGGTCAGACCAGCACCATAGATGCGGCCATAGTTGAACACTTTGGCATCATTTCTGCTGATGCCTAAGATCGACGCAGTGCGCGAATGTAAGTCTGTTCCCGCAGCCTTGGTCCCTTCGAGAGTCATGAACCCAAGCGCACCACCACCGTGCAGCTTGAAGCTCGCATCTCCTACCAGTGAGGCGATCCAGAGTTCTTGGCTGTCGACGTCAGCGCCTACGAAGCAATAGCCAGGTGGTGCAGTGACCATGCTCTTCAATTCCGAGCCGACGCGATTCGCCTTCGCATTCGATGCAGTCAACCAGGTGTTCTCAACAGCACGTCGTGTGATAGTTCCCATGGGTATGACTTGCGGCAGAATGAATCCCTGTCCAGTCGCCTCTTGACTTGCGCCGGCGCGTTCATTGTCGTAGACTACCATTTGCGAAGTGATACGATCTCTTGCACTTATCCAGTAGCTGCAGCTAGCATTCATCTGCAGCGCTTCCTTAGCGTACGCGAACTCAGATGATAAGATGCCTTTCTCAAAGAATTGCAAATATCCTTTAGCCAACGGGTTTGTGCATCGTACTGTTGGTCCGTCTTTGTGTGACAACTTGAAGTACTCATGATCGAAGTCATCCTTGAGCTGCAAATTGTCGTCCTCGAGCATGTCACACCTGGTCATAGCCTGATCTTGGTACCTTTGCGCGTCCTGCACAGCTACTCTGAATGTCCAGCCAAATTTGTCGCTCCACACTAGGGGATGACCATCCCAAGTCAGTCGTAGAAGCAGAGGAGCGACGCGAGTCCGCACGGTTAGTGCCATAGCCGAATCATTCTGCGCAAAAAGCCCCTTGTACCAATTAGGCATGCCAGGCTTCTTCTGCCGTGCAGCTGGACGTGGTGGTGCCTTCTTGCTCCCTTTCGTCATGCGGACCTCTTGACCTGCCCAGTCCAGCTGGCGGAGCCAAGGGTCATTGTTGTACATTTCAGGTTCACTGCGATGCGCTACGGCTTGTTTCGTCAATTCAACAAGGCGCTCATGGACACCGTCAGAGAGCTTGTTGTACGTCGCTTCGGCATTGGCAATGTATGCTTCCCACCCCTTATTGACAGGCAGGATCTCCGAAGCCAGGTGGCGCAAAGCCGCAAAGGATACAGGATGCGGACAGGTCTCCAAAAAGTGAGGAAACACCTTCTTGTATACCCGATGCGTGATATCAACATCAGCGGCACAGTAGTCCAGAAGCTCGTCCAGCTTGCCCGCAATATCTTCGCGATCAAGCTCGCCAAACCACTCGCGCTGCGTCTTATCGATCGTGATACCGCAGTGGAACTTCGCTACATCCCTTAGACTGTTAGAGGAGCTACGGCCTACCCAAAGGTCCTCCTCTTGATCCATTTCTTGACTTGAGTCGAGTAAACCAGCTAACTCAGACGTCTCCTCTTCCGCTGCAATCCGATCATGCGTCTCACGTGCCTTTCGATGCTTCATCCACGTTGGTCGTTGTCGACTACACATGCCGTTCGCTGCCACATGCAAGCTCATGGTGTCCATGAAGAAGCTTTTCGATTGCGAGAGACTATACTCCTCCTCCACTCTCGCTCGATCGTAACCTACATTGTGTCCAACAATGATCTTGTGCATTGCAGGATCTCCCAGTGGTATGAGATGCTTATCATCATCACTCTCGCCCAATAGCCACGGGGATATCCACGCATACCAGTGCGTCGCCGACACCGCACAAGCCATCGCCGGAAAGCTCGTCTCCCGCCACATCACTTCGGTGTCGAACGTCAGTACCTCCTCATCAGGGGCACTGACAGGTTCTGAACTCCCATCGACGCTGTACTTCGTCCACCCACTTCTCCGAATCCACTGTCGCGGCTTCGGTGGTGGCGATGCTCTTGCGAACTTGCGGGCTAGGGTCAGATATGGCTCTGCACTATCTTTGCCTAGCCGCCAGAAGTGCTCGTCCAAAGTCGTGCCATGAAGCTCCGGTAAGTCAAAGCCAATAGGCTGAGTGTTGTCGCTGGTCTTCCCGAGCAGATCATGCTTGGCTAGATGGTCCTTTGACAATGCGACAAGTTCCGGATCCGAGACTGCATTTTCCCTATGCGCCAACGGCGGGAACAGCTGGGCGTGGAGATGCGAGGATACCTGCTGCACCCCAATCTCATTATATCGAGCTTCGGCAGGACGTATGAGGGTCCGCGACTGCTCATGCGATCCTCGCTTCTGCGATGTTGTCAAGCATCGCTGGGTAGGGGGTGGCGGCTTCAGGCGGAGGAGCGAGTTTTGCTGCGTGCGCTCCAGCGCGTGCACGAACTGCTGCTGGCATCGTGATCGCATTGCCTATACTACTGTATCATAATATGTCGGCCATTTTCCCCCTTCCAAATGTCGAATGTGCGTAAGATTCATCAAGCACGCGTCAGGATTAGGGTGTATCGGCTCGGCAGTCGGCTCAGCCTTATCTTGACACGCGATACGCCGTGTGGCTTGCAGGTCGATCATGGTGGGCTCGTGTTTCGTCCCTTCCCTTCAGCCCACGCACAATCTCCTCCATCACGTCCCAAAGCATCTTTCTTGAGATTTGGAATCGGAGTAGGAACGGTTCAGCTGTTTGCGTCTGCCATCGGACAGTCAATGGCTGTCTGATTGCACAAGTCTACGGTAACATCGTGGGAACCAGACGACTTACCTACGTGTACCGCTGTGCTCTAGTCCGACAGCCACCAATTATTCCACCAGCCGGAGGCACTCGGAGCTTCTGCAATCATGCAGGTCACTCAAATCGCAGACGAGGACGTTGAAGGAGCGATCACCTGCATTCAGCAAGCCTTCTCGAATGACGATCCCTACAGCGGCTGGGTGTTCGACAAACCTACGTTTTCGGTCGAGCGCAACCGAGTCTCGCTAGGCATACGGTGTCACTGGGGCAAGAAATATGCCATATTTCACGTCGCCAAAGATCCGACTTCATCAACACCGGAAAGGATTCTCGGGGTTGCTTGCTGGCTTCCCCCAACGCCTGCGAATACACCTCAGACGTGGTCAGACTATATCGGTGACTGGTCGTTATACCTCCAGCAAATCCGCATGAACCTCTGGTACGGCCGCGGCCGACTGATCACAAAGCGCTACTGGATATGGAAAGCTGCACAGGCTGGAGCGCAGCGAGAGCTATGGACTGATCCGAAAGGCTACTACTTCTGCAATATCGTGACGGTCTTACCTGAAGCTCAAGGGATGGGTATCGGGAAGGCGCTGTTCAAGCATGTGCTGGACAAAGCTGATCAGGAGGGAATGAAGTGCTACCTTGAGAGCTCGAGAGCAGAGCCAAATATGGCGATCTACGAGCGCATGGGGTTCAAGCTGGCCAAAGAGATGGTGCTAGACGACGAGGGCGACGCTGTGACGCTGTATTGCATGATCAGGGAGCCTCGATCATCAAGCTGAAAGCTATTGCAGATGCGATGTGTCAAGCGACTGAGATGGTCACTGAACCTCTGAAGCTCCGTTCCTTCGCATCTTGCTCTCCGTCATGGGCTCTGGGAAGCTTGGCAAACGCGTCTCCATCGCGGCTTACCCCATGTTGGAGCGATACACATCTGTCGCACCTTTGGAAGACGTTGTTATAACTATGTCCTGTATTCACTGCTTTTCCTGAGCTGAAGTATGTACGCAAAAGAGCAGTCCCGAGCTCTCAGAGCTGAACGGCGCGCCATCATCCACAAGGTTGTGGCGGGACTTGTGCTCCCCAAGCACATTGTCCGTGCAATACTTGTGTCACGGCTCACGACATGCACCATCAATGGCGCGAAGCCACTTCCACTGGGGTCTCTCCGCGTGCCTTTGCCCAGGATGTACGCAAATCTGGACGCTTACTACGCTGTCCCACTATCCCTCAGGGTGGTACACTGAGCTCTAACGTGCCCTACCGTCTACTGCTTTGGATCGCTACCTGACTACATCTGAACCCACGACCTATGCGATTGGACTATGGTCATGTTCAGCGAGACTGTAGTCCGTTCAACGCCGCGGAGTATGGGATAGCAGCCGTCTCTTGCTAGAGCTACATGACTAGAGATCACAACCGGGTGCGCACTCGTCGGTAGCGCTCAAAGAGCCGTGTCATGCCGGACCAGCTTTAACTGATCTCTGGCTTGTGCTCACTGCCCATCGAAATATGCGTGCGGAGCCAAGTCCGGCGATGAGATCAACTATGCGCTTCGTAGTAGCTATGGCGACTTGCCTGAGCTCCACACAGATGAGATCGTCTGGCAGTCCAGATCCATGGTAAGTGTTGGTAGCGGCACGGATACATGCAGGAACACGTCGTAGAGCCGTCGATCAACATGGCGGCCACCCTACTTCCAGCTTCCCTGAAGCCCACCCCCTCCCTTTCAGATCCTCGACCAATGAGCGTATGTATGCGTAGTCTCGCGCAGGCTTGCACTCCCACACATGGCGCACAACATAGGACTGCGCTAGAAGGATGCTGTGCGCCGGATCGGTAGGAGCGCTATCGCGTCTAGTGCGCGCCAACAATCGCAAGTCGCTCATAGCAGCCGCAAGATCCTCTCATCGCGCTTCACATCTCTCAAACATCTCACATCATATCTCTTCGCTCGAGCGCTGCCTTCGGGAGCGGCCGCGTCTCGGTCGCACCTTCCTGTCAAGATGAGCAAGGGGGGTTCTTCCAGTTACGCAGAACTGGTGGCTCGTGCGTTCCATTCCACTCCCCTCACCCAGCAACGCCATTGAGGTTTGTTGCTTTGCGACATCACTCAAGACATGCGATCTCGCTTCAATTACCCTGCTGCCTACGCTCACGCAATACATCACGTTCGCACAGGCTTCTGACTCCACTTGAGCAGCATACCTGGAGCGAATCCTCCTCGAGAGAATGGCGGACACTACAGAATTCGTGCAGACTGAGGCGCCGGTGACCGTCAAGGTGAGGACTCTCGACTGCTTCATATTAAGCAAAGGCTAATCAATCGGACAGGCCTACCTCATGTGCGCCTTCGCCGCCTTCGCCGGCATACTCTTCGGCTATGATTCCGGCTACATTTCCTCAGTACTGGGCATGGCAAGGTTCAGAGAAGACTACGGCCACCCCGTATCCCTCAGCGACGTCCACGCAGTTCTCAAGGGCAATCCTCCACAGGCCTACGATTATGACACCTGGCAGAAGTCCCTCATCGTCTCCATCCTCTCGGCAGGCACCTTCTTCGGCGCCCTCATCTCCGGCTCCCTGGCTGACCGCTACGGCCGTCGCACGACCATCATCGCAGGCTGCGCGATCTTCATGGTCGGCGTGGTCGTGCAGTGCTCGACTACACACGTCGTCTCTCTGTCCATCGGTCGCCTTGTCGCTGGCTTCGGCGTCGGCTTCGTCAGCGCCATCAACATTCTGTACATGTCTGAAGTAGCGCCGCGCAGGTTCAGAGGTGCGATTGTGTCGTGCTACCAATTTGCCGTCACTATAGGCATCATGCTTGCCGCTTGCGTTACTTACGGCACCCAAAACAGGAACGACGAGGGCGCGTATAGGATACCGATCGCCGTCCAGTTGCTTTGGGCTGTCATTTTGGGCGCGGGATTGATTATGCTACCGCAATCGCCGCGGTACTTCGTCAAGAAGAATGACATGGACAAAGCTGCTAAGGCGCTTGCGCGTGTGCGTGGCCAGCCGGTTGAGAGTGATGCCATTCAAGACGAGCTCCTGGAGATCCAGGCGAATTACGAGTACGAGAAAGACATCGGCGAAGAGGGCTGGCGAGCCTGTTTCTCCGGCGGCTTCAAGCGCAACTCCAACCTCCGCAAAGTTTTCATCGGCACTGGCATCCAGCTCTTCCAGCAATGGACAGGCGTCAACTTCATCTTCTGTAAGCAGCGTCCTCCCAGCATTCCCCTCCCCACTCAGTATTAACAATCTCCCCAGACTACAACACAACCTTCTTCCAACAAGTCGGCCTCAAAAACCCCTTCCTGATCAGCATGATAACCACCGTCGTAAATGTCGTCAGCACGCCAATCTCCTTCTGGACGATCGAGAAGTTCGGCCGTCGGCCCCTTTTAATTTGGGGCGCAGTGGGAATGACAGTCTGCGACTTCGTCATAGCCATTGTGGGAACCGCAGACGCACAGTCCACGGCCGCGAACTACGTGCTCATAGTCTTCGTCTGCTTGTTCGTCTTTTTCTTCGCTTCGACTTGGGGACCAGCGGGATGGGTGGTTATAGGCGAGATCTTCCAGCTGCCTATTCGATCGAAGGGCGTGGCGCTTAGTACGGCCAGTAATTGGTTCTGGAACTGCATTATTGCTTTTATCATTCCGTATATCGTCGACCCGGATTACGGCAACCTTGGAGCGAAAGTCTTCTTCGTCTGGGGCTCGACTTGCCTGAGCTGCATCGCTTTCGCGTACTTCTTTGTCCCTGAGACGAAGGGTTTGACGCTTGAGCAGGTGGATAAGATGATGGAGGAGGTGCCTGCGAGGTTGTCAGGGTGCTGGAAGCCGAGGGAGCGGTTCGTGCAGAGCACGATGTTGAGGAAGAGTGAGTTGATTGAGCCGGCTAGTAATGTTAGTGGGGGGATGGTCAAGAGCGTTGATTGAGAGGGGACCGTAAGGGACCATGGAGTGGATCTCGTACTACGTGGTCACGGAATCGTGGCCAGAGGCGTTCAGGACTGGCGCTCTTCGGCAGCTTAGCTGGCTTGTAATGCTTAGTTGTTGTACGAATTCGCTAATGATGCTGCATCTCCATGGCCTCTTCACAATGTATGGTATCGCTGTGCGATAACCTGCTCAACTCAAGTCACCGACCCCTCGCACCCTGCCACCTTGCTTCCCTGAGCTACAACACACCCCCGGGCACGCCTTTCTCTCCCCCTCCCACCCCACCACCCCCTCCACTCCCAGCAGCCCCACTCCACCCATCCATCGGGCTAGCATGCCTCCGTAGCATGAACATCGGCTTCCGTCCCTCCTTATCCAACTGCTTGAACAACAACAATGGCTTCTCCTTCAACCCTAAACACCGCTCCTGATCCCCATGCACAATGTACAGCGCATACTGCCTCCAATCGTCGTGTATATTATACCGTTTGAGAGCCTGATCGAGTGTTTGTGAGCTAGTGGTCTTGGGGGACGTAGGCAACGAAATAGTTGCGGGGATGAAAGAAGGGGAGGTAGGGGAGCTGGGGGAGAAGGTGAGGGTTGGCGTTGGGGGGTGAAGTTGGCGCTTATGGGTGGTTTGCTGCATTGGGGAGTTGCTGGAGGGTTGACTTTGACTGAGGGGGACGGCCATCGCTGGGGTTGCGGTGGTCCGTAAGGAAAGTTTCGGCGGACGTACAACTGGGAGGACGACTTCGCAGGGGTCCTCGATGGAGACGCGGAAGGATTTGAAGATTTCGACTTGGGGGTTGTCGCTGGGAAGCACATGGGTGTCAGTATCTGTAAAGATAGCTATCCGGTTGCAATGGTTGGGAATCAATTACCGGTCGCCCTTGTCTCTATCCCTCTCGCGCTCTCGCGCTGATCCGAGTGGTGCTTCGTCTTCTCGTGGGCTTGGTGTGGGCGCTTGTGCTCTTCTTCGGTCTTCTCGCCGTGCACTAGGCGGGTCAGCCACCACGGTACTAGCTTGACTCCAGCCACTAGCCGTGCTAAAGCCAGTGCCGCTTTCGTCTGCATGCTGGTACTGATGGTGTC
>KZ111140.1:1042106-1079841 GCA_002077045.2 Rachicladosporium sp. CCFEE 5018
CAAAACCAATGGCGTTCATCCAGACTTGAAGCCAACTCTCAATCGCTCGCGTGCCACGTCGCCATCGCGTAAGGGTGGCATTGTGGTCTTCTCCGGCGGCAGCGCAGCCAACAATCTTGTCGATGTCTTCGAAGAGCTACGAGCGGCGAACCAAACGACGCTCAGCTATGTAATCCCCATCAGCGACAATGGCGGATCGTCGAGCGAGATCATTCGAGTGTTCGGCGGTCCTGGTGAGTGACAGCTCCACGACACAGATTCCGGCCAATGCACTACAGTACTTTCCTAACACATCGTGACAGGCATTGGCGACGTACGTTCTCGTCTGGTCCGTTTGATCCCCGATTCGAGCACCGAGACCGTAGCAATCAGGGCCTTCTTCAATCACAGGCTGGCACGCGACTACACTACGGCTCGCGCTGAATGGCTGGACATTGTTGAAGCCACCTCGCCTTTATGGGACGGCGTCAGTCTGCCGAAGCAAGAGCTCATCCGCAGCTTCCTGAATGTCATGAATCTCGAAGTGGTCAAACGCCTGCGTCCAAGCAGTAGATTCGACTGGAGCGGCGCAAGCGTGGGGAATCTTTTTCTCACAGGGCAAGTAGCCTTTGATCAGTCTTGACTGATCCACTGCTGATCCAATCGCAGCGCCCGCCTCTTCACCGGTTCCTTCGAAGCAGCCGTCTACCTTCTCTCCAGCACCTGCGGCGTGCCACCCTACGTCTCCGTCCTCCCAGTCCTGAACACCAACTTCGCCTGCCACATCGCCGCCGGTCTCACCAACGGCGACGTGATCACCGGCCAGAACAACATCTCGCACCCCTCGCACCCGACAGCAGCCGTGCCCGTACCTCTCGCCCGACCAGCTTCCAAGTCCGGCTACGCGACGCCGCATCCAACCGAGGAAGAAGATAAGATCGAAGACGCCAACCCGCCTGGCTCGTTACCCGTGCTGAGGAAGCCGGCTCTAGCCTTTTCCAAGATGCTTGAAGCTGACCTTTTAGCCCGGATAGAGCGACTCTGGTACATCAATCCCTATGGTCAAGAGATCCGCATGCCCGCTAACCCTCGTGTGCTCTCCGCGCTCGACGAAGCGAGTACGGTGATTTACAGTATTGGCTCGCTGTTCACTTCGATCGTTCCATCGCTGGTATTACGAGGAGTTGGGCAAGCGCTCGCGGATCCGAAGATGAAGACCAAGATCTTGGTTCTGAATGGGACGCTGGATCGGGAGACAGGTCCGTCAAGCAATCCCTTCACTGCACTAGATTTTGTTGCTGCGATCGCGAGAGCTGGCGCAGAGAGTCGAGATCAAAAATTCCCGGAGCAGGAAGAGTACTGGCAGTACGTCACGCATGTGATTTACATGAACTCGCCTACGAGTCCAAAGGTCGACAGGACGGCTTTCGGGCAGCTTGGAATCGAGACGGTGAGAGTGTACGGACGACAGGCAGGGAGATACGACAGCAAGGCTCTGGGGCAGGTGCTCGATGCGATCGTGGGAAGACGAGAGGGACGAGGTCTAGGGAGACGGAACACCCTGGTCGGCTAGAAACTACAGCGAGGAAGATTTCATGACTTGCGCCACCCACCGCTTCACCTGTTCCACCACGAACTCCGGCTTACTCTCCGGGAAGTAATGGCCATGGCCCTCGCCCACTCCGACACACTCCAGCTCGCCTGTCGCCCAGTCTTTCCAGACTTTGGGCACGTCGTGCATCCTTGCTAAGCTCCCTTCGGAGTACAGCACCAGCAGGGGGACTTGCACTTTCCGCCCCGCCTTCTGATCCTCAGTCTGCGCATCGCACTCCGGCATAGCGCCATTAGTGTAATCCGCACAGCTCCCATCTATCGCAGCTTTCGTGTCAAAAACAGCGCAGTAGTGCTCCCATGCGCCATCGGACTGCATACTCTCAACTCCCGTTGAGCTCTGCCCTTTACCGCGCTCCATGATAAGCCGACAGTACTTCGCCCCGCCCATGGATGTGATCATCTCAGGCGCATCTGGGCGTGCGAGGAAAGGCCAGTGGAAGTATGCTACGCTTGCTGCGGGGTTGGCGAAGGATTTCCATTGCTCGAGCGAGGGCACGATGTCCATGAAGATTGCGGCTTTGATGTTCTGAGTTAGTTCAGAAGCGGACGTCAGGAGGCGGTGGCCTATGCGAGCGCCGCGATCGTGAGAGCACCAGATAATCGGCCGTGTGGAGCCGGATTTCAGGGTGGCGTGAAGAATGCGGAGCAGGAGGTGGCCGTGATCGCGCTTGTTCCAGGGACGGGAAGTGGTGGAGATGCCGTAGTTCGGCAGCTCGGGGACGAAGAGGGAGTAGCTGTCTTTCAGAGCCGGGACGACCTGTTGCATGTCAGGTTGTGGCGGTCATGTAGGGAGGAAGGAGCGTACGTGACGCCACCTGGGAGGTCTTAGTTTGGGGTACTAGTCGCGGGTGGGTCAAGGGACGAACATGTAGCTTGACTGAGGATAGCCGTGGACCATGCATAAGATGATACCGTCGCCATGGTCGTGCGTGTAGCTCTCAATCCGAGTGTCGCTGTCGAGGATTGTGCTGTTGTGCTGGAGGAATGGGTGTAGGGACTTGAGGGTCACGTCTGCCATGCTGCCTTAGATTCGTTGACGAAAAGGATACCGCCCTCACGATGAAGGAACGAGTACTGTACGAGGGGACACAATAATGGACACAACCTAGAAGACCAATACCAAGTCAACCTACCTTGACACCGTGTGCGTGGATCTGCGCGTAGCTCGCAACTGGTGCGGGGCATCGTAATACAGTGGAGACGAAGAGTAAGCCGAGGGCTCTTTTACCACGGACATGCGCTGGCGACTCGATGGAAGACTCGGCGCCGTTGCTGCGCTGCAAGTGTGGCCACTCGTCAACATCGAGGAGGAAGCCAGTAGTATGGGCTATCGCAACATGCAAGGCCGACCATGAAAGGCAGGCGCGATGCGCAGTGACGCCAGCAATACACTTCCGGCTGATCTGCGGGATGGCTTACTGTCGAAGTTAGTGGAGTGTCGGCAGGTTCTAGACCCGTAGGATGGCCTTGCCAATGACGCTGTCGAAAGGCAGCACAGCATGTTCGACGGCGAAGTGCAAGAAGAATTGAACGACAAGGCTGCGTGAGATTACGAGCAATAGAAGAGTGAGATAAGCCTCGTAAGCGAAGCATTAGCGGGACCCTGTACCTCGGGAGCTTGGCCTCACGTATCGCTCGCTCAGCTTGGCAGACGCCAGCCAGACGACTCCGGTCGCACCCTTCATCATCGCACCACCGCAACTCCACCACCTAAACGCACTCACACCCGCAGCGTAACAGCATTCGACCTCCTCATCGCCTCAAGCATCGCCGCGCGACTCCCGACCTTACGCCGTACTCTCCTCGCGCAATCCCTCAACCAAAGCCACGAATGCACCGCCCACCATAGTCCCGCCGCGCCATCGCGCAGACCATGGCCCCCTCCCCCGGCAATATTGTCGCCCGCCAACTGTGGAATCTCCCGAGCACGCGCTCGACTTCCGCCTGGGCAGCGCAATGCACGCCCTTCACGCTGCCCTCGAATGGCGTCATCTCCATGGCCGATACGATCCTGACTCTCGCCGCGGACGCTGTCTTCCAGCCGGAATGCACGAGTGGCGCCTTGAGTAGCAAAGGCATAGACGAGCCGAGCTCTATTGCAGATTTGCAGGATCCGTTCTATGCGAGTACGACGCCACAGACCTATGTCATTGCGGCCGCAACGGTGATTGCGTGGATCTTGGTGTTCATGCTTATCATTACGCCGCGGACGAGTTTCTTCGGGACGCCGGTATTGCATTCTGGGCTTGGTGGCGGGAGAGGAATCATTGGAGGTGCGAATGGAGGTGGAGGGTCTCTGATTGGAGTCGGATCACGGCCATGGCTTCAGAAGGTGGCGGCGTTCACGGTGGCAGTGTCTCTTATAATTGCGACGGCGGATACATTCAAGGTCCTGGAGAGACAGTATCTCAATGGATACATGGATGCGACGCAGATGCGAGAGGAGGTCATGGGTTCTCTGGAGATTCGCATTACACGGGTTATATCGGACATCTTTCTCTGGCTTGCGCAGGTGCAGACACTCATTCGGTTATTTCCACGACACAAGGAGAAAGTGCTGATTAAGTGGATTGGATTTGCGATGATTATATGCGACTCGATATTCTCATGTTTGAACTCATTCTTGGTCAACACCGCCACCCGGCCGAGGCATTTTGTGGACGCCATACCGGCATTGTCTTATCTATTCGAACTGGCGCTGGGACTGCTGTATGCTGCTTGGGTGATGTATTACACTGCCACGAAGCGGCGATATGCGTTCTACCATTCAAAGATGAGGAGCATATCACTGATAGCCGTACTGTCTCTGGTGGCCATACTAACACCAGTCGTCTTCTTCGTGACGGACGTCTCGAATGCTGACGTTGCTGGTTGGGGCAACTACTTCCGCTGGGTTGGGGCTGCGGCTGCGAGTGTCATAGTTTGGGAGTGGGTCGAACGAATAGAAGCACTCGAGCGAGACGAGAAGAAGGATGGCATTCTTGGGAGAGAGATTTTCGACGGCGACGAGATGCTAGACGTCGATCCGACTGACGACGTCATGTTTGGCTCTGGCCGAAGAGGCATGGCACGTATGAGACGAGCGCGAGATGGGACTGGAGAAAGGCCTGCGGACCCTCCTGTGAGCGCGCTTGAGAAAGGACTTGCTGGATTTGCAAAGCGATTCCGCAAGCCGCAACAACCTGCGCCAAAGCACTTCCCTCTCGGGCGAGCTCATAGCCATATTACAGACTTGACCGAGAAGTCGGCACAACCTGTCAATAATAATGGTACCATCGCATTCGGACGACTGCCAAAGCCTGGCGATCAGCAAACGCATGCGAACGGCATACAGACAGGCATCATACCTCCGCCAGCTGTTGCCAGTCCCGTGAGTCGGACTGACACATCGAGCGCTGCCAGCACGGTCTATGTTGTGCGACACGTCAATGGTGCAGACATGCCGCAGCCCATCCGACGTCGCGTCAATGCGTCCGCCACGACACCAGGGCGAGCTGGAGATCCTGGGAAGGAATTTGTCGACACTGAAGACGACGCTCGCCCGAACCGCGACCGCCAAATAGGCCGCTGGCATACCGTACCCAATCCCTTCAAGCGGAAGCGCGCCTCACCTCCCGCAGAAGTCCAGAAGGCTCGCGCAGCCGCTGTAGCGAACGGCACGCGTGCTCTCACCCCGACACTTAACTTCTCGAAGTGGGATGTCAAGAACCGCCTGGGCGCATTGGCGGCCGAGACCGGTGAACGCTTCCGGGATCGCACTACGCAACGTCCACCAGCAGGTGATCTGCCAGTGACCGTCATCCCTGCGCAATCGCGAGGCAGTGGGAGGACTTGGAGTCCTGACCTCCCTCGCCAGTCGGCTGTGCAACGAGGCACAGCTCCGACTGCTACAGATAGCACCGAACACAGCCCGGGAGATCTGAGCAATGCAACGACTCTCACGAACAGCACTAACATCCCTCCCTCGGTGTCCGCCAGCGCTCCCGCAGCTGCACCTCCGCCTACACGCACGTCCACCGTCTCTCCCCTCGGCGCAGGTGACACGTCACTACGCTCGAGCGTCACGCCTACATTCCGGCCGAATGTCCTTGATCGGAGAAGCACAGCAGAGCGGAGGAGTCCTCAGCAGCCGCCGCCGAGAGCTGATGACATCAGTCCTGTTGCAGGGTCGACCGCGACGGTCGTCGTGCCCGCGCCTCGGCGATCACCATTGAGGATGTGAGAGATGTATAGAAGGGGAGGATGATTGACTTGGGATTTAGCGATGGCGTTGGAGGCACACGAACATACTTGTATCGTGACGAGGTGGAATTTCGAGACTTGGGCTGAATGTAGACATGTTATAAAAGCTCTGATTTTATCTGCCTCTCTGCACCCTCCCAAGGCACAGATGATGTAGCCGTGCTGTCCAAGCGTTCCATGACATCTGATCTTACCTTCGGTTCGCGAAGTACCGCACGTGGCTAGCGCGATCTGTGCTATCGAGAGTGACGACATCCACAATCAGCTCGCGTACGCGAAATCAAATGCAAAGCGGCATGCACCGCAGAGCCGTCCATCAGTGAGCGGAGAGCTCTCAGCCCAATAGAAACGGTAAGTCATCTTTCAGTCCGTTTCTATACCAATTTCCGTGCGGAACTATAAGCGCAGGTCATTCAACACACAACCTCTTCCCCCATCATGGCCGACCAAGGCCACCGCGACAGCAGCACAAATGATGAGCGCGAACCCCTCCTCCACCGTAACAGCCTAGTTGACGGCGGCGAAGGCGGCGACAGCAGGCAACTCCTCACTTTCAACAGCGAAGACTCCGCCAACCCGCGCCAATGGCCGCGCCGCAAAAAGCTCCTAAACGTCGCGGTCATAGCAGCCATGTCCGTCCTCTCCCCCCTCGCCTCCTCAATGTTCACCCCCGGCATCGACCAAATCGCCGACTCCCTCTCCACCACGCCCGAAACCGTCATCGGCTGCACGACCGGCTTCGTGATCATGCTTGGTCTAGGACCTATCTTCTTGGCGCCGCTGAGCGAGACGTTCGGCAGGAGGAAGTTGTATTTGGTGTGCTTTACGGTGTTTGCGCTGCTGCAGATTCCTAGCGCGCTGGCGCCGAATATCGAGACGTTAATTGCTATGAGGACGCTGAGTGGGTTTTTTGGCAGCGTGGGAATTGCGAATGGAGGGGGGACGATTAGTGATATGTTTGAGCCTTCTTCGAGGGCGGGGATTTTTGGGTGGTATCTGTTGGGGCCGCTGTTGGGGCCGACATTGGTAAGTAAAGTGCTGGATAAATGTCGCGAGTGAGAAGGGCAATGATGCTGATAAGACTACAGGGACCTCTCTTCGGCGGGATCATCGTACAGCGGCTAGGCTGGCGGTGGATCTTCTGGACGTTGACCATAGTATGCTTCGTCAACACGGCCGCCGGCTTCGTCTTCCTGCGCGAGACCTACGCCCCAGTGATCCTCGAAATGCGCAGAGATCGCCTACAGGAAGAGCAGCCTTCGCCAAAGAGATACCGCGTAAAAGGCGAGGACGAGAGTCCACTAAAGAGCCGCGTGATCCGATCCCTCACACGGCCTATGCGAATCCTCGCACAGCCTATCGTGCTCACGATGAGCGCATACCAAGCCCTCCTCTTCGGCACAACCTACAGCATCTATACAAACATGCAGCCCATCTACCAAGGCGAATATGGTTTCAACACGGAGCAAGTCGGCCTGCTCTACCTCGGGCCTGGCGTGGGCTTCCTCTTCGCTATCTGGTTCCTCGTTCCCCGCATCGACACAGTCTACAACAGACTGACGAAACAGAATGACGGCAAGAGTAAGCCGGAGTACCGCCTCCCACTCGCCAATATCGGCGCAGTCTTCATCCCCATCAGCTTATTCTGGTTCGCATGGACAGTGCAGCTACATACTCACTGGACGGCTTCCATCGCATCGACGTTCTTCTACGGGATTGGCCAGGTGATGATCATGAATACTTGCCAGAACTACTATATTGATAGCTTCGAGAAGTACGCTGCAAGCGCTATCGCCGCGGGAGCGGTATTCAGGAGCATACTCGGCGGTGTGGTACCGCTATTCGCGCCGGCACTGTTCGATAAGCTCGGGTACGGCTGGGGGATTAGCCTGTTTGCTTTCCTGTCACTGGCGATATCGCCGGCGCCGTTGGTGTTCTTCTACTATGGGCAGAGGATTAGGGAGAGATTTGCGATCGATCTGAGCTAGGGTTTCTTGACGTTTGTGAGCAGGGAATGTGGACGGCACGGTCAGCGACAGGCGTAATGGGCATTAGTGGAATGGAATGGGGTGTATGGACGGTATTAGACGTGCGAGATGGGGCTTGTACAGTGTATGTAGCATAGCGCGGCGGACTGATCGGAATATGTTGTACACGGCTGAGGTAGCGGCTTTGCGCGCATCATGAAACTTGAGCCCCTTGGACCATGAAGGGAGGCATGGAGTATAGGCACTATCTGCTCTTGTTCAAGTCTCGTAACACGCGCAGTGCTCCTATCAGGGTCGCTGCAGTAGGCATGCGCTGTACTTGCTACACTCGTGCCAATAAGCTGTCGGGTCCTACTTCAGAAGCTCAGCAGCGCTTCGGATTTGGAGAAGTCGAGAGATGTGGGTGACTCGACCATTCCGGAGGCAGGCAGAACATGTATTGTGTTTTACTGATAGTTGACTACCAGTCACCCAGTCCTGAAGGTTATGCTATCTTTATCATATTGGTATCTAGTCGCTACTACGCGCAGATAAAGCGCGCTCTTGCAATGAGCAAATTTGCGCTCACAAAGTGGTGTCGCTTTAGCTCACACGCACTCCCGGCAGCCTGCCTTACTCATTTGCCCGCACAATCATTCCCTTCGCCAGCATGTTGCTCCGCGGCATGTGCGTGCCCTAAATGCGCTTTCCAGGTATGCGCAACGCCTGTTTCTTGTTCAACCCCTCCACCCATCCCCCGTTCCTTCACACACCATCGAACCCATGGAACGTAGCATTATGCGCATACCCCGGCCGATGCGCGATCAACGGCCAAGGAAAGTCACCCACAATCTCTTGCGGTAGCGTGAAGTCCTCCATAGCCCCCGACATGCCGTACATCGAGCTCGCATCCCGCTGTTGCTCCGTCGGCGGTATCGTGAAGGCGTTGGGATTCTGATGGTGCGTCGGCGGAGGTATTGGCGCGGGCATGCGCATGTACGTGTCGATCCTGTCTATCTGTGCGCGCAGGCCTTTGGACGCTCCAGCGCGGGGCTGCAGGTCTGATTCCAGGGTCTCGACAAGCGAGACCAGAGATTCGAGGAGCTGACGCACTCGAGTATACGTCGCTTCTGTGAGGTGGCCCTCCATTACTGAGGCTAGGAGCTGGCCAATCCCGCCGAGATGGTAGACCAGGGGTGTGCTGATCGCGGAGAGGTAGCGCGGGCAGATGCCGTGGAAAGTTTGCAGGACTTGGTCGGCGACGTTGCATTTCTGGTAAACGTCTTTGGGGATACTTACGCTGAAGAGTGTCATGCGGACGAGCTGGAGCGTTGCTTGGATGTTGGCTGCCTGGAAGCCGAAGCGGTCGTCTGCGCCATCGCCGGACATGATGACGGTGTAGTCCTTGAAGCGCGCTGGGAGCTGGTAGTAGAGGTGTAGAATGTTCTCCATGATTTGAGAGTCGGTGAGTGCATCGGATACGAGGAGCAGGGTCACAGAGGGTCGATCTTCGCGTGGAGGAGCGTGGTTGCGGTGCACGCGACGAATGGTGTGTTCGAGGACTCGGAACAGGTCGGTGGTGAAGTTCCAGCCGCGCAGCCAGCTCACATCGCCGCTTGATGTCGCACCGATGGGGGTAATGTTTTCGTCGTCAATCTCAACAGGATACCGTACATTCGCGCTCACTTCGTCGAACTTGGGGATGCTGTTGAAGACTACCGTGGAAAGCACGTCCAAGCAGTACATTGACCAGTACAGTCGCCGCCGTTCTTCTTTGTCGACCAAGTTCAGCTCAAGCGGCCAATGTAGTTCGTCGTGCAAATGCCGCATTGCGGACATCGTGCAGAAATGTCCAAGATACTGGTGCATCGACGCGATTTGGCCGTATTGTATTGATGTTAGCGCAAGCAGTCCGCATGCTCGCATGTAGCCAAAGCCATCGGCCTTATTGAGGTCCTTGGGTATCGCTTCTGCAGCGGCGGAGAAGAAGATCTCCGACTGCTGCACCGGGCCGTCCTTGGGATAGCTGGTGTATTCGTTCAGTGCCCCGTCTCGAGCCCTCGCCGATGCCAATGCACAGGCAGCCATGATCGATGCGAAGAAGCCTCGATCTGTAAGATGATCGCGCTCAGTAGCTGCTCAATCGTCTCCTCACTTGCGAGCACAAATGATCGCCATGCGATTGCAACACCGTCGTCAGTACGGCCTTCACGTACTATGGCGAGTGCACCCGTGTAATCGGGTCCATCGCCGTACGCGCGCGGATTTGCAGATATGCTCGTGGCACTCGACCCAGTGGCTACTTGGTGTTCGGAGGGTGACTTGGACTAGGGTGGTGCTATCAGCACGATCCAGGATGCTCCGACTTTCCCAGGACTCACTCTGGAAGTGGTCGAGGTAGCTTGCAAGGCTGGTACCGGTAGTACATTCTGCGCCGACTGAGAAGTGGAGGGTGCACGCCTCCGGCGAGAAGGACGGTTGTATGTGCACTCGACGCCGAAGTCGTAGCAGTTCTGGCATTGCTGCTGCGCATTCTCGTTGCTTGGTCGACATCTTATACTTCGGCGATGACACAAGTCGCATGCTTGCGATATGCGCTGGAGCTTCTTAGGTCGTTCCGGTACTCCAGAAGGTGCCGGCATTGCGTTTGGAAGCGAGCTGCTAGCCATGGTTTGGTACGTGTGCGGGTCGCAAGTGAAGTGGTATATCTCGATGGGGGTGGCGCACGATCAATTTCAAAGTGTAACCGATGATGCCGGACCTAGTCATGCACAAACCGTGTAATGGAGGTCGCGTATAACCAGAGTGTCGGCTTCTTTCTTACGCGATTTGCAGTAATCGCAATGTTGTAAGTGTGGTGCTAATCATAAAGACTATTCCCATCGTTTCTCGGGGAGGCGGACATCCTAGGATCAGCAGGCAAAAGACTGTTGTGACGCGTGCGCCTGGACAAACGTCGCGAGGTAGAGGTGCCAGATCGAAAGACCGTATCGTCCGCTAGTCGCCCTTCCGGCCTAGTAATCATGGAGCTGCTCCCGGTGGCATGGGATTTCATGTGCATCTCCCATGTGGGAACCGGGCTTCTGATCCGTTCAATGTTGGCGGCATCGGATTTTGCTCTTTGCCTGTGCGTGACCCTGAATTGCGACGGGAACGCTCTGTACCAGTGTCCGAACGAGAGCGCGTTGAATCAGATTGCGCCAAGCGGTGCGCCCTGCCCGATGTCTAAGCCGCGTAGGCGTGTGGGCTCCGAAAGTGCCGACGACTCTCGCGCGGTCTCGCAGAAGAGACCTAGATGACTGCCAGGGCAACGTCCGCCTTTACGTCGGCATGCTGTCTCGACTGCGAGGGAGTGATGGTCTCCGCCGTCACACACGAACGTGGAGATGCGCCACTCGGACCTAGTCGCCGTGATCGTCGCATTCTCGCAACGAATGAGCGAAAGAAGAGTTCGACGTGCTGTTTGCGAGAGACTTGTCCAGGCGTGGGGATATCGCTGGCGACGAACGCTCCCACGAAAGGACGAGGCGTCGTTGTGAGGTCGCCAAGGAGGTAGAGCTCACGGAGCACAACTCCGACGCCCCACGCAAACAGAGGTCAACGAGGTACTACGTGGGCGCCCTGCTGCGTGCAAAAACATGAGCCGAACACCCCTGAACACGACACGTTGCATACGTCTGAGGTCCAGCGAGACGTTGGCTTTGATGAGAAACAGCGAATGGCGATCGGACTCCATGGCCCGCACTCGCCGGTGTTCCAGCCATGAAATTGCTGGACCCGAAGTTTAAAAGCTAGCCAAAGATCGGCCAGACTGTGAACCACGCTCGCCACGCTACATGACGGGTCTACGACGCGTGATGCGATCCGATGCAGCCCCTGGCGCCCTTCGCTTCGGCAAACATCCGTCCATGACCCCAGATTGCCTCGTTGCAGGCCGGATCTGCATCCTACGGGGTCGGAACCGCACGCGATGGAGTCGACTCCGTCTTGGCGAGCGACTGGACAGTACTGATGATATCGCAGTGGATTTGTGGCTGATGCTTTGCGCTGGTTGAGGCACGAGACTAAACTGCTGGTCATGATTGTTGCGATGGGTCCTTCGTCGTGATGTTGCTTGTGAAGACGGTGAGTGAGGGGTTCGACCACATCGCGAAGCTCTGCCTTGCAAGGGGAACGACTTATTGACTCCTGCAGTGATCAATGTAATCAAGGTGCGGCACAGCTTTGCTCGACTCACACCAGTATCCCACGGGGTCCGTGGATATCACCTTAGGTGGTGTATGGATAACGTCTGGGGATGAGGTGAAGTCAGGATAGAGTGTACCACCAGGTCGCACCTTCCTCACATCAGGTGAACACTGTTTAGGCTCTCTACTCACGTAATAGCAGTCTTATACACATAGTCTTATGTTTGTACAGATCCTACAGGTAGTCCTTCTCACCCAATACGCATTCTACTATACAACCCCAACAGTGTTCCACAATTCTCTGCCCTCGAGGCCCCCAACGCGATGCTTCAGAAGTCCCACGTCAACCGCCGTGTTACCTCTAGCCTGTAGCACGCGGTCCATCGGCGGGCCAAATGCTCTATTTTCCTTATCGTCCCAATCAAGCGAGTTCTCCGCGAACAACGGTGCATGACCGTGAGGGCGATGGTTGGTCTGCGCAACCCTGCGGAGCGGCGCAAGGGCATCGGTGCGTGTGGAGCGCCTTTGAGCTGGGTGGGCAGGCACGTCGGAGTCGTTGAAGGGAGTGCTGCTTTTGTTGAGCTTCGATCTCGACGGTGGATATGGCTTGAAAGGCTTGACGATGTTATTGAACTCGGTCGTGTCACTTGCAATCTGCGCACGCAGATACGGGACAGTATTTGCGTCGTGCAGACTGTCCATCACCGGAACACGATGTTCGTAGGTCCAGCGGTCAGGATGGGGAGCTTCCGTCGACTGGACAGCAGGGTCGAGAAAGGCCTGCTCGCCTTTCGCAAGCAACTGTAGGATGTCTATGCTTTCGCCGTGTGGTATGGCGTCTGGATGAGAGGGAGTGACGCAGTCCATGTCGACCTCCTTGCGCAGTACATGGTCGATATCTACGGCCGAGAAGTACGCACAAGATTGCGGCAGATCATCAATGCCCATCTGCTGACTGAACATCGCCCGGGTCCATATATTGGCCACTTGTAGGGCCATTGCAGTGCGGTACTTGTCTTCCTGTTTTGCGAGATAGCGGATCTCGTCGTGAACAGTCAAAGCAAGGCGGGCTCCAATGTTGTACCGGCGAGTGAGGTACTCCATGCTCACGATCAATAAGTGCAGGTAATCTACACCTGACGACTGGATGGCCCAGTTGATGCGACTTGTCATGAAGTCGCCCTTCTTCGAGATGAAGCGCTGCATCAGAGCTTCGGTGATGCCAGCGCCAAGGACAGGGGTACGTGGACGCTCTTGTGAAGCAAAGTCTTCGAGCTTATTGAAGACAAGGGATTCGGTGCCACCCGTCCAAAATTTGCGAGCTCTCAAAGCTTTGGCTCCGCGCTTCTTGCCTTTGGTGTTGAGGTAGAGCGCTTCAGCTATGCGTTGAGCGTCGACGCCCTTGAGAGTCGGATTGAACTGTCGTAGTAAGCTCTGCGCGAAGGTCAGACCAGCACCATAGATGCGGCCGTAGTTGAAGACCTTAGCATCATTCCTGCTGATACCAAGGATGGACGCAGTGCGTGAGTGCAAGTCTGTACCCGCAGCTTTTGTTCCTTCAAGAGTCATGAAACCGAGGGCGCCACCACCGTGAAGCTTGAAGCTCGCATCTCCGACTAGCGAAGCAATCCAGAGTTCTTGGCTGTCGACATCAGCACCCACGAAGCAGTAGCCGTGTGGTGCAGTGACCATGCTCTTCAATTCCGAGCCGACGCGGTTCGCCTTAGCATTTGATGCTGTCAACCAGGTGTTTTCGACCGCACGTCGTGTGATAGTTCCCATGGGTATGACTTGCGGCAGAATGAGTCCCTGTCCAGTCGCCTCTTGACTTGCGCCAGCGCGTTCATTGTCGTAGACTACCATTTGCGAAGTGATACGATCTCTTGCACTTATCCAGTAGCTGCAGCTAGCGTTCATCTGCAGCGCTTCCTTAGCATACGCGAACTCAGATGATAAGATGCCTTTCTCAAAGAATTGCAAATATCCTTTAGCCAACGGGTTTGTGCATCGTACTGTTGGTCCGTCTTTGTGTGGCAACTTGAAGTACTCATGATCGAAGTCATCCTTGAGCTGCAAGTTGTCGTCCTCGAGCATGTCACACCTGGTCATAGCCTGATCTTGGTACTTTTGCGCGTCCGGCACAGCTACTCTGAATGTCCAGCCAAACTTGTCGCTCCACACTAGAGGATGACCATCCCAAGTCAGTCGTAGAAGCAGAGGAGCGACGCGAGTCCGCACGGTTAGTGCCATAGCCGAATCATTCTGCGCAAAAAGCCCCTTGTACCAATTAGGCATGCCAGGCTTCTTCTGCCGTGCAGCTGGACGTGGTGGTGCCTTCTTGCTCCCTTTCGTTATGCGGACCTCTTGACCTGCCCAGTCCAGCTGGCGGAGCCAAGGGTCATTGTTGTACATTTCAGGTTCATTGCGATGCGCTACGGCTTGTTCAGTCAAATCAACAAGGCGCTCATGAACGCCGTCAGAGAGCTTGTTGTACGTCGCTTCGGCATTGGCAATGTATGCTTCCCACCCCTTATTGACAGGCAGAATCTCCGAAGCCAGGTGGCGCAGAGCCGCAAAGGATACAGGATGCGGACAGGTCTCCAAAAAGTGAGGAAACACCTTCTTGTATACCCGATGCGTGATATCAACATCAGCGGCACAGTAGTCCAGAAGCTCGTCCAGCTTGCCCGCAATACCTTCACGATCAAGCTCGCCAAACCACTCGCGCTGCGTCTTGTCGATCGTGATACCGCAGTGGAACTTCGCTACATCCCTTAGACTGTTAGAGGAGCTACGGCCTACCCAAAGGTCCTCCTCTTGATCCATTTCTTGACTTGAGTCGAGTAGACCGGCTAACTCAGACGTCTCCTCTTCCGCTGCAATTCGATCATGCGTCTCACGTGCCTTTCGATGCTTCATCCACGTTGGTCGCTGTCGACTGCACATGCCGTTCGCTGCCACATGCAAGCTCATGGTGTCCATGAAGAAGCTTTTCGATTGCGAGAGACTATACTCCTCCTCCACTCTCGCTCGATCGTAAGCTACATTGTGTCCAACAATAATTTTGTGCTTTGCGGGATCTCCCAGCGGTATGAGATGCTTGTCGTCCTCGCTCTCGCCCAACAGCCAGGGCGATATCCACGCATACCAGTGCGTCGCGGATACCGCGCATGCCATCGCAGGAAAGCTTGTCTCCCGCCACATCACTTCGGTATCGAACGTAAGTACCTCCTCATTAGGAACACTGACAGTCTCCGAGGTGCCATCGGCGCTGTACTTGGTCCAACCACTTCTTCGACTCCACTGTCGCGGCTTCGGTGGTGGCGATGCTCTTGCATACTTGCGCGCTAGGGTCAGATATGGCTCTGCACTATCTTTGCCTAGCCGCCAGAAGTGCTCGTCCAAAGTCGTGCCATGAAGCTCCGGCAAATCGAAGCCAATAGGTTGAGTGTTGTCGCTTGTCTTCCCGAGCAGGTCATGCTTGGCTAGATGGTCCTTCGACAGTGCGACAAGTTCCGGATCCGAGACTGAGGGTTTCCTCTGCGACGACGGCGGGAACAGCTGGGCATGGAGATGCGAGGATATCTGCTGCACACCAATCTCATTATATCGAGCTTCGGCAGGACGTATGAGGGTCCGCGACTGCTCTTGCGATCCTCGCTTCTGCGATGTTGACAAGCATCGCTGCGTCGGGGGTGGCGGCTTCAGGCGGAGGAGCGAGTTTTGCTGCGTGCGCTCCAGCGCGTGCACAGCCTGCTGCTGACATCGTGATCGCATCGCCTATACTGGCTGTATCATTATATCTCGATCGAAAATGCTCACGATCCACCTTCAACACCAAGCACGCGTCACAATTAGGGTGTATCGGCTCGGCAGTCGGCTCAGCCTTATTTTGACACACGACACGCCATGTGGCTTGCAGGTCGATCATTGTGGGCCCGTGTTTCGTCCCTCCCTCCAGCCCACGCACAATCTCCTCCATCACGTTCCAAAGCATCTTTCTTGAGATTGGAAATTGGAGTAGGAACGGTCCAGCTGTTTGCGTCTGCCATTGGACGGTCAATGACTGTCTGATCGCACAAGTCTACGGGAACCTCGTGGGAACAAGACGATTTACCTACGTGTACCGCTGTGCTCTAGTCCGACAGACACCAATTGTTCCACCAGACTTAGGCAATCAGAGCCTCTGCAACAATGCTGGTCACTCAAATCGCAGACGAGGATGTTGAAGGGGCGATCACTTGCATTCAACAAGCCTTCTCGAATGACGATCCCTACAGCGGCTGGGTGTTCGACAAATCTACGTTTTCACTCGAGCGCAATCGAGTCTCGCTAGGCATACGGTGTCACTGGGGCAAGAAATATGCCATGTTTCACGTCGCCAAAGTTCCGAGTTCATCAACACCGGAGAGAATTCTCGGGGTTGCTTGCTGGCTTCCTCCAACGCCGGCGAATACACCTCAGACTTGGTCAGACTATATCGGTGATTGGTCTTTATACCTGCAACAAATCCGTATGAATCTCTGGTACGGTCGTGGCGGACTAATCACGAAACGCTACTGGATCTGGAAAGCTGCGCAGGCCGAAGCGCAGCGAGAGCTATGGTCTGATCCGAAGGGCTACTATTTCTGCAACATCGTGACTGTGCTGCCTGAGGCTCAAGGGAAGGGTATCGGAAAGGCGCTGTTCAAGCATGTGCTGGACAAAGCTGATCAGGAGGGAATGAAGTGCTATCTTGAGAGCTCGAGAGCAGAGCCAAATATGGCGATTTACGAGCGCATGGGGTTCAAGCTGGCCAAAGAGATGGTGCTAGACGACGATGGCGACGCTGTGACGCTGTATTGCATGATCAGGGAGCCTCGGTCATCGAGCTGAAAGCCATTGCATATACGTTCTGTCGAGCGACTGAAGTGTTCCTTGAACCTCTGAAGCTCCGTTCCTTCGTATCTTGCTTTCCGTCATGTGCTCTGGGAAGCTCGGCAAACGCATCTGCATCGCGCCTTACTCCAGCTTGGAGCAACACACCTCTGTCGCAAGTTCAGAACGTGTTGTTGTGGCCTTGTCCTGTATGATTATCTGTCACGAGCTGAAGCATGTACGCAGAAGAGCAGTCTCGAGCCCTCAAAGCTGAACGGCGCGCCATCATCCACAAGGTCGTGGCGGGACTTGTGCTTCCCAAGCACATTTTCCGTGCAACACTTGTGTCACGGCTCACGACATGCACCATCAATGGCGCGAAGCCACTTCCACTGGGGTCTCTCGGCGTGCCTTTGCCCAGGATGTACGCAAATCTGGACGCTTACTACGCTGTCACACTATCCCTTTGGGGGGTACACTGAGCTCTAACGTGCCCTGCCGTCTACTGCTTTGGATCGCTATCTGACTACATCTGAACCCACGACCCATGCGATTGGGACTATGGTCATTTTCAGCGAGACTGTAATCCGTTCAACGCCGCGGAGTACGGGATAGCAGCCGTCTCTTGCTATAGCTACATGACTAGAGATCACAACCGGGTGCGCACTCGTCGGTAGCGCTCAAAGAGCCGTGTCATGCCGGACCAGCCTTCACTAATCTCTGGCTTGTGCTCACTGCCCATCGAAATATGCGCCCGGAGCCAAGTCCGGCGATGAGATCAACAATGCGCTTCGTAGTAGCTATGGCGACTTGCCGGAGCTCCACACAGATGAGATCGTCTGGCAGTCCAGATCCATGGTAAGTGTTGGCAGCGGCACGGATACGCGCAGGAACACGTCGTAGAGCCATCGATCGACATGGCAGCCACCCTACTTCCAGCTCGCTGAAGCCCACCCCCCCCCCCCTTTCAGATCCTCGACCAATGAGCGTATGTATGCGTAGTCTCGCGCAGGCTTGCACTCCCACACATGGCGCACAACATAGGGCTGCGCTAGAAGGATGCTGTGCGCCGGATCGATAGGAGCGCTATCGCGTCTAGTGCGCGCCAACAATCGCAAGTCGCTTACAGCAGCCGCAAGATGCTCTCATTGCGCTTCACATCTCTCAAACATCTCACATCATATTTCTTCGCTCGAGAGCTGCCTTCGGGAGCGACCGTATCTCGGTCGCCCCTTCCTGTCAAGATGAGCAAGGGGGGTTCTTCCAATTACGCAGAACTGGTGGCTCGTGCGTTCCATTCCACTCCCTTCACCCAGCAACGCCATTGAGGCTTGTTGCTTTGCGACATCACTCAAGACATGCGATCTTGCTGCATTTGTCTTGCTGCCGACGCTCACGCAACAAAATCCGTTCGTGCAGGCTTCTGACTTCACTTGAGCAGCATACCTGGAGCGAATCCTCCTCGAAAGAATGGCGGACACTACAAATTTCGTCCAGACCGAAGCGCCGGTGACTGTGAAGGTGAGTGAGCTGAAGACAGTACGTCTAACAACGGCTAACCAGTGGCACAGGCCTACCTCATGTGCGCCTTCGCAGCCTTCGCTGGCATCCTCTTCGGCTATGACTCCGGCTACATCTCCTCAGTACTGGGCATGGCAAAGTTCAGAGAAGACTATAGCCACCCCGTATCCCTCAGCGACATTCACGCGGTTCTCAAGGGTAATCCTCCACAGGCCTACGATTATGACACTTGGCAGAAGTCTCTCATCGTCTCGATCCTCTCTGCCGGCACCTTCTTCGGCGCCCTAATATCCGGCTCCCTCGCTGATCGCTACGGCCGTCGCACCACCATCATCGCAGGCTGCGCGATCTTCATGGTCGGCGTGGTCGTGCAGTGCTCAACTACACACGTCGTCTCTCTGTCCATCGGTCGCCTCGTCGCCGGCTTCGGCGTTGGCTTCGTCAGCGCCATCAACATCCTATACATGTCTGAGGTAGCGCCGCGCAAATTCAGAGGCGCCATCGTGTCTTGCTACCAATTTGCCGTCACTATAGGCATCATGCTTGCCGCTTGCGTTACTTACGGCACCCAAAACAGGAACGACGAGGGCGCGTATAGGATACCGATCGCCGTCCAATTGCTTTGGGCTGTCATTTTGGGCGCGGGATTGATTATGCTACCGGAATCGCCGCGGTACTTCGTCAAGAAGAATGACATGGACAAAGCTGCTAAGGCGCTTGCGCGTGTGCGTGGCCAGCCGGTTGAGAGTGATGCCATTCAAGACGAGCTCCTGGAGATCCAGGCGAATTACGAGTACGAGAAAGACATCGGCGAAGAGGGCTGGCGTGCCTGTTTCTCCGGCGGCTTCAAGCGCAACTCTAACCTCCGCAAAGTCTTCATCGGCACCGGCATCCAGCTCTTCCAGCAATGGACAGGGGTGAACTTCATCTTCTGTGCGCAACATCCTCCCAGCATTCCCCTCCTCACTTCATACTAACAAATCCTCTCCAGACTACAACACAACCTTCTTCCAACAAGTCGGCCTCAAAAACCCCTTCCTAATCAGCATGATAACCACCGTCGTGAATGTCGTCAGCACGCCAATCTCCTTCTGGACGATCGAGAAGTTTGGCCGTCGCCCCCTCCTAATCTGGGGCGCAGTGGGGATGACAGTCTGCGACTTCGTCATCGCCATTGTCGGAACCGCAGACGCGCAGTCCACAGCTGCGAACTATGTGCTCATAGTCTTCGTCTGCCTGTTTGTCTTTTTTTTCGCTTCGACTTGGGGACCAGCGGGATGGGTGGTTATAGGCGAGATCTTCCAGCTGCCTATTCGATCGAAGGGCGTGGCGCTTAGTACGGCGAGTAACTGGTTCTGGAATTGCATCATCGCCGTCATAATCCCATATATCGTCGACCCGGACTACGGCAACCTTGGGGCGAAAGTCTTCTTCGTCTGGGGCTCGACGTGCCTAAGCTGCATCGCTTTCGCGTACTTCTTTGTCCCTGAGACGAAGGGTCTGACGCTTGAGCAGGTGGATAAGATGATGGAGGAGGTGCCAGCGAGGTTGTCAGGCGGCTGGAAGCCGAGGGAGCGGTTCGTGCAGAGCACGATGTTGAGGAAGAGTGAGTTGATTGAGCCGGCTAGTAATGTTAGTGGGGGGATGGTTAAGAGGGTTGATTGAGTGGGGAGCCTGAGGGACGATTGAGTGGATCTCGTAGTACGTGGTCGCGGAATCGTGGCCAGAGGCGTTCAGGACTGGCGCTCTTCGGCAGCTTAGCTGGCTTGTAATGCTTAGTTGTTGTACGAACTCGCTAATGATGCTGCATCTCCATCGCCTCTTCACAATGTATGGTATCGCTGTGCGATAACCTGCTCAACTCAAGTCACCGACCCCTCGCACCCTGCCACCTTGCTTCCCTAAGCTACAACACACCCCCGGGCACGCCTTTCTCTCCCCCTCCCACCCCACCACCCCCACCACTCCCAGCAGCCCCACTCCACCCATCCATCGGACTAGCATGCCTCCGTAGCATAAACATCGGCTTCCGTCCCTCCTTATCCAGCTGCTTGAACAGCAACAACGGCTTCTCCTTTAACCCCAAACACCGCTCTTGATCCCCATGCACAATATAAAGCGCATACTGCCTCCAATCGTCGTGTATATTATACCGTTTGAGAACCTGATCGAGTGTTTGTGAGATAGTGGTCTTGGGGGACGTAGGCAACGAAATAATTGCGGGGATGAAAGAAGGGGAGGTAGGGGAGCTGGGGGAGAAGGTGATGGTTCGCGTTGGGGGGTGAAGTTGGCGCTTATGGGTGGTTTGCTGCATTGGGGAGTTGCTGGAGGGTTGACTTTGACTGAGGGGGACGGCCATCGCTGGGGTTGCGGTGGTCCGTAAGGAAAGTTTCGGCGGACGTACAACTGGGAGGACGACTTCGCAGGGGTCTTCGATGGAGACGCGGAAGGATTTGAAGATTTCGACTTGGGGGTTGTCGCTGGGAAAGCACATGGGTGTCAGTATCTGCAAAGATAGCTATCCGGTTGCAATGGTTGGGAATCAATTACCGGTCGCCCTTGTCTCTATCCCTCTCGCGCTCTCGCGCTGATCCGAGTGGTGCTTCGTCTTCTCGTGGGCTTGGTGTGGGTGCCTGTGCTCTTCTTCGGTCTTCTCGCCGGGCACTAGGCGGGTCAGCCACCACGGTACTAGCTTGACTCCAGCCACTAGCCGTGCTAAAGCCAGTGCCGCTTTCGTCTGCATGCTGGTACTGATGGTGTCTGTTGACTTCGACAGTCCGAGGGAACGATCTCCCAGCTTGATACGAACCACCCGATGAAGGTTGGTTGGAGTATGCTGGACTCGTAGGCGAGAGTTGCTGTGATGTCGACAAATTATTGGGACTAGTCTGCGAAGTCATGCTGGCGGTCAAGTGACTGCTTGCAGCAAGCGCCGCAGCACTGGCTTCCAGATGTGCGCCACCGTCGTCGCGCACTTCGCGTAGCTGTGATGTGTGGGAATTCGGAGGATGAGTAGGCGAAGGCTGCTTTGGTGCAGACCCAAGGAAGAGCTTCTTGGTGCTGAACTTTCTGCTGAGTGAGCTGCCTTTCGACTCCTTGACAGGTGGGAAGTTCTCAGACTTGAGAGGTTCAGCATCGCGAGGTGAAGGTAGCGTACCACCAGATGGGTCTGGGAGTGGAGTTCGCTGGTCTTTCATCAGACGCACAATTCGCAACGTCTCCTCCCGAAGCTTACGGTTTTCCTCTGCAATGCGGTCCAGATCAGACTTCATCGCACGAAGCTCGACTTCGGCTGCCAGTATCCGCTGGTCTCGAGCGTGGATGTGCGCAATAATCTTGCTAATGTCGACTTGAGTGGCTGCTGCATCTCGATCGTCCTCAACAGCTGTGCGTGTGTCAGTATGCTGTGTCTTCCAAAAGACAAAGGTCTCACCCACACTTTGGCACATAGTCCCCCTCCTCAATCCGAATGCCCGACCGGAGCTTCTGCTCATACACAGCCTTCAATATCGTCAATCGATGCCCAGCACTCGCAATGCCCAGCTCCTTCAAATCGTCATGATTGAGCAGAATGACAGCCTCGCCACTGATGCCCTCTTCCGCAAAGCTTTGCCTGTACTGCTTCATGCCAGGCGCAAGCGAAGCAACCCACTCGGCAACCTGATCCTCCGTCCACTGCCTCAGGTTGCCGGTCGGACTCCTCCCTTCTCTTTCAGCCCATCCTTGCGTCGTAGGCGTGTCCCCTCCATCTACGCTCTGTCCCTCATCCTCGCTCTCTGAGGGGTGATCCGACTCCCCATCGTCATACTGCTGCGCCGGCTTCGGACTAGCAACCACGCTCCTCTCAAACTCATCGTCCGCATCCGCGTCGCTGTCGTACGTGTGATCCCCAGCCTGCCGCGCATATTTGTCCATCTTGCCAGTACTCTCTTCCACAGCCCGCCTCGCCGTCAGCGGGGCACTCAACCCAACACCAGGCTGCACCGAATACCGTCTCCGCTCCTTCGGCAAATCCACCCTCTCCCCAAAACTAGCATCAATAGGCGTAGCCCCAAAGTCACTTTCAACGGGACTGGTAGGACTAGCCGGACTCCCCAACCCAGTCCCACCTCGATACTCCGCCGTAGTAAGTCGCTGCAGATTCTCGTTACTCACAGCCGCGTACTTCGCACTTCGCAGTGGCAAGCTTCCCACACTTGCGTTTGTAGGTTTCTGGGGTTGTGGTGGCTGTGAACGTGGGCTGGGGAGGTGGCTTTGGCGGGCGCCGACTCGGGTTAACCAGGAGCCCTTGCTGTTGGGTGCAGGGTTCGCGTCCCAGGTGGACTGTGGTTGAGCCAGGGCTGCGCAAGCCCGGCCACGGGCGGGACGGGGGGTCGGAGTTCAGGATCTGGGGTGGGGACGCAGGTCGGGAGTGTGGGTTGTAGAGCAGGGAAGTGAGTTGCTAGTAGTGCTGTGAGCGTTCGATTGATCACACTTCACGGGACGGAGCGTGATTTATGATGTAGAGTGGGAGTAGGGAATTTTGTGTCTAGGCGGCGGAGAGGGGCGGTGGTGACGGCGAGGTCGAAGAGCGGATAGCACGAGGCTGATATCCTTGCTGGTCATTCCAGTGCAGCTCACTGTGATGTGACCGGGATGTTAAATAGGCGCAGCTAGAGTTGCGCCACGACCCGATCCCGCTCATCTCAATTCATCCGGAGCTGTTCAAAGTCGATTCGTCCAGATGCAATATAGGTGATCTTAGAGATGATAGAAGCGTGCGATACAACAATACTATAGTCGGGAGTCTTGTCCTCACTATCAATCCCCTCACTAGCTGACCTCTTCGCTCAATATCACTCAATCCATCGTCAACACCGCCCTAAACCTCGCCTTCCCACTCATCATCCTCTCCACAGCCTCATTAGCCTTCTCCAACGGAAACTTCTCAATCAAACACTTCACTCCATTCTGCCTGGCAAACTGAATCGCCTCCTCACTGTCCAGTGCATGTCCACTAGGCCAGCCCCTCACGCTCAGCGCCTTGATCACCATAGTCACACTGTCGACCTCCACCGGCCCGACAGCAGTGTGCAACAGCAATGTGCCACGCGGGGCTAGACCTCCAATGAGACCGGAGATGACCTTGGGATTTGGAGCGGTGACGATAATGAGTGCTGCGCCGCCGAGTTTCTGCAGGCCTTCGGCTGCTGTGGTGGCGGATGTGTCGATGTATTCGTGTGCGCCGAGTTGAGTGGCGAAGTCCTTTTTGTCAGAGCCGCGGGAGAGGGCGACGGTGCGGAAGCCCATTTTGCGGGCGTATTGGATCGCGAGGTGGCCTGGAGGTGAGTGTCAATGTCTTGGGTGGGCGAATCGATGCTCAAGAGACTTACCGAGTCCACCGAGACCTTGCACAGCTACTACGTCGCCTGCCACGATGCCCATGCGGCGCATACCGTTGAAGACTGTTACACCTGCGCAGAGCAGGGGCGCGACTTCGGCTGGGTCCATGTCCTCTGGCACCCTGACAGCAGCCTCAGTCCGGAGTGTGGCGTACTCGCTGCCCGACGATCAGCATCAATTCGTGACGGCTGGAAAGGTTTAGTCCACTCACCCATACCCCCCCTCCCTCGTCCACCCATTAACAAGCTCATTCTCACACATCTGATAATCCCCCCTCCCACAACTGCGACAAGTCCCATCATGCCCTCCATGCCACGCGCCCCCAACGCGATCCCCTTCCTTCCACTTCCCACCCTTCGCCAGCTCGCCTAACCCCACGACCGTGCCCACGATCTCATGGCCTACCCTCTTGATTGAGAGAGGCCCGAAGTGACCCGCGGCGATGTCGAGGTCAGAGTGGCAGACGCCGCAGGCGTGGACTTTGATGAGGAGTTCATTGGGTGCCGGGACGGGGAGGGGGATTTGGGTGATGGTGAGGGGTTGGTTGGGGGAGGTGAGGAGGGCGGCTGTGAATTTCTCGGGAAGAGAAGGCATGTTGACAGAGCTGGGTGGAAAGCTTCGGTGTTGTGCTTGCGATGCGAGGGTGCGCAATGAGAGCTTTTCTTTGGTTGATGCGTGTTGGTGCGGATGAAGTGGGAGTGAGATGGGTGCGATACATCGAGAACTTACTACTCTTATACGTGCCTTCCTCAAGCTTCACCCTGCATTGTACCTTCCCATGGATCGCATCTGAATTTATGTGGCTGATAGCTCCGGGTCCAAGTTATCAGCTCATACCTAGATAGAAGCTAGAGGCATTGCTATGTTCATTGGCGTATGCGTAAGCAATATTAGCCCCGCACTAGTGTCTCTAGCTCGCATGCACAGTCAAACAGCAATGTGAATAGTGATCCGAATTGCTGTAAGATCGAGTGTTGCGATGTCGGCAGCGAGGCCGGCGCCGGATTTTAGTATTGATCGCAAGGCCGGACTACACTGCTCCTAGAGACTAGTGCTATGCTTTCGCATTTACGTACCACCATGCGGCTTGCACGTATTGTAGCTCGTCCATGCAATTCTTTCACGCCAATCTTGGTCTCAACTTGTCCGCGCTTGAGCCGGGCAAACATGAGGCGGACTGCTGCATCAGGCTCAAAGCGCCGTTGCCGCCGAGAAGCCTCTCGATTCGCCAGCTCGCCAGTTGTCGCCGGAATCAAGCCTGCAACACATCTCGAGGGGTTTTGATTGTCCATTTCGGATGATCGCGGCGCATAGCGGATCATGATTCGGTGCTGAGCAAGACTTACTCATCTCGTCCGGGTCACGGCTGCCCCCCCCCCTTCGCAGGCTGTCGCAGACGAGATACTTGTGCTATCACGATCATTCGTCTTGGGCTCTTCGCCATTCCGGTTCCTGGCTGGCCTCAGACACTGATCGTCTTCAGCACCCCGAATCCAGCGCCTCCAGTTGCTATTACAGTGCCAGGAATCTGCCCACACCACCTCGCCTCCTTCACCATCTCCATGTAGTGTACAAACAGCAGTTGCGGCGGTACATCCTTAACGTCAGCCGTATACTTGCTCTCTTCGTCATCCAGCTCGACAGCCAGATCCCAGAGAGTCAACGTGTTGTCGCCAGCGCAGACAGAAATGATGCTGTCGTCCGTGGGGTGCCACTGGAGGGAGGTGATCTGCTCGCGATGAAAAGTGAAGTGCGCCACAGGCTTTGGAGTCTCCGATGTCGTCGCAGAGCGCCAAGTGCGCAAGTCGTGGACCGAGAACGACCCGTCTTCGTGGCCTGTTGCAAGCAGATGCGGTGTGAGTGCCGACCACGCGAGGACATTGACGTCTGCATCCGATACTTTGATCGACAGCGCGGCAGTGCGTGACTTGCTCCTGCTGTCCCAGATCTTGACTGTCCCGTCGCTCGAGGCACTGGCGAAGACGAACTTCTCGTTCGGCGACCAACAAAGATCCTCGACTGAGGACGAGTGGCCTGTAAAAGGGGTTGTGTCGGTGGTGAACGTGCCGTCTGCAGGCGCTCGGGTCGTGACGAAGATCTTGCCGGAGATGTCTCCTGTAGCTAGCTTGCCTGCTGGGTGAAGAGGCGACCATGCGACTGCGTAGCCCTCCGTTTTCTTGTGCGATCGTACTGTGTGGATAGATTTCGATGCTGCAGGCGCAAGAGTGTAGCCGGGTGTATCGAAGGACGTCAGTTGAGGGGTAATGTCGTATATGAGCACCTCTCCATTCTCCTGCATGGCAGCCGACAGCGTCGTCGGAAGCGCTGAACCCGTAGCTTGCGGTGATTGATGCACTCGTATGCGATTCGTCGTACAACTCGTCGGTATAACCCTCGTCTCCAGAATCGGATCCGAATTCTCCTCATCCTCGTCCTCATCCTCACTATCCGAATACAAGTTCCTCGCCTCATCATTCCTCGACAACCCAGACAACTTCAACACCATGATCTGGTTTTCCTTCTCCCTCCCCTGCGCCGCCTGCGTCCCCGCAACAGCATAGACCGTAGCCGGATAACTCTTCCTCCCATCCCCCAACTGATCTCTCACAACATCTATACTCAGACATGGCCATGTTGGCTCCAGCGTATGCAGCATCTCGTACGTGCTTAAATCTGGGGCAAGCGTCTGTCCGGCGTCTAGCTTGTGTCGGCCGGGGATGAAGGTCTGCTTGTCGATGTCCATAGCACCGGTAGCGGATTGCTCTGCTTCGCGTTCGGCGTCTGGACGGCCATCGACGCCGGCTTCGAAAATTTCATCCTCGCTTTCGAATTCGTCTTCGAAGTCGTCTTCGAATTGCTCGTTTTCTGCTAGTCCGGTGTCTGCTACTGGGCGGTCGCCAGATTTGAGCGTTTGGGGAGAGTCTTGGGGGTCGTCTTCGGCTGCGCGTTTGGCCATGTTGGCGTTGTGGATCAATCAGGGACTCCGTGTATGTACAGTGGGGGAGAGCGTCAACAGCATATGCTTTATGGATTGTGACTGCGACGACGAACGCGATCTCGAAAATGTTCGAGCTCGGCTCAAATCTTTATCGATAAGATTTCTGAGGGTATAACCCTAATGTGACCGCACAGCAGATCGCGCAAGGATGAGCCAAAGTGAATCTTCGATGATCATTTATATGCTACTTGCCGGGTACACGCTCTCAGCTTCTCCTTCGACACTGTCGAGCGGGTATTTAGCATCTCAACGAGAGAGCAACAACAGCCTTTTGGCGCGCTCTGTCGTCTCCTATCACGATGCCTGTCGTACCGCCAGAAAAGCTGGTCCAACTCCAGCAGCAGGGCCAGAATGTCCGCAACGTGAGTGTCGTCTCGTCTCGCCACTTCGATATAATACCACGCTGATCACTCACAGCGTCCTAGATCTGCATACTCGCACACGTCGACCACGGCAAGACCTCCCTGACAGACGCACTGATCGCCACCAATGGCATAATCTCGCCCAAACTCGCAGGCAAAATCCGCTATCTGGACTCTAGACCTGATGAGCAACTCCGAGGAATCACTATGGAGAGCTCAGCGATCTCGCTGTTCTTCTCGTTGTTACGGAGGGAGTCGCCAACCGCTGAGCCGCAGTCGAAGGAGTACCTCATCAACTTGATCGATTCGCCTGGTCATATCGACTTCTCGTCTGAGGTCTCCACGGCTTCGAGGTTGTGCGATGGAGCTGTGGTGCTGGTCGATGCCGTTGAAGGTGTCTGCAGTCAGACTGTCACTGTGCTCCGACATACCTATGTTGAGAAGCTGAAGCCTCTACTCGTGATCAACAAGATGGACCGCTTGATCACGGAGCTGAAGCTGAGCCCGTCAGAAGCGTATACGCATTTGTCGAAGCTGCTAGAGCAAGTCAACGCTGTGATGGGTTCGTTTGCGCTCGGCGAACGGATGGAGGATGATCTGCGGTGGCGAGAGCGGATCGACGAGAAGTTGCAATCGAAGGCTGCAGAAGCAGGATCAAATGCCTCATCGGACCGGAAAGGCAGTATAGCGTCCGACGAAAACGGAGTGCTTACAGACGACACACCAGCACAGTACGAGGAGAAGGAGGACAAAGACATCTACTTCGAACCTGAGCGAAATAATGTCATCTTCTCCTCCGCAATCGACGGATGGGCTTTCACGCCTGGCCAATTCGCTGGCATATACGCGAAGAAGCTTGGCATGAAGCGAGAGGTACTCGAGAAGTTTCTATGGGGAGACTACTACCTCGATCCTAAGACCAAGCGTGTGCTCAGCTCGAAGCACCTTAAAGGACGACACCTCAAGCCCATGTTTGTACAGCTCGTACTTGAAAATGTATGGGCCGTGTACGAGGCGACGACTGGAGGATCGAACGGCAAGGGCGATCCGACGATGCTAGAGAAGATCACGAAAAGTCTGAACATCAGCATTCCGCCTCATGTACTGCGATCGCGAGATCCGAAGGCACTTCTCAGTGCTGTGTTTGCTGCATGGCTACCTCTAAGCACGGCCTTACTGGTATCAGTCGTGGAGCATCTCCCCTCACCGCACACTGCGCAGGCATCACGAATGCCAGCTCTGCTCAAGGAGTCGCCTGGTCACGAACACATCGACGCGCAAGTGCGAGAAGCGATGATCGCTTCCAATGCAGCGAAGGAAGCACCAGTGGTAGCTTACGTTAGTAAAATGGTCTCGATACCCGAGTCTGAGCTACCGGCAAACAAACGGCGCGGCGGTGCCCTGACCGCCGAGGAAGCTCGAGAGCTCGGTCGTAAGAAGAGAGCAGAAATCGCTCGTGCTCAAGCATCAGCCAGCACTAATGGCGATGCAGGCATGGAAAGTGTCACTGATGCGCTAAGTACGACGGCTATAAGCGACGAGCAAGACGTCCCCATCAGCGAATCTGCAGAAGAGCCATCTGATCCCGAACACCTCATTGGATTCGCCAGACTCTTCTCTGGCACCTTATCAGTTGGCCAAGAGATCTACGTCCTTCCACCAAAGTTCTCTCCAGCGCAACAGCATCCTCATCCACCACCGCACAGAGTTACCATCACAGCCTTGTACCTGCTGATGGGCCGCTCGCTCGAGTCGCTCACCTCGGTGCCAGCTGGCAATATTGTGGGCATAGCTGGACTTGAAGGTGCAATACTCAAGTCAGGGACACTGTGCTCACAAGTCCAAGGCGCACCGAATCTGAGCTCGACCACGGCCATCTCGACAAACGCGCCTATTGTGCGAGTAGCACTTGAGCCCACCAACCCAGGCGATCTGGACAAGATGGTGCGCGGGCTAAGGTTGCTCGAGCAAGCTGATCCAGCCGTTGTCTACGAGCAGCTCGAGTCCGGCGAGCACGTGATACTCACAGCAGGTGAGCTGCATCTGGAGCGATGTTTGAAAGATCTGCGAGAGCGTTTCGCACGATGTGACATCCAGGCTGGAGAGGCGATCGTGCCCTATCGTGAGAGCATTGTGAGTGCTGAGGAAATGCGAGAGCCGCATGATCATGCCTTGGGAAGGGGAACAGCGGAGATCAGTATGGTCGGTGGCGGGCTGAAAGTCAAGTTGAGAGTTCTGCCGTTGCCTGCGAAGGTGATAGAGTACCTGGTGAAGTACCAGGGATGTGTGAAACGAGTGTGGGCCGAGAGGATGGCCAAAGAAAGGGAGAGGAGAGACAAGGGTGGACAATCGAATGCCTCGAGTGAGAGCAACGGCAATACCGCCGATCACGATGTTGAAGTTTCCACGCACGGCGACGACGATGAAGCGGGCACGAATTCCGACAGAGACGTGAAACATGCCGCGGACGACAGCATCGAGGGCGGCCAGACGATGAGTGTTGATGATTTTAAGAACGGCCTCTTGGAAGCATTTGAGGAAGAGAAGGCAGACAAAGCCTTGTGGAAGGGTGTCATCAGCAAGATCACCGCCTTTGGCCCGAGACAGGTTGGGCCCAACCTGCTCATCGACGAGACCGAGGATCGAGTCTGCGACAGATTGTGAGTTGATCACGCAGACAAACTTTACCTTGATCACCCTGCTGACATATCCCCACAGCTTCCACGACCAAAACAACGACGCAACCAACAGCACCTCCCCCCTCCACCCCCTCCTCTCGAAACTAACCCACGCCTTCCAACTCTTCACATCCTCCGGCCCCCTCTGCGCCGAGCCAACACAAGGCATAGCCGTCCTCCTCGAATCCATCACCACCGACCAAGCCATCCTCTCCTCCCACAGCGCCGGCGCCCAAACCGGCGAGATCCTCCGCTCAACCCGCACAGCCCTCAAATTCGCTTTCCTAGACTGGAGTCCCAGAATTCTACTAGCGATGTACGCCTGCGAAATCCAAGCCTCCGCCGAAGTCCTCGGCCGCGTCTACAGCGTCATAACCCGCCGCCGCGGCTGCATAATTTCCGAGTCCCTGCTTGAGCCTTCCCCGAATTTCACCATCCTGGCCCTCCTGCCCGTGGCCGAGAGCTTCGGTTTCGCAGACGAGATCCGGAAGCGGAGTGCCGGTGCCGCGAGTCCGCAGCTGGTCTTCGCGGGGTTCGAGGCGTTGGAGGAAGATCCATTTTGGGTTCCACGGACTGAGGAGGAGCTGGAGGATTTTGGGAGTTTGGGGGATAAGGAGAATGTGGCGAAGCGGTATGTGGATTCTGTGAGGGAGAGGAAGGGGTTGGTTGTGCAGGGGAAGAGGGTCGTGGGGGATGCGGAGAAGCAGAGTACGTTGAAGAGGTAGAGTCCGCTGGCCTGGTGGGATCATACGAGACCGTAGTGTTAGGGCCGCGTGTCTGATGGACCGAGCAAAGGTTCTGCTTCCGCCATGATCGTGACACTTTCAGCGCTTGCTGCGCACCTCACCCAATCTTCCTTGCTCGAAGTCTCCCTCCCTACCCAGCCTCCCATCCATGGCCCTCGCTCATCCCATATCACCCTCTGCATCCTCGCCTTCCGCCCCTGATTCCCGTCCCCAACCCGATCGGTAGCATGAAACACCGCCACCGTCTCGCCTCCCTCCTGCAGAAACATGCCATGACCCGGCCCATACGGCCCGGCGCCATCCACATTACTTTGCAGCAGAGGCTTCCTCGATTTCCGCCATGAAGTAACAGACATTGGATTGCCACCAACGTACTGCAGCGTGGCCATCTTGTAATGCGGCGTCCAAGACGCGGAGCACGAGTACAGCAGCCCCTGCCACTCTGGCTCATCCGCTGAGTTCAGACGCGGCGAGACGATCCATTGCGGACCTTCTTGGATGGTCACCTCGCCTGTCTTCTCCCAGGGCTCAGTCGGGAATGAGATCTGAGCTGCTATAGCACCAGCTACGGCGGTCGTCGGAGAAGAGAGCGGGAGAAGGTACAGCGCCTGCATTTTCTCGTCGTCTGGAGGACTGCCAATGGGCCAGCCAGAGTAGGCTAAGTATAACTGCCCGTTCAGCGTGAACACCGTGCCATCAATAGCCCACTGACTCTGGTCCATGCCCTTCACCGGGCCCACGAAAGTCCAGTCTTCGGGCCCATAACCTCGTGGTGAGCCCGAGGACAGCGGTCCGCGAAGCACGTACAAACGATGGGACTTGTTGCCTAGGGCTGGGTCGGCGGCAGCGAAGTAGATCCACCATCGACCCTCTAGATCATGAAGTTCCGGAGCCCAGAGACGTTCGCTCCAAGGCGTTTCTGGCTGGGGGATGAACAGCGGGCCTTTGCTCACGAGAGCGGAGTCTGAGTCTTTGAGAAAGGAGAAGATTGAGGTTGCTTCCCAAAGCGGGATGCGGGTGTTGGCTGTGAAGGTCAGGTAGATCTTTCCTTGAGCGAAGACGATGAAGGGGTCGGGGGTGTTTTGGGAGGTCAGGGTGAGGCAGGTGTTGTCGTAGGTCGGGCGGAGGACCATAGCAGTGTCGCTAGATTCGGTGGTCTCGCGAGTTGGCAGGAGGTTGATTAGTAGGTAGATGCTCGAAAGGGCGAGTAGAGTAAGAAACAGCCGGCGGAGAGGACGCATGCAATGAGAATGATGCTGTCTTATGCTAGGAACTCAGATGCGATGGAGATAGATATCCTTGCTCTCGCTCATGGAGGACATAGTAGTCGCAAAGGACTGCACTAGGCGAAACGACCACAGCACTGCATGTTTGGTGACTCTATGTCGCTTACCGCACTGGAACAGACTGCGCTCTGCGACTATTTGGATGGGTGTATGGACGCAGAAGCAAGAGCACTGCAGCAGCTAAGTGCTAATAGGACTGTTTACGCTTCTACATGTACAGGGCAGCATTCTGCTCCTCACAATCGACTACCTCTTCCAAGTCACACTCCCATCCCCACCCTCCGTCGTCTTCCTCGCCAAGATCTCCTCAATCTTCTCCCTAGTCCCCTGCTTCCCTCCGTTTCCTTCCTCGAAGTGCGATACAACCGCGTCTTTCGTAAGCCCACCCTTCTTCGAAACGTAGGCCTCCACTTCTCCCTCTCTCGGCAATCCCAACCAAGCATGCGGATAATCAAGGTAATCCCCCGTACCCATCAGCTGTAGCCCCGGCGTCCCATCAAAGAACCCATCAACATCCTGCTCCGAGACCTCAGCACTCGACGCCGGACTCCACTTCGGCGTCGTCTTCGGTTTCCGAATAAGCAGCGAAGACACACCCTCGACGAAATCCGCGTGCTCCATGAACCTACTAGCGATCAAATGCTCCCTCCGAAACGTCTCCGCAATACTCCACTTTCCCCCCTCCCTCAACTGCCTCAAAGTAACCCTCGCACTCGTCGGACTGCGCTGCAGAATCGTCTCCCGCGTCCTCTTAGCCCAGCTCCGGATCTCCTCGATATCACTCTGAGTCTGCTCGAGGCCTTCGAGCGCGGTGATGATGTCGTCGAAGTTGTTGGCGGGTTGGAAGACGTAGTCTACCGCGGCGCGGATCTGGCCGCCGACGGGGGCGGCTATGGGTTGGTCGTGAGGGAGGCCAGTGGCGAATTCTTCGATGGTGGAGTTTATTATTTGGAGGCGGGATTGGAGGGTTGAGGAGTCTTTGAATTGGAGTTCGGAGAGGCGGGATTCGAGGGAGGGGAGGGAGGTGGAGTGGAGGTAGTGGGTTGCTATGCCGGCGTAGCTTTGTATCATGTTAGCGTTGTGTGTAGCTGTAGCTAAGAGTTGAAGGAAAATACCCACAAGACATTCACGCCCTTCAGCTGCTCGCTAGTTAGGGCGAGGTACATGCCCAGCTCGCCGTCCATCCTAGGCAGGAAGAAGCTTGCTCCAACATCCGGGAAGAATCCAATAGTCGTCTCAGGCATAGCAAAGACAGTATTCTCCGTTGCAATCCTAAACGGCGCATGCACAGACAACCCCACTCCACCACCCATAGTAATCCCATCAATGAACGCGACATAAGGCTTCGAATACGTAGCAATCTGGTGATCAAGCTGGTATTCCAACCCAAAGTAATCCTTGCTTGCCTGTTGCCCTTCAGTCCCCTTCTGGTTGTCTTGCGCCAACGCCGTGACATCTCCACCAGCGCAGAAAGCGCGGCCTTCACCCTTGATCACCACGACGTTCGCGAGCTGGGACTTCTCCCATTCTTGCAGTCGGGGGATGATTTTCCGGGCCATGCTGCCATTGAGGGAGTTGAGCTTCTTGGGCCGGTTGAGGGTGATGGTGCGGACGCCGTATTGGCTGTTGAAGAGGACGTTATTTGGTTCGTCGCCGGGAAGTTCGCGGATCTGGGGGTTGGAAGAGGAGAGCTGGCTTGGGGGTCAGTCAGCTGCTGCTTGTGCTCATGTCGAGGTCTTGCATACACTTCGGGAGGCACTACCAGCCATGGCCGGGTTGAGGATCTTTGCGCGCAGAGGCATGCTGGCGGGGCGCGTGGCTAGCCTTCTGCACACACTTTGCACGAGCATTGGGAAGGTCTTGTTACTGCGGCGACTTTCTCGACTCTACCTGCACGATAAGAGGCTAATGTGCCGTAGTCATTGGGATGAGCTCAGGAACCTCGGCTAGTGCGGGAGTTTTCCCCGAGCGATCGGATGGAGTTTGGGGGAGTGGAATGGAGATGATACTGCCTCGTAAGCTTCGTTGGGAACGATTCGGCAGCAATGTTCGAGCAGATAGCCGATGATATGGCTTCCCGGTGCTGGGAAGTAGCTCTGGGTCCCACGAACCTCATCTCGTCGAATTGCCTAATGGGGATGCAGGCACGTGACCAGCTATAAACCCCAAAAAAGTCACGCTACATCACCACTCCCGACTCGCCCGCGTAGTGAACTAAGCAGTCCATCTCCCATCTCTCTTCTCATTGCGTCGGCGTTCCGGGTCTACCACAGCAATAATGTCCTTCGCTAAGACCTTCCTCCGCACGTCGCGGTCATTATGCATCCACACCGGTAATCCTGTGCAACGAGCCCTCAGCGCAAGGGGGCAAGCGCAATTCATCAACGCAAGCAGAGCCTACGCCACAATCTTCGAGCGCTCCAAACCCCACGTTAATATCGGCACAATCGGCCATGTAGACCACGGCAAAACAACCCTCACAGCCGCCATCACCAAGCGCCAAGCCGAGAAGGGCTTCGCCGCCTACCTCGAATATGGCGCCATTGACAAAGCGCCTGAGGAAAGGAAGCGAGGTATCACGATCAGCACGGCGCATATTGAGTACTCGACTGAGGCACGGCATTATGCGCACGTCGATTGTCCCGGGCATGCGGATTACATCAAGAACATGATCACGGGCGCTGCGTCCATGGACGGCGCGATTATTGTCGTCGCGGCGAGCGATGGGCAGATGCCGCAGACGAGGGAGCATTTGCTGCTAGCGAGGCAGGTGGGCGTGCAGAGGATCGTCGTTTTCGTGAATAAAGTGGATGCGGTGGAGGATCCGGAGATGTTGGAGTTGGTGGAGATGGAGATGCGGGAGCTGCTTTCCTCTTATGGGTTTGAGGGAGACGACACACCGATTATCCTCGGCTCTGCGCTGTGTGCAATCGAGGGCAGGAGACCCGAGATCGGCACCGAGAAAATTGACGAGCTCCTCCAAGCAGTCGACACATGGATCCCAACCCCCGAGCGCGACGTCGCGAAGCCCTTCCTCATGTCAGTAGAAGACGTCTTCTCCATCCCCGGCCGCGGCACCGTAGCCTCCGGCCGTGTAGAGCGAGGCGTCCTGCGCAAGGACTCCGAGGTCGAGCTCGTGGGCAAGAACAAATCGCCCATCAAGACCAAGGTGACCGATATTGAGACCTTCAAAAAGTCCTGCGACGAGTCCCGCGCCGGCGACAACTCTGGTCTCCTCCTCCGCGGCGTGAAGCGCGATGATGTACAGCGTGGAATGGTGATCGTCGCCCCGAACACTACCAAAGCCCATCGAAAGTTCTTGACTTCGATGTACGTCCTCACCAAGGAAGAGGGAGGCCGGCACACGGGATTCGCAAACAACTACAAGCCGCAAATGTTCATTCGAACTGCTGATGAGGCTGCGACACTGACTTGGCCCGAGGGCGTGGAGGAGGGAAAGATGGTCATGCCGGGAGACAACGTTGAGATGGTGTGTGAGATCCACAAGCCGCTTGCTGTGGAGACTGGGCAGCGATTTAACGTGCGCGAGGGAGGACGCACAGTGGCGACGGGGCTGGTGACGAGGATTATCGAGTGAGCGGACTGTGCTGTTTGAGTTGGTGGTGGCGAGTCAGAGGAGCTGTGTACGATTGGAAGAGCTGGGTGACGCCAGGGATGTGCTCGGACATGTCGTCGGTCTCGAGGACGGAAGGGACGAGTGGGGATGTAAGATGCATTGAATCGAAGTGTACAAACACGGGCTTCCCCCTTCGAAGACATGGAAAGCTTCAGTGTACTTTAGCGATCGGACTTGGGAGGGCCAAGGTAGCTGCCTCGCGATGCTTGCTAGGGCGGCAATATGCGCTGTATAGAATCGACCAAATGCATCTCAGCTCTGCAACTCTGTCTCTCCATCCGCAGCATGCTCCTTGAATCTCTCCACAGCAGTCACACCTTTCTCCTTCGCTCCATCCCTCTCCTTCCTCAACCGTCCCAGCTCAAACAACACAACCGCAGCAGCAGTCTGCACATTCAAACTCCTCGTAACTCCAACCTGCGGAATCTCCACAAGCACATCACAAACCGCCAGCACCTTAGCCAGGATCCCCTCCCTCTCACTTCCAACAACCAGCACAATTTGACTCCCCTCCCCTTGACCATCCTTCCCATTCCCACCTAACAACGCCTCCCTCAACTCCCTCGATCCGACAACCAAACTCCGATCCGTCTGCTCGATCCCCACAACTCTCCAACCCTCCTCCCGTTTCTTCGCCTCCAACAACGCCGGCAGAGCCTCCACCCCACAAGGCAGTATAGCGAGGTGGTTATGACTGCTCACGCTGACTGAGATGAAGGCTTTGTCCGCTACTACGCGCGGGTCGCGGACGTACATTGCTTCGGCGCCGAAGATCTCGGCGCAGCGCGAGAGGCCGCCGAGGTTTAGGGCGTTGTCGACGAGCGAGGAGATCAGGATTGTGCGATGGAGTGGAGTGGAGGGGAAAGAGGAGGCGGGGGTGGCGAAGTAGGCTGTGCCTTTTGTTTGGAGGGCTTTGGATTCGAGGTTTGTGAGTGGGGTGGGTGAGTGTTGGGAAATTGGTAGGTCAGGTTGAGCGAAAGAGTCTGGACCAGGAGGGCGTGCGATGGGTGGGCCGAGCGGCATGACGCAGGGCGGCCAGTCTTCTGCATGGAGCTTCGTGTCCGCTTCGTAGAGGCGAACGAAGTCATCTCTGCCGGCTAGAGGTGGCCGGGTGTCATCGAGCTGTGTCCAGAGGCCTTCTGTAAGGTTCGTCAAGGTGTGCTCTCTGATAGGATCAAGAGCACTCATGATACGCTCCGGTGGAGGGTCGCCAAAACGAGGCAGGGCGCGGATGTAATCCTCGAGTGTAGCGTACGCTGGATTCTGTGTGATACTTGTCCAGTTTCTGCGGCGACAGACGTCCATGAGCTGCGGGAACGACCACTGCGCTTCATGCCTGACCACTATCTTCGAGCTGGCGGCGTGGGAGACGAAAGTCATGGCTAAAGTCGAAGCTAGGTCTTCCGTGCTGTCCGGCGTTCCAGCGAGCATCACGCCAATCTTCATCAGGCTTGCCAGGAACTTCGGGTTCGAGTGATGATCTCTCGTAGCGAGTAGCTTGCGGCTGTGGCTTTGGAGCGAGGGGTGAGCGAGCTGCATTCTGGCGACCATCCACTCGATGATGTGCCGATACCGAGGCAGAGGCTCCAGTGCCAGGATATGGAGCAGGTCATTCACATTTCGTCCCAGCTGCTCAAGCGACTCGCTTGTGTGAGCGTGCTCGAGACAGACAAGCAGTACTTGCAGCTGCAGTGTAGTCTTCCAAGGACTGACTGACGGTGGTGGGTCCTTCTGTTGCTTCCACCGCGACAGTATAGCGTTGGCAATGCCCAGCGCAAGACCGTCGTACTGCGCGCCGAGCCGGCCGATAAGATCAAGATACGCAGCGAAGCCGTGTCCTTCCGGACAGCCATAGTAGATGGCAGTGTTGACTCTTCCAGGCGCAATGGAGTCGAGTATCGTCAGCATAGAATACTCCATGATGAGATCGACGTTGGGTTGGGGCGGACATTGCGAAATAGTGACGACAAAGTCTTGCATATTCAGTAAGCCGGCTGCATCGGGGACCGTCAGCAACGCTCTCCGTAGGCTGACAATAAGTGGCGCAAAGGCAAAGCTACGTCTGGTCGCCACCTGAGCCAATTGCGTAAGAGTGCTCTGGAGGAACTCAGCAATTTGGCGATCTCCACTTCTGCCACTGTCGACTGCTCTGCGGAGGACTTCAGGATGGAAGCACACCCTTGGAGATGTCAGCAGCAGCTGTCTGGGATATTCCAAGAAGGCGACATCAGTATACAGGTCCTGAAGCTGGGAGAGAAGCTCAGTACTGTCCCATTCGA
>KZ111140.1:1079941-1099357 GCA_002077045.2 Rachicladosporium sp. CCFEE 5018
AATGGTTGGGAATCAATTACCGGTCGCCCTTGTCTCTATCCCTCTCGCGCTCTCGCGCTGATCCGAGTGGTGCTTCGTCTTCTCGTGGGCTTGGTGTGGGCGCTTGTGCTCTTCTTCGGTCTTCTCGCCGTGCACTAGGCGGGTCAGCCACCACGGTACTAGCTTGACTCCAGCCACTAGCCGTGCTAAAGCCAGTGCCGCTTTCGTCTGCATGCTGGTACTGATGGTGTCTGTTGACTTCGACAGTCCGAGGGAACGATCTCCCAGCTTGATACGAACCACCCGATGAAGGTTGGTTGGAGTATGCTGGACTCGTAGGCGAGAGTTGCTGTGATGTCGACAAATTATTGGGACTAGTCTGCGAAGTCATGCTGGCGGTCAAGTGACTGCTTGCAGCAAGCGCCGCAGCACTGGCTTCCAGATGTGCGCCACCGTCGTCGCGCACTTCGCGTGGCTGTGATGTGTGGGAATTCGGAGGATGAGTAGGCGAAGGCTGCTTTGGTGCAGACCCAAGGAAGAGCTTCTTGGTGCTGAACTTTCTGCTGAGTGAGCTGCCTTTCGATTCCTTGACAGGGGGGAAGTTCTCAGACTTGAGAGGTTCAGCATCGCGAGGTGAAGGTAGCGTACCACCAGATGGGTCTGGGAGTGGAGTTCGCTGGTCTTTCATCAGACGCACAATTGGCAACGTCTCCTCCCGAAGCTTGCGGTTTTCCTCTGCAATGCGGTCAAGATCAGACTTCATCGCACGAAGCTCGACTTCAGCTGCCAGTATCCGCTGGTCTCGAGCGTGGATGTGCGCAATAATCTTGCTAATGTCGTCTTGAGTGGCCGCTGCATCTCGATCGTCCTCAACAGCTGTGCGTGTGTCAGTATGCTGTGTCTTCCAAAGGACAAAGGTCTCACCCACACTTTGGCACATAGTCCCCCTCCTCAATCCGAATGCCCGACCGCAGCTTCTGCTCATACACAGCCTTCAATACCGTCAATCGATGCCCAGCACTCGCAATGCCCAGCTCCTTCAAATCGTCATGATTGAGCAGAATGACAGCCTCGCCACTGATGCCCTCTTCCGCGAAGCTTTGCCTGTACTGCTTCATGCCAGGCGCAAGCGAAGCAACCCACTCGGCAACCTGATCCTCCGTCCACTGCCTCAGGTTGCCGGTCGGACTCCTCCCTTCTCTTTCAGCCCATCCTTGCGTCGTAGGCGTGTCCCCTCCATCTACGCTCTGTCCCTCATCCTCGCTCTCTGAAGGGTGATCCGACTCCCCATCGTCATACTGCTGCGCCGGGTTCGGACTAGCAACCACGCTCCTCTCAAACTCATCGTCCGCATCCGCGTCGCTGTCATACGTGTGATCCCCAGCCTGCCGCGCATATTTGTCCATCTTGCCAGTACTCTCTTCGACAGCCCGCCTCGCCGTCAGCGGAGCACTCAACCCAACACCAGGTTGCACCGAATACCGTCTTCGCTCCTTCGGCAAATCCACCCGTTCCCCAAAACTAGCATCAATAGGCGTAGCCCCAAAGTCGCTCTCAACAGGACTGGTAGGACTAGCCGGACTCCCCAACCCCGTTCCACCTCGATACTCCGCCGTGGTCAAGCGTTGCAGACTCTCGTTACTCACAGCCGCGTACTTTGCACTCCGTAGCGGCAAGCTGCCGACGCTGGCGTTTGAGGGTTTCTGCGGTTGCGGGGGCTGTGAACGTGGACTTGGGAGGTGGCTTTGGCGGGCGCTGACTCGGGTTAACCAGGAGCCCTTGCTGTTGGGTGCAGGGTTCGCGTCCCAGGTGGACTGTGGTTGAGCCAGGGCTGCGCAAGCCCGGCCAAGGGCGGGGCGGGGTGTTCGGAAGTCAGGATCTGGGGTGGGGACGCAGGTCGGGAGTGTGGGTCGTACAGCAGGGAAGTGAGTTGCTAGTAGTGCTGTGAGTGTTCGATTGATCACACTTCACGGGGCGGAGCGTGAATTGATGATGTAGAGTGGAAGTAGTGAACTTTGTGTCTAGGCGGCGGAGCCAGGGGCGGTGGTGACGGCGAGGTCGAAGAGCGAATAGCACGAGGCTGATATATCCTTGCTGGTCATTCCAGTGCAGCTCACTGTGATGTGACCGGGATGTTAATAGGCGCAGCCAGAGTTGCGCCACGACCCGCTCCCGCTCATCTCAATTCATCCGGAGCTGTTCAAAGTCGATTCGTCCAGATGCAATATTGGTGATCTTTAAGATGATGAAAGCGTGCGATACAACAACACTATAGTCGGAATTCTTGACCTCACTATCCACCCCCTCACCAGCTGAGCTCTTTGCTCAATATCACTCAGTCCATTGTCAACACCGCCCTAAACCTCGCCTTCCCACTCATCATCCTCTCCACAGCCTCATTAGCCTTCGCCAACGGAAACCTCTCAATCAAACACTTTACCCCATTCTGCCTCGCGAACTGAATCGCATCTTCACTATCCAGCGCATGTCCACTAGGCCAGCCCCTTACACTCAGCGCCTTGATAACCATAGTCACACTATCAACCTCCACCGGCCCAACAGCAGTGTGCAGCAGTAGCGTACCACGCGGGGCTAGGCCTCCAATGAGACCGGAGATGATCTTGGGATTTGGCGCGGTAACGATTATGAGTGCTGCGCCGCCGAGTTTCTGGAGGCCTTCGGCGGCGGTGGTGGCGGATGTGTCGATGTATTCGTGAGCGCCGAGTTGGGTCGCGAAGTCCTGTTTGTCGGAGCCACGAGAGAGGGCGACGGTGCGGAAGCCCATTTTGCGGGCGTACTGGATTGCGAGGTGGCCTGAAGGTGAGCGTCAGTGTGCTGGATAGGATTACTGGGGCTCGAGCTACCCACCGAGTCCGCCGAGACCTTGCACAGCTACTACGTCGCCTGCCGTGATGCCCATGCGGCGCATACCGTTGAAGACCGTCACGCCTGCGCAGAGCAGGGGCGCGACTTCGGCTGGGTCCATATCCTCTGGCACCCTCACAGTAGCCTCAGTGCGGAGCGTGGTGTACTCGCTGCCCTCGTTCGTCAGCAATCATACACAGTGAGTGCCATAAGGAGTAAGTGAAAGGCAAGAGACTCACCCATAGCCCCCCTCCCTCGTCCACCCATTAACAAGCTCATTCTCACACATCTGATAATCCCCCCTCCCACAACTGCGACAAGTCCCATCATGCCCTCCATGCCACGCGCCCCCAACGCGATCCCCTTCCTTCCACTTCCCACCCTTCGCCAGCTCGCCCAACCCCACGACTGTGCCTACGATCTCATGGCCTACCCTCTTGATTGAGAGAGGCCCGAAGTGACCCGCGGCGATGTCGTGGTCGGAGTGGCAGACGCCGCAGGCGTGGACTTTGATGAGGAGTTCATTGGGTGCCGGGACGGGGAGGGGGATTTGGGTGATGGTAAGGGGTTGGTTGGGGGAGGTGAGGAGGGCGGCTGTGAATTTCTCGGGAAGAGAAGGCATGTTGACAGAGCTGGGTGGAAAGCTTCGGTGTTGTGCTTGCGATGCGAGGGTGCGCAATGAGAGCTTTTCTTTGGTTGATGCGTGTTGGTGCGAATGAAGTGGGAGTGAGATGGGTGCGATACCTCGAGAACTTACTACTCTTATACGTGCCTTCCTCAAGCTTCACCCTGCATTGCACCTTCCCATGGATCGCGTCTGAAGTTATGTGGCTGATAGCTCCGGATCCAAGTTATCAGCTCATACCTAGGTAGAAGCTAGAGGCATTGCTATGTTCATTGGCGTATGCGTAAGCAATATTAGCCCCGCACTAGTGTCTCTAGCTCGCATGCACAGTCAAACAGCAATGTGAATAGTGATCCGAATTGCTGCAAGATTGGGTGTTGCGATGTCGGCAGCGAGGCCGGCGCCGGATATTAGTATTGATTGCAAGGCCGGACTACACTGCTCCTAAGAACTAGTGCTATGCTTTCGCATTTACGTACCACCATGCGGCTTGCACGTGTTGTAGCTCGTCCATGCAATTCTTTCACGCCATTCTTGGTCCCAACTTGTCCGCGCTTGAGCCGGGCAAACATGAGGCGGACTGCTGCATCAGGCTCACAGCACCGTTGCCGCCGAGAAGCCTCTCGATTCGCCAGCTCGCCAGTGGTCGCCGGAATCAAGCCTGCAACACACCTCGAGGGGTTTTGATTGTCCATTTCGGATGATCGCGGCGCATAGCGGATCATGATTCGGTGCTGAGCAAGACTTACTGATCCCGTCCGGGTCACGGTTGCCCCCGCCCCTTCGCAGGCTGTCGCAGACGAGGTACTTGTGTTATCACGATCATTCGTCTTGGGCTCTTCGCCATTCCGGTTCCTGGCTGGCCTCAGACACTGATCGTCTTCAGCACCCCGAATCCAGCGCCTCCAGTTGCTATTACAGTGCCAGGAATTTGCCCACACCACCTCGCCTCCTTCACCATCTCCATGTAGTGTACAAACAGCAACTGCGGCGGTACATCCTTAACGTCAGCCGTGTACTTACTCTCTTCGTCATCCAGCTCGACAGCCAGATCCCAGAGAGTCAACGTGTTGTCGCCAGCGCAGACAGAAATGATGCTGTCGTCCGTAGGGTGCCACTGGAGGGAGGTGATCTGCTCGGTATGAAAGGTGAAGTGCGCCACAGGCTTTGGAGTCTCCGATGTCGTCGCAGAGCGCCAAGTGCGCAAGTCGTGGACCGAGAACGAGCCGTCTTCGTGGCCTGTCGCAAGCAGATGCGGTGTAAGAGCCGACCACGCAAGAACATTGACGTCTGTGTCCGACACTTTGATCGACAGTGCGGCAGTGTGCGACTTGCTCCTGCTGTCCCAGATCTTGACTGTCCCGTCGCTTGAGCTACTTGCGAAGACGAACTTCTCGTTCGGGGACCAGCAGAGATCCTCGACTGAGCACGAGTGGCCTGTGAACGGAGTGGCGTCGGTGGTGAATGTGCCGTCAGCAGGCGAGCGTGTCGTGACGAAGATCTTGCCGGAGATGTCACCTGTAGCAAGCTTGCCTGCGGGATGTAGAGGCGACCACGCGATTGCGTAGCCCTCGTCCTTCTTGTGCGATCGTACTGTGTGCAACGACTTTGATGCTGCAGGCGCGAGAGTGTAGCCAGGTGTATCGAAGGAAGTCAAGTGAGGCGTGATGTCATGTATTACCACCTCCCCGTTCTCCTGCATGGCAGCCGACAATGTCGTCGGTAACGCCGAGCCAGAAGCCTGCGGCGACTGATGTACTCGCATGCGATTCGTCGCACAGCTCGTCGGGATCGCTCTCGTCTCCAGTATCGGATCCGAATTCTCCTCATCCTCGTCCTCATCCTCGCTGTCCGAGTTCAAATTCCTTGCCTCATCATTCCTCGACAACCCGGACAACTTCAACACCATAATCTGATTCTCCCTCTCCCTCCCCTGCGCCGCCTGCGTCCCCGCAACAGCATACACCGTAGCGGGATAACTCTTCCTCCCATCCCCCAACTGATCCCTCACAACATCTATACTCAGACATGGCCATGTCGGCTCGAGTGTATGCAGCATCTCGTACGTGCTCAAGTCTGGAGCAAGCGTCTGTCCGGCGTCTAGCTTGTGTCGGCCGGGGATGAAGGTCTGCTTGTCGAGGTCCATGGCGCCGGTGGCGAATTGCTCTGCTTCGCGTTCGGCGTCTGGACGGCCATCGACGCCGGCTTCGAAAATTTCATCCTCGCTTTCGAATTCGTCTTCGAAGTCGTCTTCGAATTGCTCGTTTTCTGCTAGTCCGGTGTCTGCTACTGGGCGGTCGCCGGATTTGAGGGTTTGGGGAGAGTCTTGGGGGTCGTCTTCGGCTGCGCGTTTGGCCATGTTGGCGTTGTGGATCAAGAAGGGACTCCGTGTATGTACAGTCGGGAAAAGCGTTAAGAGCATATGCTTTATGAATTGTGATTGGAACGACGAACGCGATCTCGAAAATGTTCGAACTCGGCTCAAATCTCTATCGATAAGATTTTTGAGGGTATAACCCTAATTTGACCGCATAGCAGATTGCGCAAGGATGAGCCAAAGTGAATCTTCGATGGTCATTGGTTTGTCAGAGCCCGGATACATCCACTCGGCTTCTCCTTCGACACTGTCGAGCAGGTATTTAGCATCTCAACGAGAGAGCAACAACAGCCTTTTGGCGCGCTCTGTCGTCTCCTATTACGATGCCTGTCGTACCGCCAGAAAAGCTGGTCCAACTCCAGCAGCAGGGCCAGAATGTCCGCAACGTGAGTCTCGTCTCGTCTCGCCACTTCGATATGATACCACGCTGATCACTCACAGCGTCCTAGATTTGCATACTCGCACACGTCGACCACGGCAAGACCTCCCTGACAGACGCACTGATCGCCACCAATGGCATAATCTCGCCCAAACTCGCAGGCAAAATCCGCTATCTGGACTCTAGACCTGATGAGCAACTTCGAGGAATCACTATGGAGAGCTCAGCGATCTCGCTGTTCTTCTCGTTGTTACGGAGGGAGTCGCCAACCGCTGAGCCGCAGTCGAAGGAGTACCTTATTAACTTGATCGATTCGCCTGGTCATATCGACTTCTCGTCTGAGGTCTCCACGGCTTCGAGGTTGTGCGATGGAGCTGTGGTGCTGGTCGATGCCGTTGAAGGTGTCTGCAGTCAGACTGTCACTGTGCTCCGACATACCTATGTTGAGAAGCTGAAGCCTCTACTCGTGATCAACAAGATGGACCGCTTGATCACGGAGCTGAAGCTAAGTCCGTCAGAAGCGTATACGCATTTGTCGAAGCTGCTAGAGCAAGTCAACGCTGTGATGGGTTCGTTTGCGCTCGGCGAACGGATGGAGGATGATCTGCGGTGGCGAGAGCGGATCGACGAGAAGTTGCAATCGAAGGGTGCAGAAGCAGGATCAAATGCCTCATCGGACCGGAAAGGCAGTATAGCGTCCGACGACAACGGAGTGCTTACGGACGACACACCAGCACAGTACGAGGAGAAGGAAGACGAAGACATCTACTTCGAACCTGAGCGAAATAATGTCATCTTCTCCTCCGCAATCGACGGATGGGCTTTCACGCCTGGCCAATTCGCTGGCATATACGCGAAGAAGCTGGGCATGAAGCGGGAAGTACTTGAGAAGTTCCTCTGGGGTGACTTCTACCTCGACCCCAAGACCAAGCGTGTGCTTAGCTCGAAACATCTGAGGGGCCGACATCTGAAGCCAACGTTCGTACAGCTCGTACTTGAGAACGTATGGGCCGTGTACGAGGCGACGACTGGAGGATCGAATGGCAAGGGCGATCCGACGATGCTAGAGAAGATCACGAAGAGTCTGAATATCAGCATTCCGCCTTACGTGCTGCGATCGCGAGATCCGAAGGCACTACTCAGTGCTGTGTTTGCTGCATGGCTACCTCTAAGCACGGCCTTACTGGTATCAGTCGTGGAGCATCTCCCCTCACCGCACACTGCTCAGGCATCACGAATGCCAGCTCTGCTCAAGGAGTCGCCTGGTCACGAACACATCGACGCGCGAGTGCGGGAAGCGATGATCGCTTCCAATGCAGCGAAGGAAGCACCAGTGGTAGCTTACGTTAGTAAAATGGTCTCGATACCCGAGTCTGAGCTACCGGCGAACAAACGGCGTGGCGGTGCCCTGACCGCCGAGGAAGCTCGAGAGCTCGGTCGTAAGAAGAGAGCAGAAATCGCTCGTGCTCAAGCATCAGCCAGCACTAATGGCGATGCAGGCATGGAAAGTGTCACTGATGCGCTAAGTACGACGGCTATAAGCGACGAGCAAGACGTCCCCATCAGCGAATTTGCAGAAGAGCCATCTGATCCCGAACACCTCATCGGATTCGCCAGACTCTTCTCTGGCACCTTATCAGTTGGCCAAGAGATCTACGTCCTTCCACCAAAGTTCTCTCCAGCGCAAGAGCATCCTCATCCACCACCGCGCAAAGTCACCATCACAGCCTTGTACCTGCTGATGGGCCGCTCGCTCGAGTCGCTCACCTCGGTGCCAGCTGGCAATATTGTGGGCATAGCTGGACTTGAAGGTGCAATACTAAAGTCAGGGACACTGTGCTCACAAGTCCAAGGCGCACCGAATCTGAGCTCGACCACGGCCATCTCGACAAACGCGCCTATTGTGCGAGTAGCACTTGAGCCCACCAACCCAGGCGATCTGGACAAGATGGTGCGCGGGCTAAGGTTGCTCGAGCAAGCTGATCCAGCCGTTGTCTACGAGCAGCTCGAGTCCGGCGAGCACGTGATACTCACAGCAGGTGAGCTGCATCTCGAGCGATGTTTGAAAGATCTGCGAGAGCGTTTCGCACGATGTGACATCCAGGCTGGAGAGGCGATCGTGCCCTATCGTGAGAGCATTGTGAGTGCTGAGGAAATGCGAGAGCCGCAAGATCCTGCCTTGGGAAGGGGAACAGCGGAGATCAGTATGGTCGGTGGCGGGCTGAAAGTCAAGTTGAGAGTTCTGCCGTTGCCTGCAAAGGTGACGGAGTATCTGGTAAAGTACCAGGGATGTGTGAAACGGGTGTGGGCCGAAAGGATGGCCAAAGAAAGGGAGAGGAGAGACAAGAGTGGACAATTGAATGCCTCGAGTGAGAGCAACGGCAATACCGCCGATGACGATGCTGAAGTTTCCACGCACGGCGACGACGATGAAGCGGGCACGAATTCCGACAGAGACGTGAAACATGCCGCGGACGACAGCATCGAGGGCGGCCAGACGATGAGTGTTGATGATTTTAAGAACGGCCTCTTGGAAGCATTTGAGGAAGAGAAGGCAGACAAAGCCTTGTGGAAGGGTGTCATCAGCAAGATCACCGCCTTTGGCCCGAGACAGGTTGGGCCCAACCTGCTCATCGACAAGACCGAGGATCAAGTCTGCGACAGTTTGTGAGTTGATCACGCAGACGACTTTACCTCGATCTCCCTGCTGACATATGCCCCCAGCTTCCACAATCAAAGCAACGACGCAACCACCAGCACCTCCCCCCTGCACCCCCTCCTCTCAAAACTTACCCACGCCTTCCAACTCTTCACATCCTCCGGCCCCCTCTGCGCCGAGCCAACACAAGGCATAGCTGTCCTCCTCGAATCCATCACCACCGACCAAGCCATCCTCTGCTCCCACAGCGCCGGCGCCCAAACCGGCGAGATCCTCCGCTCAACCCGCACAGCCCTCAAATCCGCTTTCCTCGACTGGAGTCCCAGAATCCTCCTCGCAATGTACGCCTGCGAGATCCAAGCCTCAGCCGAAGTCCTCGGCCGCGTCTACAGCGTCATAACCCGCCGCCGCGGCCGCATAATCTCCGAATCCCTCCTCGAGCCCTCGCCGAATTTCACGATCCTCGCGCTCCTGCCCGTCGCCGAATCCTTCGGGTTCGCGGACGAGATCCGGAAGCGTAGTGCCGGTGCAGCGAGCCCGCAGCTAGTCTTCGCGGGGTTCGAGGCGTTGGAGGAAGATCCATTTTGGGTTCCTAGGACTGAGGAGGAGCTGGAGGATTTTGGCAGTTTGGGGGATAAGGAGAATGTGGCGAAGCGGTATGTGGATTCTGTGAGGGAGAGGAAGGGGTTGGTTGTGCAGGGGAAGAGGGTTGTGGGGGATGCGGAGAAGCAGAGTACGTTGAAGAGGTAGAATTCCGCTGGCCTGGTAGGATCAGGGAGTGATACGAGACCGTAGTGTTAGGGCCGCGTGTCTGATGGACCGAGCTAAGATTCTGCTTCCGCTATGATTGTGACACTTTCCGCGCTTGCTGCGCCCCTCACCCAATCTTCCTTGCTCGAAGTCTCCCTCCCTACCCAGCCTCCCATCCATGGCCCTCGCTCATCCCATATAACCCTCTGCATCCTCGCCTTCCGCCCCTGATTCCCATCCCCAACGCGATCAGTAGCATGGAACACCGCCAGCGTCTCGCCTCCCTCCTGCAGAAACATGCCATGACCCGGCCCATACGGCCCAGCGCCATTAGCATCACTTTGCAACAGGGGCTTCCTCGATTTCCGCCAAGATGAAGCAGCCATCGGGTGGCCACCAAGGTACTGCAGCGTAGCCATCTTGTAATGTGCCGTCCAAGACGCGGAGCACGAGTAAAGCAGCCCCTGCCACTCTGGCTCGCCCGAGGGAGTGAGGTGGGGAGCAGCGATCCACTGCGGACCTTCTTGGATGGCTACGTCGCCTGTCTTCTCCCAGGGCTCGGAGGGGAGGGAGATCTGGGCTGCTGTAGCACCAGCAATCGCCTCTGTCGGAGAGGAAAGAGGTAAGAGGTACAGCGCCTGCGTTTTCTCGTCGTCTGGAGGACTGCTGACGGGCCAGCCAGAGTAGGCCAAGTACAGCTGCCCGTTGAGCGTGAAGACCGTGCCGTCAATAGCCCACTGGCTCTGGTCCATGCCCTTCACCGCCCCTACAAAAGTCCAGTCCTCTGGCCCTTCACCCCTTGGCGAGCCAGAGGATGGTGGTCCGCGCAGCACGTACAAGCGATGAGACCTGTTCCCCAAGACCGGATCAGCGGCAGCGAAGTAAACCCACCATCGTCCCTCAAGATCATGCAGTTCCGGAGCCCAGAGACGTTCGCTCCAAGGCGTTCCTGGCTGGGGGATGAACAGCGGGCCTTTGGTCACGAGAGCAGAGTCTGAGTCTTTGAGAAAGGAGAAGATTGAGATTGCTTCCCAAAGCGGGATGCGGGTGTTGGCTGTGAAGGTTAGGTAGATGTTTCCTTGAGCGAAGACGATGAAGGGGTCGGGGGTGTTTTGGGAGGTCAGGGTGAGGCAGGTGTTGTCGTAGGTCGGGCGGAGGACCATAGCAGTGTCGCTAGATTCGGTGGTCTCGCGAGTTGGCAGGAGGTTGATTAGTAGGTAGATGCTCGAAAGGGCGAGTAGAGTAAGAAATCGCCGGCGGAGAGGACGCATGCAACGAGAATGATGCTGTCCTATGCTAGGAACTCAGATGCGATGGAGATAGATATCCTTTTTCTCGCTCATGGAGGACATAGTAGTCGCAAAGGACTGCACTAGGCGAAACGACCACAGCATTGCACGTTTGGTGACTCTATGTCGCTTACCGCACTGGAACAGACTGCGCTCTGCGACTATTTGGATGGGTGTATGGACGCAGAAGCAAGAGCACTGCAGCAGCTAAGTGCTAATAGGACTGTTTACGCTTCTACATGTACAGGGCAGCAATTCTGCTCCTCAAAATCGACTACCTCTTCCAAGTCACACTCCCATCCCCACCCTCCGTCGTCTTCCTCGCCAAGATCTCCTCAATCTTCTCCCTAGTCTCCTGCTTCCCTCCGTTTGCTTCCTCGAAGTGCGATACAACCGCGTCTTTCGTAAGCCCACCCTTCTTCGAAACGTAGGCCTCCACCTCTCCCTCTCTCGGCAGCCCCACCCAAGCATGCGGGTAGTCCAAGTAGTCCCCCGTACCCATCAGCTGTAGCCCCGGCGTCCCATCAAAGAAGCCATCAACATCCTGCTCCGAAACCTCCGCACTCGAAGCCGGACTCCACTTCGGCGTCGTCTTCGGCTTCCGAATAAGCAGCGAAGACACACCCTCAACAAAATCCGCGTGCTCCATGAACCTACTAGCGATCAAATGCTCCCTCCGAAACGTCTCCGCAATACTCCACTTTCCCCCCTCCCTCAACTGCCTCAGCGTAACCCTCGCACTCGTCGGACTGCGCTGCAGAATCGTCTCCCGCGTCCTCTTAGCCCAGCTCCGAATCTCCTCGATATCACTCTGAGTCTGCTCGAGGCCTTCGAGCGCGGTGATGATGTCGTCGAAGTTGTTGGCTGGTTGGAAAACGTAGTCTACCGCGGCGCGGATCTGGCCGCCGACGGGGGCGGCTATGGGTTGGTCGTGAGGGAGGCCTGTGGCGAATTCTTCGATGGTGGAGTTTATTATTTGGAGGCGGGATTGTAGGTTTAAGGAGTCTTTGAATTGGATTTCGGAGAGGCGGGATTCGAGGGAGGGGAGGGAGGTGGAGTGGAGGTAGTGGGTTGCTATGCCGGCGTAGCTTTGAGTTGTGTTAGTTTGATGCCAAATTGTGCTCTGGTTCCAGGACGATCACTTACAAGACATTCACGCCTTTCAGCTGCTCGCTGGTCAGGGCCAGGTACATCCCAAGCTCGCCGTCCATTCTCGGTAGGAAGAAGCTTGCTCCGACATCCGGGAAGAAGCCAATAGTCGTCTCGGGCATAGCAAAGACAGTATTCTCTGTCGCGATCCTGAACGGCGCATGCACAGACAACCCGACTCCACCACCCATAGTAATCCCATCAATGAACGCAACATACGGCTTCGAATACGTAGCAATCTGGTGATCAAGCTGATATTCCAACCCGAAGTAATCCTTGCTTGCCTGCTGCCCTTCAGTCCCCTTCTGGTTGTCTTGCGCCAACGCCGTGACGTCTCCACCAGCACAGAAAGCGCGGCCTTCGCCCTTGATTACCACGACGTTCGCGAGCTGGGATTTCTCCCATTCTTGCAGTCGGGGGATGATCTTCCGGGCCATGCTGCCATTGAGGGAGTTGAGCTTTTTAGGCCGGTTGAGGGTGATTGTGCGGACGCCGTATTGGCTGTTAAAGAGGACATCATTTGGCTCGTCGCCGGGGAGTTCGCGGATTTGAGGGGTGGAGGTAGAGAGCTGGCTTGGGGGTCAGTCAGCTGCTGCTTGATGCTCATGTCGAGGCCTTGCGTACACTTCGAGTCGCACTGCCAGCCATGGCTGGATTGAGGATCTTCGCGCGCAGAGGCATGCTGGCGGGGCGCGTGGCTAGCCTTCTGCACACACTTTGCACGAGCATTGAAAAAAAGGTCTCGTTACTGCTGGCGACTCTTGACACTACCTGCACGACAAGAGGCTAATGTGCCATAGTCATTGGGATGAGCTTCGGAACCTCGGCTAGTGCGGGCGTCTTCCCCGAGCGATTGGATGGAATTGGGGGAGTGATATGGAGACGATACGCCTCGTAGGGAACCACTCGGCAAGAATGTGCGAGCAGATCATCGACGATATGCCTTGTAGGTGCTGGATATTCCACTGGGTCCCACGAACCTCATCTCGTCGAATTGCCTAATGGGGATCAAGGCACGTGATCAGCCAGATGCCCCAAAAAAAGTCCCGCTACATCACCACTCCCGAATCGCCCGCGTAGTCAGTCTCGAAGCCCATCTCCCATCTCTCTTCTCATTGCGTCGGCGTCCCGGGTCTACCACAGCAATAATGTCCTTCGCCAACACCTTCCTCCGCACCTCCCGCTCACTATGCATCCACACCGGTAATCCTGTGCAACGAGCCCTCAGCGCAAGGGGGCAAGCGCAGTTCATCAAGGCCAGCAGAGCCTACGCCACAATCTTTGAACGCAGCAAGCCTCACGTCAACATTGGCACAATCGGGCATGTAGACCACGGCAAAACAACCCTCACAGCCGCCATCACCAAGCGCCAAGCCGAGAAGGGCTTCGCCGCCTACCTCGAATATGGCGCCATTGACAAAGCGCCCGAGGAAAGGAAGCGAGGTATCACGATCAGCACGGCGCATATCGAGTACTCGACTGAGGCACGGCATTATGCGCACGTCGATTGTCCCGGGCATGCGGATTACATCAAGAACATGATCACGGGCGCTGCGTCCATGGACGGCGCGATTATCGTCGTAGCGGCGAGCGATGGGCAGATGCCGCAGACACGGGAGCATCTGCTGCTAGCGAGGCAGGTGGGCGTGCAGCGAATTGTGGTGTTTGTGAATAAAGTTGATGCGGTGGAGGATCCGGAGATGTTGGAGTTGGTGGAGATGGAGATGCGGGAGCTGCTTTCTTCGTACGGTTTCGAGGGAGACGATACACCGATCATCCTCGGCTCTGCGCTCTGCGCCATCGAAGGACGGAGACCCGAAATTGGCACGGAGAAGATTGACGAGCTTCTCCAAGCCGTGGACACCTGGATCCCGACTCCCGAGCGAGACGTCGCGAAGCCCTTCCTCATGTCCGTGGAAGACGTCTTCTCCATCCCCGGTCGCGGCACCGTAGCCTCCGGCCGTGTGGAGCGAGGCGTCCTGCGAAAGGACTCCGAAGTCGAGCTCGTGGGCAAGAACAAATCGCCCATCAAGACAAAAGTAACCGACATCGAGACCTTCAAGAAGTCCTGTGACGAGTCCCGCGCCGGCGATAACTCCGGGCTCCTTCTCCGTGGCGTGAAGCGTGATGACGTGCAGCGCGGAATGGTCATCGTCGCCCCGAACACCACAAAGGCGCACCGAAAGTTCCTGACTTCGATGTACGTTCTCACCAAAGAAGAGGGAGGCCGACACACTGGTTTCGCGAACAACTACAAACCGCAGATGTTCATTCGAACTGCTGATGAGGCTGCGACACTGACATGGCCCGAGGGCGTAGAGGAGGGCAAGATGGTCATGCCGGGTGACAACGTCGAAATGGTGTGTGAGATCCACAAGCCGCTTGCTGTCGAGACGGGGCAGAGGTTCAATGTGCGCGAGGGAGGACGCACAGTGGCGACGGGGCTGGTGACGAGGATTATTGAGTGAGCGGACCTTGCTGTTTGAGTTGGTGGCGGCGAGTGGGAAGAACTGTGTACGATTGGAAGAGCTGGAACCTCGTCAGAGACACCTGCGGGCATGGTGTGAGTGTCGTGGACGGATGGGTTGCGATCGTGGTGTAAGATGCATTGAGGCGATTGTGTACAAACATGGGCTTTCCCCTTCGACAAGACGGAAGGCTTCAGTGTACTTTAGCGATCGGACTGGGCGAAGCCAAGCCAGAGGCCATGCAATGCTTGCTTGGGTGGTAAGATGCGCTGTATAGTCCCGAGAAAATGCATCTCAGCTCTGCAACTCTGTCTCTCCATCCGCAGCATGCTCCTTGAATCTCCTCACACCAGCCACGCCCTTCTTCCCCGCACCATCCCTCTCCCTCCTCAGCCGGCCCAGCTCAAACAACACAACCGCAGCAGCAGTCTGCACATTCAAACTCCGCGTAACCCCAACCTGCGGAATCTCCACAAGCACATCACAAACCGCCAGCACCCTGGCCGGGATCCCCTCCCTCTCACTTCCAACAACCAGCACAATTTTACTCTCCTCTTCCCCACCTCTATCCAACAGCGCATCCCCCAACTCCCTCGACCCAACAACCAAACTCCGATCCGTCTGCTCAATCCCCACAACCCTCCACCCCTCCTCCCTCTTCTTCGCCTCCAACAACGCCGGCAGAGCCTCCACCCCACAAGGCAGTATAGCGAGATGGTTATGGCTACTGACGCTGACGGAGATGAAGGCTTTGTCCGCTACAACGCGCGGGTCGCGGACGTACAATGCTTCTGCGCCGAAGATCTCGGCGCAGCGGGAGAGGCCGCCGAGGTTTAGGGCGTTGTCTACGAGGGAGGAGATCAGGATTGTGCGGTGAGGTGGTGTGGAGGGGAAGGAGGTGGAGGGGGTTGCGAAGTAGGCTGTGCCTTTTGTTTGGAGGGCTTTGGACTCGAGGTTTGTGAGTGAGGTTGTAGAGGCTTGGATGGGCTCGGGATCGGCTTTTACGAAGGGGTCTGGGCCAGGCGCACGCGATATGGGTGGGCCGAGATGCATGATGCAAGATGGCCAGGTATCTGTGAAGTACTGTCGGTCTGCTTCGTAGAGGCGGAGGAAGTCCTCTCTGCCGGTTAGAGGTGGCCGAGTGTCGTCGAGTTGTGTCCATAGGCCCTCAGTGAGATTCGTCAATGAATGGTCTTTCATGGGGTCAAGTGCACTCATGATACGCTCCGATGGAGGGTCACCGAATCGTGGCAGGGCGCGGATGTAGTCCTCGAGTGTGGTGTACGCTGGATTTTGTATGATGGTCGTCCAGTCTCTGCGCCGACAGACTTCCATGAGCTGCGGGAACGACCACTGCGCTTCATGCCTGACCACTATCTTCGAGCTGGCGGAGTGGGAGACGAAAGTCATGGCTAGATTCGAAGCTAGGTCTTCCGTGCTGTCAGGCGTTCCAGCAAGCATCACGCCTACTTTCATCAGGCTTGCCAGAAACTTTGGGTTCGAGTGATGATCTCTCGTAGCGAGTAGCTTGCGGCTGTGGCTTTGGAGCGAGAGATGAGCGAGCTGCATTCTGGCGACCATCCACTCGACGATGTGCCGATACCGAGGCAGAGGCTCCAGTGCCAGGATATGGAGCAGGTCATCCACAATTCGTCCCAGCTGCTCAAGCGACTCGCTTGTGTGAGCGAGCTCGAGACAGACAAGCAGTACTTGCAGCTGCAGTGTAGTCTTCCAAGGACTGACTGACGGTGGTGGGTCCTTCTGTTGCTTCCACCGCGACAGTATAGCGTTGGCAATACCCATCGCAAGACCGTCGTACTGCGCGCCGAGTCGGCCAATAAGATCAAGGTACGCAGCGAAGCCGTGTCCTTCCGGAAAGCCATAGTAGATGGCAGTGTTGACTCTTCCAGGCGCAATGGAGTCGAGTATCGTCAGCATAGAATACTCCATGATGAGATCGACGTTGGGTTGGGGCGGACATTGCGAAATAGTGACGAGAAAGTCTTGCATATTCAGTAAGCCGGCTGCATCGGGGACCGTCAGCAACGCTCTCCGTAGGCTGACAATAAGTGGCGCAAAGGCGAAGCTACGTCTGGTCGCCACCTGAGCCAATTGAGTAAGAGTGCTTTGGAGGAACTCAGCAATTTGGCGATCTCCACTTCTGCCACTGTCGACTGCTCTGCGGAGGACTTCAGGATGGAAGCACACCCTTGGAGATGTCAGCAGCAGCTGTCTGGGATATTCCAAGAAGGCGACATCAGTATACAGGTCCTGAAGCTGGGAGAGAAGCTCAGTACTGTCCCATTCGAGGCCGTCATCCAGAGTGGTCAGTAATTTCTGGCACTTGGTGAGCGCCTGATCGATCGCAAGATCTCGGTTCGAGAGCTGCAGCAGACCAGCATCTTGAGTGTAGCTGTCGCTTCGACTTGAGCGTTGGAACCTCTCTACTTTGGCGATGAGACTTACAACGCGGTCTCGACTCAGATTGGAAAGGCTTGGTTGTGTGGTTCTGGTGGAAACCAACAGTAATTGGTAGGTTTTGTGGCACTGTATCACGAGCGCATCGCTAGCTATGTCGGAGAGGGTGTTCCAGGACGAGATGGCCAGCACTTTATCGATGCTCTCATTTGGCAGTCCTATATCACGGAGCTGCGCCAGACCATCAGCGATACCAATGAGGATGTGTATCGCCGCAGATGTGAACAGGCTCGCTTGCCGTGCAATGAGGAAGTCGAGCAGCATGTTCAACACACTTTGCACTGCTCTTCCATCCGATCTCCGTCGTAGTACGCTCGAGATGAAATTGGCCACCCGCTCGCCGTGCTGGCAGCGAATTCCCTTTCCATGTCGTTTCGTAGATGACACGTACAGTGTCCCTTCTACAGCCCAGGGCATGAAGGGATCCTGGAGTAGGTCAACGAAACCCAGCGCATTGTCCACGGATTTGAGGTCCGTACGGAGCATCCATCCGCCGATGTACTTGCGGTTTTGATCTTGCATGGTTTTGTCGAGGCCCGATGCGAGCAAGACGAAGAGCCACCGTGGCGGCAAGATAGACTTTGCCGAGGCCAATAGTGCGAGGTCATGTTCGCATTCTGCTACCAAATTCGCATAACGTGCGAGTACGAGGGTCTCGAAGATGGTGATGAAGCGATCGTATTGAGCAATTATCATGGTACTGGGCACTAATCTTGCGTCAGCTCACACGTCCGGTCCGACGTACCTGTATGTTGCCACATGCACACAATGAGGCTCATCCTGTTCGGGTAAGCCACGCACTGTAGGAGCCTGGTAAGTGTACCCTACCTTCAATGTCCCGGGCCACTAGCAGCAGCTTCTTGTGACACACAGCATAAGCGACAGAGCCCCTCAGTATATCAAGTGACAACTTCCGTCGCTCCGCATCACCATGGCGGAGTCCACTCTCAACAAGTTGCCAGTAAGAGTCAGCTTCAACATCAAGAGATGTACTACTCACGGAGCTGTGTAAGCTGACAGCTTGTGACCACACTGTGTAGCCTACCGTCTGATAGAGCTTCGGTCTAGCGGCCATGAGTAGCGCTCTGATCGCAGCATGCAATTGCCTAGAGATCTCATGGTTTGCGATGCACCTATGCAGGAGCCTGGATACGAATGCTCTGGCGGAAGAGAGAATCGATGAATCTATGCACCCAAGGAATAAGAGCGCAAAGGGCATTACTTTCTTCACGTGTGCGTTCTTGGCCGGATCAGACTCACAGGCACGCGTGAAAAAGTCCATCCAGTGACTTGCAAAATTTAGAGAGGATGTAGCGTTTTCTTGAGTTGAGATGTGTCGAAATGATGGCGCAATCGCTTGGGCGTAGCCTGATAGCAAGACGTCAGGCGTACTCGTAGCGTAGTCGCTGGACGACGCAAGTCGTTCGGACGCCAGCGAAAGCAGCCTGTCCAAGAAGACTTCGGAGCCCACAATCAGTGCTGCGACATTGTCGCCGGCGCCTCGCTCGATTTGTGAGGCAAGAATCTCGGTCAGAATCTTGTTCACATTGGAGTGAGGTAGATCGGTCGCAAGATTGAGCAGAAGTCCTGCGGTCACCTCATCGTAGACGCTGCTCAGCTGCTCAAGCAGCGCGATGCTCAGCGATAGGCGCTGCTCAGGATCCAGTGTCTGGTGCAGCACTCGAGCCGCCGCGCCAGTCGCTACCATGACGACAGCGACACGTCACAGAGTACCGAGCCTACCTCCCCACTTGAGCGACGCTACTTATGTATGCGCCGGGCAGATGCAAAGGAATTGTACTACTATGGAATGGGAGAGAGTCTCCAAAGTCAAAATGAGGCGAGATATTGCAGCACTGACAAAGTTCGTGTACAGTTGCCATAAGTATTGGCGGGTATCTAAATCATCACGTCCAGCACTCTGTCTCGCGTCTCGCTCTACAGATTTCAGTCATCGTCCAAATCGTCGCAACTGTCGCTCCCAGTTGCGCTACCATAGCTCGCCGCCAGCGAAGGCCACACCCTCGCCGTTGATCCCGGCAGCCATCTTCAGACACCAAGCAAGCTCCGCAGGTCGTGACCTCTTCTCGAAGTACACAATGGCCAGGCGCAGGATCGGCGATGCCCCTATCATACCCACTGGAAGTTTGTCAGTCACTCTGGGGAGTATCTTGTCTTCGCCGATTCTACTCACAAAAGCTTCCGTTCTTCCCGATGAGTGCGGGCAGGACCCGGCAGATGTCAGTCATGATGGAGTCAAGATCCTGTTCCATATCGTCGAGCGACGCTGGCATACCAGTAATCGCAGCGGCAGCTTGCAGCATCGAGATCAACATCTCCAGCGCGAACGCTTTGTACAGGAGCCACGCGCCAAGCACCTCCACGAAGCGCCAGTCCG
>KZ111140.1:1099457-1111301 GCA_002077045.2 Rachicladosporium sp. CCFEE 5018
GCACTAATCTTGCGTCAGCTCACACGTCCGGTCCGACGTACCTGTATGTTGCCACATGCACACAATGAGGCTCATCCTGTTCGGGTAAGCCACGCACTGTGGGAGCCTGGCAAGTGTACCTTACCTTCAATGTCCCGGGCCACTAGCAGCAGCTTCTTGTGACACACAGCATAAGCGACAGAGCCCCTCAGTATATCAAGTGACAACTTCCGTCGCTCCGCATCACCATGGCGGAGTCCACTCTCAACAAGTTGCCAGTAAGAGTCAGCTTCAACATCAAGAAATGTACTACTCACGGAGCTGTGTAAGCTGACAGCTTGTGACCACACTGTGTAGCCTACCGTCTGATAGAGCTTCGGTCTAGCGGCCATGAGTAGCGCTCCGATCGCAGCATGCAATTGCCTAGAGATCTCATGGTTTGCGATGCACCTATGCAGGAGCCTGGATACGAATGCTCTGGCGGAAGAGAGAATCGATGAATCTATGCACCCAAGGAATAAGAGCGCAAAGGGCATTACTTTCTTCACGTGTGCGTTCTTGGCCGAATCAGACTCACAGGCACGCGTGAAGAAGTCCATCCAGTGACTTGCAAAATTCAGAGAGGATGTAGCGTTTTCTTGAGTTGAGATGTGTCGAAATGATGGCGCAATCGCTTGGGCGTAGCCTGGTAGCAAGACTTCAGGCGTACTCGTAGCGTAGTCGCTGGACGACGCAAATCGTTCGGACGCCAGCGAAAGCAGCCTGTCCAAGAAAACTTCGGAGCCCACAATCAGTGCTGCGACATTGTCGCCGGCGCCTCGCTCGATTTGTGAGGCAAGAATCTCGGGCAGAATCTTGTTCACATTGGAGTGAGGTAGATCGGTCGCAAGATTGAGCAGAAGTCCTGCGGTCACCTCATCGTAGACGCTGCGAAGCTGCTCAAGCAGCGCGATGCTCAGCGAGAGGCGCTGCTCAGGATCCAGCGTCTGGTGCAGCACTCGAGCCGCCGCGCCAGTCGCTACCATGACGACAGCGACACGTCACAGAGCACCGAGACTACCTCCCCACTTGAGCGACGCTACTTATGTATGCGCCGGGCAGATGCAAAGGAATTGTACTACTATGGAATGGGAGAGAGAGTCCAAAGTCAAAATGAGGCGAGATATTGCAGCACTGACAAAGTTCGTGTACAGTTGCCATAATTATTGGCGGGTATCTAAATCATCACGTCCAGCACTCTGTCTCGCGCCTCGCTCTACAGATTTCAGTCATCGTCCAAATCGTCGCAACTGTCGCTCCCAGTTGCGCTACCATAGCTCGCCGCCAGCAAAGGCCACACCCTCGCCGTTGATCCCGGCAGCCATCTTCAGACACCAAGCAAGCTCCGCAGGTCGTGACCTCTTCTCGAAGTACACAATGGCCAGGCGCAGGATCGGCGATGCCCCTATCATACCCACTGGAAGTTTGTCAGTCACTCTGGGGAGTATCTTGTCTTAGCCGATTCTACTCACAAAAGCTTCCGTTCTTCCCGATGAGTGCGGGCAGGACCCGGCAGATGTCAGTCATGATGGAGTCAAGATCCTGTTCCATATCGTCGAGCGACGCTGGCATACCAGTAATCGCAGCGGCAGCTTGCAGCATCGAGATCAACATCTCCAGCGCGAACGCTTTGTACAGGAGCCACGCGCCAAGCACCTCCACGAAGCGCCAGTCCGGTAAAGTGAACACCTGGGGGAAAGTCATGTCACCATTCAACCATGAGCTGACTGCAGGGTACTCGTCGAGGTCGCAAAGCTTATCGTCTGTGCGCCCATACGCGACCTGCTCATTGAACTTGTCGAGTTCTTGCAGAAACGTGCCTAGCTCGCATGCTGCAGCAAACAATTTTAGTGGATCCTTCTGCTCTATGCCGAGATGTGTCTTTTCCAGTATGCCAGGCAGACGAACGCCGACGTCTTGCACGTCCCATGCGAGATCGCGTTGTGGTGCGCTTAACGACACTGCAATCCACTTGGCATCTGCAAGGAAAGTCCGCTTCTGAAGGCTTGAGCTATGGTAGGTCTACTTGGCATCAGTCGACAGACTCCAACATAGAGACTTGGAAGACATACCAGTACTGCACGTGCATGTAGGAACAGCATCGCCTCTGTCGAATCCTTCAGAGGTTCGGGCCCGCGCATTTGCAGCAGCTTCTCCAGTCCGCTGCCATGCATAATATAGTTTGCCGATTGATGCAGTGCATCGAAGGACTGACACAGTCAGTAGTGCATCGACTGGGGAGCGAATCACAATACATACACCGCACAAAGCCGTGATCAGAACCGCGCTTGCGATCTGATCATTCCATGACTCCCCTGGCTGCATTCGAGAGATCGACTGCATAAGCTGCCGTAGACTCTGGCCGTAAAGTCTTCGTGCTTGCATTAGCAAAGTCGGGTCTTTGTACGCTGAGCCTATCTGCACCAACGCAAGAGTGTCGATAGCTGTCACCAATGCCGGCTGCTTGATCTCCGTGAAGTAAAAGTGGGAAATATCCATCAGATCCAGCGGTACGGATGTCACAGTATTACAAGGTAGGAGCTTCGACATGGCCATAGACACAAGCTGGAGTCGATTTTGCGACGCCAAGGACACTGCGGGCGGGAGAGTTGGCGAAGGGATCGCGACGGTCATATTCTTGAACTCGCGCCTGACTGACTCCGTCGAGTCTGTAATCCAGCTTGACGAAGAATCGGTGCTGGACTCATTGCTCGGATTTCGATCCAGTTGGGGCGGTGGAATTCGTTTGACAGGTCGAACTTGACTTCGTTCTGAGGGTCGCGTTGCGCCGGCAGCCTGATATATGACAACATTTAGAGGTCGATCGGTCTCGGAGCGGTAGCCTGGGCAAGGTATGCCATGGGTTGCGCACTTCTTGCAGCTTGGTCGAGTCTGATCGCACTACACAGGCGATCAGCCGTTAGGACAATGCGAGCGTGGCAGGCAACATACACCTATCTTGCGACGTCTACACGCGTAACCTGAGGAAGATGTTAGTCAGCGTTGTGTCGCAAACCATATCGCCTGACAAGGATACGAACATCCACTACTTCGCAAAGGCATCACCGGTGGTGTCTACTAGGTCCATGTGTTTGAATATGAAGGTCTAGTCGTCAATGTGCTCGAGTGATCACATTGATGATTTCATCACACCAAAGGCTGGACGTTGACAGCTGTGCCTACCGCAGATCGCGTCATGCGATAACAACAAATCGAGACTGTAAGGTACATACTCTCCAGGCATGTGCAGCACAGCCCTGATCTCCTTCACATAGCACTGTCTTTAGCGCACGCGGATTCGGAGTGAAATCCACAGGGCCAGAAGCTTGACCTGGGCAATTCGGAGAGAGTCACCGAAAAGACACACCGCTCTCGCACAGTCTAACGTCCTTGGGTTTGGCGGGTGATTACCAAATCTTGCGAAGATTAGCAAGCTTTGAGGCTCGAGAGGAATATTGTTCTCTGCAGCAAGATGGCACACGGCCAGGTTGGTTCGCTGCTGGTTCTTGTCGCACAATCTAATCAGGCCGCTTCAAAAGTGGTATCCAAGCTGCAGAAGTACGCGACGCCTGCGAATGCTCCGATAGTCTGCCGTAAAGGAAGGCATCAGCCGTCGATGTCTCGACCACAGTAGTCGTCGAATATTTGTGTTAGCATGGGCTATGCATTCTGCAGACGCATCAGACCTCTTTCTCAAGATACCAGCCGGAGCACGATAAGTGTTCCGTGGCCAATGGAGAATAGAACGGTCAATAAAGACTGCCACGTCGTAGCGCATACTGATCCTCGACCTTCACAACGAAATCAACGTGACCCTAATGAAAATGCACCCTCGGCTACGAGACTGCTAGTTGCTCCTGTTGTCAATAACTTGCGATAGTTCATGTCGGTCTTTGACACATGAGGGTCGGTAGACAGTCGGGTCGGTTTTCGACTTTGGTTCGGATAGCATTGCGTAGCAGTGATATCTAGCATTCGCCAGGTGTCGATGTTGCTCGACTTGCTGGTCTTGGTAGGGAAACCACTGTCAACAGTCGTCGCTACTCAACTGCCTCACTCATGGAAACTTGAATGATTGATGCTCTGGCGGTGGTATAGTTCTCAAATCCGGCCATGTTTCACCGGCTGGTCCGCTAGTCGGCGTAGCCGCACTCGGCGCTGCAGGGGTGCGTTCCTTCGTCTAATCCTCGTAATGCAAGCGAATGTTTGCTCTGTCTAGGCCTCGTCAGCTTCGTCAACAAGCCAGCGCAGCTATGCATGGCGGCGTGGCGGCAGAACGCGCTCAGGAAGTACCTTGATCTGTTGGACTATGGACCCGGTGGGCACTCTGCTGTCCATTGCGACTCTCGCACTGATCATTGATGACTTGTGTGGAGCTTACTTGGAAGCACCAAGGACGCTGGCTGCTATCAGACTGCAGATTAAGGTCCTCGAGACAAGTCTACAGCGAGTCCAAGAATGGCTTCATTTCACAGATCCCACCACCAAAGCTCAGGTCATGGGGAGCATCAATGATGCGACCTTTACCGTGGATAGTGCTTTGCAAGCCCTAAAGGCAGATCTGACTGATATCACGAGTAGTGGATCAAAGACTGTCAAGGCCCTCGGACGGCAGGGTAGTGATCAGTGGACGAAGACGAAGTTCGCTTGGAACGAGGCGCGTCTACGCAGACATTTGACTGACATGCGTGAGTGCGCAAGTCTAATGCATCTGACCCTGGCAGTATGCCAGCTTCCAAGCGGACGCAGTGCGGACCTGGAGATCAAAGAGGTCAGCATTGGCGCCAGGAAACTCAGTCGGGTCCACAAGAGCACGCGAAGTGCTCGTCGCCCCGTGCTGGCGCATCAGGAGTCCCAAGATCCTGTCGAGCAATCGACGGACTTCAAACAATTCATGGCAGCTATGATTGCCGCAGAGGATGATTTGGTCGCCGATTCAATAGCAGACGCTGCAGATGAGGCAGGTGCTGCATTCAATCTGGCTGATGACTCGACGCCTGCGATGGCAGCAGCGGCCCAAGCAAGTCCTTCGGCGTTAATTCCCGAAGACCCTCTGCGCGAGAAGGCGCTTGTACCACTCGAGCTTGCGGATCCTACAGAGTCACTCCCGGAAGTCGTTTCTGGTGCCGTTTTCGGAGAAGTGGCATCAGATTTGCCGACCCGACCAGCGAAGGCGCCCCTTGACACACCCCTTTCGCATTCAACACTGCCCGAAGTGCTGGCTACAGACGAACCCTTGGCCCATAAATCACCACTAGTCCATGAGGCGCCGTTCGAAGGTGTGAAGGCTATCCCGCGTAAGCCTGTCCGCCGAATGACACCCCCAATGGGATCCAACGCACTCGAACTTGAAACCGAGAAACATCTGGACAAGGCCACCTTGAGCAGGACTCATATAGCACCGCCTCGGACGGATGAGCAGAAGTCTCCAATGACAAGCAGCGAAGACACGGCGGATCAACCCCTGAGTCCTGCAATGTGGACACGCGATGCGGTGACCCACAGCGATTCCATATCATCTGGCGAGTCCTACATAAACATCGAGCCCGATACGCCGCCGCCATATGTAGCAGCGTCGAGCGCTCGGACTGGAACACGGGTCACTGCTCAGCGACAACGCCAGGTCTCATCGCTCTCCGTGAACCGTCGCACTTCGACCTTCGCAGCCCTGGACGATGCGAAGTTGAACCTACAACTATCAGATTGCTCTGCGCTACTGCAAGCGATCAAGATGGACCACGAAGACGATGTGATAGGCTTGTTGAGTCAAGGCGCTGATCCTGAAGATACTGAACCTGGCACTCAGCGGACCGCGCTGCTCGAAGCCGCTCGTCTGGCTAGACGTGAGATGTGTCGTGTGCTCATCAGAGCGGGTAGTCAGGTGCATGTATCAGACATTGATGGCTGCACAGCCTTGCACCTGAGTGCAGGTCGAGGTGATGCTCTCATCGGCCGCATGCTCCTTGATGCAGGTGCACAGGTCGAAGCATACGACCGCAAGGGCCGTACACCGTTACAAGTAGCTGCCGAGTCTGGTCGAACGGAATTCGTCCTGTTCCTCCTCGAGCAAACTCCGAAGCGTGGTATAAACGATCCAGGCATAGTAAAAGCGTTCCACCAGTCTATCAGGCTAGGTGAGTTGGATTACTGTGAGTGCATCTCGGGATTAGGGTCTTAGCACTGACTGGGTGATAGGTGATGTGGCCTCCGCGCAAGAATTCCTTGCACATGATGTGAAGCCGAAGAAGCTGAAGGATTCATGGAAGCTGACGTCGTACGCAGCGCAGAGCGGCAATCTGCAAATGTTGGAGTTTGTGCTCAAGCAGAAAGTCAGTCTCAAGCAGAAGAGCCCCGATGGCTGGACTGCATTGCACTTCGCTGCCAAGCACGGCCACACTGCTATGGCCGAGAGATTACTAGACATGAAGCTCTCGAGTAGAGACAAAACCAAGAAGGCCAAGGAGACCGCATTGCATATGGCAGTACACCAGCAGTATGCAGATACTGCTCTTGTCTTGATGGGCCAAAAGGATGCAAACGTGACGGCTACAGATGCAGACGACCAAGAGCCTTTGCATCATGCTACTCGCAACGGCGACGTCCGGCTAGTCACTGAGCTGCTTGCTCACGAGGCAAAATTAAAAAGTCAAAACGCTTTCGGATGGCGGCCAATACATCTCGCTGCTGCGTATGGGCATATCGAGATGCTGACGCTCTTTGTGACGCACGGCATTGACCTACATGCGCAGCTTGGCAAGCCCTCGTTCAAGCCTGCTCGGAAGACTAACGAGTCCGCACGGAAAGGATATTGGGCAGAAATTCGCTGGCCTCATGAAGGTGCTACTGCACTGGACCTGGCAATCGAGTTCGGCCAGGTCGAAGCAGCGAAGCTCTTACTAGCTGCAGGAGCAAGGATAGAGGACGCCGACAGCCAACGGTGGCGGCCATTACACTACGCCGCTTTCCATGTCCAGCCGGAGCTGGTGGAATTGATGCTTGCTAAAGGTGCATCTCCGTCCGCTACTACTGCAGATGGCAACACCCCCCACGCGCTAGGCTATCGCGAGCATGGTCTGACAGCAAGTCAAGAGGACAAAGACCACATACATTATACTCTGCAAGCCGCCGCCTCGACTTCCAAGAAGTCGGCGTGGAAGTCCATGACGGAGTACCGCCTTGGTAGTGCTACTGGTCGCTCAGCACGAGAGCGCAATCAAGCCTGGCATACCGCAGAGATGGCGGACACGCTTTACCGAGATAAAGACGTGGATGATGGAGAAGAGGATCTAAGCACGATCGTAAGTGACGGTCCTGGTCTTCAGACCTCTGAGCTAGATTCGACATTATCGCTGGTGTCCACTCCTTCGCCGTCAGAGCTGAATGGCAGCGCCCGCAGAAGCAGTACATTGTCTCTGAGCAAGATGAACACATGAGGTGTTGTGAGACCAACATCGGCATCAAGGCTCATCACTGATGCATATGAATTGAGCTACTTACAACAACAAGTGACCACATCTGACTGCTGACCTCCTAGCGATTCATATCGAGCAGTACCAGAGGACCAATTGTCGAATCTTGAAAGGACTCTTTGATTACGCTACCTGATCATCCGGTCAGACCGCATTCATCGGCACCGGAAAGTCCTCTCTCTTGTACTGCTTTGGCCACACTCCATTCTTGCCGACCGCCATGATACCCTTCGGATCTAACGCGGCCTTGATCTTGTCATTCAGCTTCATCTGCGCATGGTAGTTGAAGCTGTAAGTGTCCGCGATCTGGTCCATGACGCTCAGGTGCGTCCGATACTCGCCCCAGCCGCGCTTCGCGGCATCATCAATGAGCGTCTTGATGAGCCAGTGTGCGCGGCGGCGGGAATCAGGATCCTTGCGATTGAAGACGATGCACACGATATGATGCATTTCGCGCATCCCCACGACGAACGTTGATGAAGTCGAAGCCAGCTTCCTCGCAACGGCGACGAGTGACATCATACTGAGCGACACCGTCATCTCCGGAGACCTTCGCAATAGGGGAGAAGAAGAGGTGGGCGCCGTTTGGAAGCCAATTCACCCAGCGTAGCTCGGTGGTGCTGGGAATGCCCTGCAGGGTGTTGTGACGTGTTTGCAGAACGATGTTGTCTGGCATGTCTTTCGGTTCGAAGTACTTTGCCCCAGGGATCTGGAGGAAGGATTGCTTGATGACCGACAGCAATACCTCACGGACGGGTGGCGGGCCATACACTACTATCAGTCAGTAACGGGGATGTTGAGAATGGTGTAACAAGACTTGCCGGCTCCGTAGAAGTTCCATCGACCCAGACCCAGCTTCGCAGCTATCGCGTCCATCTCCTCGTCGTTCAGCGGCTTGTCTGATTTAGTGTAGTGCGTTCGATCAGCATGCACAGCTGCATCAAGCAAGATATGTCGCATTGTTGGCACATTCTAATTGATGTCAGCGACGCAGTCAGTGCTCCACGATAGCGACAGACTCACCTGCAGAACCATCCCGACTCGTAGCGGTCGGATGATCTCGAGGGCCTGGTGCAGGTCTTTATCCTTGGGAATTGTAATCAGATAGCTCGAATACCCCCCTGGGTTAGCCATTAACCACAGTCCCATCTTCACGACTATACCAAGGGAAGCTTGAGAGAAGATGCCGTCGTTGTATGGTCCGAAGCCATAGTTGAACAGACCCCAGGTATCGTTTGGCTTCTGCTCGTGTGAAGGAGCGTTCGGATCTGCGTCAGGGTTGGGAATACCACCCATGCCGCTACGCCACAACGTTCCATCAGGTAGGACCACTTCCATTCCGCAGCTGTGACGGGTTAGTCCCCTGGACAATCGCACGAACATCGAATCTGAGACTAACTGCATCATCCAGTGATCGCCATACGGTGTATACCCTGTCACTTATCAGCGACTGTCACGTCGTTGAGCATATCGGCGACTTCGCCACTTACCCACGCCTCGCTCTATCGTATTGCCAATGACAGATCCTCCGCCAAGGTCAGGCACATCAATCCACAGCTTCTCCCGGAGGTTGTTCTCAACGAGATGGTTGTGGAGATCGATGAACGTCACGCCCGGCTCTACGATAGCATACGCGCCATCGACATTGATTTCCAGGATCTTGCCCATGTTGCGTCCCATGTCAATACCAACGGATCCAGGTACGCGAGGCGCGCTGCCACCGTAGCCTACATTGCGACCAACGGAAAAGGGCCACAATGGGATCTCAAACTCGTTCGCAAGCCGGACGATGTCCTGCACCTCTGGGACGTTGCGTGGCGCAACGACAGCGGAGGAGACGAAGAACTCCTTTGGTGTTACGTGGTACATCTAGTGCGGTACTTTAGCACGTGCTGATGTAAGTCATGCGGTGGGTAACACATACATCGTACGCCTTGCTAGGATCTAGATAGTCCTCGTGCTGCAGCTCAGCATCTGATGAGATGACTGTGGCGTTCTCCGATCCCACAACATCGTTGACCCTCAGCATAAAGTCCTTGAACTTCTCTAGGCTCGTACGCGGAGGTAGTGTCAATGGTCTCCCAGGATCTGATGCTGGGGTGCCTTCGGGCGCTCTAAAAGCCGCAGAAACGGTGCCTGCAGTCTCGCCATCTTCACCCACGAGGATGTCAACTTGCTTCATGACTGGGATGTCCTTCTTTCTGATTGGTATCTTTTGAAGGGACAGCACTGATGAAGTCTACACTGGAAACAAGAGTAGTGTAGAAAGTGCGAGGGAAGATAGAGCTGTTTCGAAAGTCACACTCAACTTCATAGCCTTTCCCAAATGTCTCTCCTGGAGTTCAAGTCCGCGCACCGAGTCAATTACCGAGACCTGTAAGCAACTTCTTGTGCGAGCTCACCCTAAGAATGTGAAGCGACAGGCGAGAGACTCGCAGTTGTTGTTCGAATAAGGTTCTATACCCCGCAGAGATCAGGTGTACTGTCGAAGGTACCTGGGGTACGATCCCAAGGAGCTCCACTCGAGCGGAATCAACCGTGCCCTCCATACCTTCATACGACAGCTCTAGTATCGTCGGCAATTACGCGCGGGCTCGAAGCTCATCGCTGCTCAAGGCAGACTCAGGAAAATTTTCTTGAGCTCTTCGTACTTTGGAGTCCCAAGCCCGGTCACTATGTGATGTCAGCATGCACCATCCAGAATTTCAAGCGTCGGCCGACCTACCTGGATCCCAGCCAGGCGAAGCTGAAAATCCGTTGGTTCCACAGCCTGCGTTCGGGTCAGTAAAGCTCACTACATATCGGGTTTGAGACTTGCGCATACCGGGGTTACTTCCGTTCACGATGTCGTTCAGGGCCCATGGGTGGCTATACAGCACCGGATTTAAGAACCCAATCGGTCCTTTGCCAACAGTTAGACGCTCCTCGTTGAGTAGGGTGACGATACCGCCAATGATAGGTGCTGAGGCACTCGTGCCACCAACACCGTATGTCTTGTTGAGGTACACGGTGGCGACCTTCAGCCCGATAGCCGACAAATCCGGAAATCCACGAGCGTGTCCGCTGTTATTATATACTTTGCTGCCGTAATTCGGGGCGTAGTACTTGAGATAGTGCTGCGTTGCTTTCTTTTGGTAGGAAGGCACCTCAAAGACATCTGAGAAGCCTGCACGAATGTCAGCGGGGTCCAAAATGTTCTCCTAAGTCAAGCATGCAATCCAGCTAAAGACCGGCGACGCAGCCATGGTCTCGAGCGGTCGGAAGCATGGGGAGGAAGATGAGACTTCCTTACCTCCACCGCTGTAGTAGTCATCCAGAACATTCGCTGGATCTGGGTCTGAGACAGCCGATTCTCCGTCACTCAGGTTGTTCGAATTCAGGAACGTCGCGCCCACAGCTGTCACGTATGGGCAGTTCACTGGGAAGCTGGGGCTGAATCGCTTTCCATAGGTATCCACATATCCGTACTCGGAGTTGACGCATGAGTTGTTATACCTATATCTATAGTCAGTCTCTCATGCATCGTTCTCCGTGGCATCATCTTTGCGTCTTTGACAGGCGTCCTCATCACTCGCAATTCATCAATGATGTCCAATCGCTTGATGCTAATCTGAGTGAAGTGCGAATTGAGATGTTGCGCGAGTGAGGCGCTGTCCAAGCGACGTCGTAGACAGGTGCGCTGCTGTACAAGTGGAGTGCCGCCAGTGATGAGTCGCCCGAGTGCTGATCACGTTGTGGAAGTGAGGATGCAGGAGTGGAGGAAATTGAACGTACCTGGCGTTATAACGATTCGCGACTCCGCTGTCGCCCGAAGACACAACGACTGTTGTGCCTTGCAGAGCCAATTTCATCCATTCATTGCATTGTCTTTGTTGGTAGAATCGCGGTAGGGCCGCCTCAATTTGCCCATAGCTAATGGAGATTACGTTTGAGCGAGGTGATCCACCACATTGCAGGGGTCCAGTATAGCCGCCTTCGTTTGGATCTGGGTATGCTGGATCGATGTACGGCTGGTCACCACCTTGGTAGGTGCAATACGAAGCATCCAATGCATCGAGGAAGATATTGAATGTCCCGACACTGTCAACGTTGACGCTATCGCCGTTCTGGTACAGGCGTGTCTGTTGTGGCCAGATAATGGAATAGGCAGTTTGGAAATCCAGAGCCGACTCGACCACCTCTTCTGCCTGGGCGACGGTCAGATTCGACGGCTTGCCTCCATCGATGCTGATGAACTCTGGTCTTGTCCCCTTGGGGATCTGAGGCGATGTCCAATTGGCAAAGTAAGGATCGAGATCCGGGTAGTAGAGGTAGTCGGCCCACTCAGCAATGCCCATTTTGTTGCCAGTGTGGTTCT
>KZ111140.1:1111401-1123453 GCA_002077045.2 Rachicladosporium sp. CCFEE 5018
CCACAAGAGCACGCGAAGTGCTCGTCGCCCCGTGCTGGCGCATCAGGAGTCCCAAGATCCTGTCGAGCAATCGACGGACTTCAAACAATTCATGGCAGCTGTGATTGCCGCAGAGGATGATTTGGTCGCCGATTCAATAGCAGACGCTGCAGATGAGGCAGGTGCTGCATTCAATCTGGCTGATGACTCGACGCCTGCGATGGCAGCAGCGGCCCAAGCAAGTCCTTCGGCGTTAGTTCCTGAAGACCCTCTGCGCGAGAAGGCGCTTGTACCACTCGAGCTTGCGGATCCTACAGAGTCACTCCCGGAAGTCGTTTCTGGTGCCGTTTTCGGAGATGTGGCATCAGATTTGCCGACCCGACCAGCGAAGGCGCCCCTTGACACACCCCTTTCGCATTCAACACTGCCCGAAGTGCTGGCTACAGACGAACCCTTGGCCCATAAATCACCACTAGTCCATGAGGCGCCGTTCGAAGGTGTGAAGGCTATCCCGCGTAAGCCTGTCCGCCGAATGACACCCCCAATGGGATCCAACGCACTCGAACTTGGAACTGAGAAACATCTGGACAAGGCCACCTTGAGCAGGACTCATATAGCACCGCCTCGGACAGAGGAGCAGAAGTCACCAATGAGAAGCAGCGAAGACACGGCGGATCAACCCCTGAGTCCTGCAATGTGGACACGCGATGCGGTGACCCACAGCGATTCCATATCATCTGGCGAGTCCTACATAAACATCGAGCCCGATACGCCGCCGCCATATGTAGCAGCGTCGAGCGCTCGGACTGGAACACGGGTCACTGCTCAGCGACAACGCCAGGTCTCATCGCTCTCCGTGAACCGTCGCACTTCGACCTTCGCAGCCCTGGACGATGCGAAGTTGAACCTACAACTATCAGATTGCTCTGCGCTACTGCAAGCGATCAAGATGGACCACGAAGACGATGTGATAGGCTTGTTGAGTCAAGGCGCTGATCCTGAAGATACTGAACCTGGCACTCAGCGGACCGCGCTGCTCGAAGCCGCTCGTCTGGCTAGACGTGAGATGTGTCGTGTGCTCATCAGAGCGGGTAGTCAGGTGCATGTATCAGACATTGATGGCTGCACAGCCTTGCACCTGAGTGCAGGTCGAGGTGATGCTCTCATCGGCCGCATGCTCCTTGATGCAGGTGCACAGGTCGAAGCATACGACCGCAAGGGCCGTACACCGTTACAAGTAGCTGCCGAGTCTGGTCGAACGGAATTCGTCCTGTTCCTCCTCGAGCAAACTCCGAAGCGTGGTATGAACGATCCAGGCATAGTAAAAGCGTTCCACCAGTCTATCAGGCTAGGTGAGTTGGATTACTGTGAGTGCATCTCGGGATTAGGGTCTTAGCACTGACTGGGTGATAGGTGATGTGGCCTCCGCGCAAGAATTCCTTGCACATGATGTGAAGCCGAAGAAGCTGAAGGATTCATGGAAGCTGACGTCGTACGCAGCGCAGAGCGGCAATCTGCAAATGTTGGAGTTTGTGCTCAAGCAGAAAGTCAGTCTCAAGCAGAAGAGCCCCGATGGCTGGACTGCATTGCACTTCGCTGCCAAGCACGGCCACACTGCTATGGCCGAGAGATTACTAGACATGAAGCTCTCGAGTAGAGACAAAACCAAGAAGGCCAAGGAGACCGCATTGCATATGGCAGTACACCAGCAGTATGCAGATACTGCTCTTGTCTTGATGGGCCAAAAGGATGCAAACGTGACGGCTACAGATGCAGACGACCAAGAGCCTTTGCATCATGCTACTCGCAACGGCGACGTCCGGCTAGTCACTGAGCTGCTTGCTCACGAGGCAAAATTAAAAAGTCAAAACGCTTTCGGATGGCGGCCAATACATCTCGCTGCTGCGTATGGGCATATCGAGATGCTGACGCTCTTTGTGACGCACGGCATTGACCTACATGCGCAGCTTGGCAAGCCCTCGTTCAAGCCTGCTCGGAAGACTAACGAGTCCGCACGGAAAGGATATTGGGCAGAAATTCGCTGGCCTCATGAAGGTGCTACTGCACTGGACCTGGCAATCGAGTTCGGCCAGGTCGAAGCAGCGAAGCTCTTACTAGCTGCAGGAGCAAGGATAGAGGACGCCGACAGCCAACGGTGGCGGCCATTACACTACGCCGCTTTCCATGTCCAGCCGGAGCTGGTGGAATTGATGCTTGCTAAAGGTGCATCTCCGTCCGCTACTACTGCAGATGGCAACACCCCCCACGCGCTAGGCTATCGCGAGCATGGTCTGACAGCAAGTCAAGAGGACAAAGACCACATACATTATACTCTGCAAGCCGCCGCCTCGACTTCCAAGAAGTCGGCGTGGAAGTCCATGACGGAGTACCGCCTTGGTAGTGCTACTGGTCGCTCAGCACGAGAGCGCAATCAAGCCTGGCATACCGCAGAGATGGCGGACACGCTTTACCGAGATAAAGACGTGGATGATGGAGAAGAGGATCTAAGCACGATCGTAAGTGACGGTCCTGGTCTTCAGACCTCTGAGCTAGATTCGACATTATCGCTGGTGTCCACTCCTTCGCCGTCAGAGCTGAATGGCAGCGCCCGCAGAAGCAGTACATTGTCTCTGAGCAAGATGAACACATGAGGTGTTGTGAGACCAACATCGGCATCAAGGCTCATCACTGATGCATATGAATTGAGCTACTTACAACAACAAGTGACCACATCTGACTGCTGACCTCCTAGCGATTCATATCGAGCAGTACCAGAGGACCAATTGTCGAATCTTGAAAGGACTCTTTGATTACGCTACCTGATCATCCGGTCAGACCGCATTCATCGGCACCGGAAAGTCCTCTCTCTTGTACTGCTTTGGCCACACTCCATTCTTGCCGACCGCCATGATACCCTTCGGATCTAACGCGGCCTTGATCTTGTCATTCAGCTTCATCTGCGCATGGTAGTTGAAGCTGTAAGTGTCCGCGATCTGGTCCATGACGCTCAGGTGCGTCCGATACTCGCCCCAGCCGCGCTTCGCGGCATCATCAATGAGCGTCTTGATGAGCCAGTGTGCGCGGCGGCGGGAATCAGGATCCTTGCGATTGAAGACGATGCACACGATATGATGCATTTCGCGCATCCCCACGACGAACGTTGATGAAGTCGAAGCCAGCTTCCTCGCAACGGCGACGAGTGACATCATACTGAGCGACACCGTCATCTCCGGAGACCTTCGCAATAGGGGAGAAGAAGAGGTGGGCGCCGTTTGGAAGCCAATTCACCCAGCGTAGCTCGGTGGTGCTGGGAATGCCCTGCAGGGTGTTGTGACGTGTTTGCAGAACGATGTTGTCTGGCATGTCTTTCGGTTCGAAGTACTTTGCCCCAGGGATCTGGAGGAAGGATTGCTTGATGACCGACAGCAATACCTCACGGACGGGTGGCGGGCCATACACTACTATCAGTCAGTAACGGGGATGTTGAGAATGGTGTAACAAGACTTGCCGGCTCCGTAGAAGTTCCATCGACCCAGACCCAGCTTCGCAGCTATCGCGTCCATCTCCTCGTCGTTCAGCGGCTTGTCTGATTTAGTGTAGTGCGTTCGATCAGCATGCACAGCTGCATCAAGCAAGATATGTCGCATTGTTGGCACATTCTAATTGATGTCAGCGACGCAGTCAGTGCTCCACGATAGCGACAGACTCACCTGCAGAACCATCCCGACTCGTAGCGGTCGGATGATCTCGAGGGCCTGGTGCAGGTCTTTATCCTTGGGAATTGTAATCAGATAGCTCGAATACCCCCCTGGGTTAGCCATTAACCACAGTCCCATCTTCACGACTATACCAAGGGAAGCTTGAGAGAAGATGCCGTCGTTGTATGGTCCGAAGCCATAGTTGAACAGACCCCAGGTATCGTTTGGCTTCTGCTCGTGTGAAGGAGCGTTCGGATCTGCGTCAGGGTTGGGAATACCACCCATGCCGCTACGCCACAACGTTCCATCAGGTAGGACCACTTCCATTCCGCAGCTGTGACGGGTTAGTCCCCTGGACAATCGCACGAACATCGAATCTGAGACTAACTGCATCATCCAGTGATCGCCATACGGTGTATACCCTGTCACTTATCAGCGACTGTCACGTCGTTGAGCATATCGGCGACTTCGCCACTTACCCACGCCTCGCTCTATCGTATTGCCAATGACAGATCCTCCGCCAAGGTCAGGCACATCAATCCACAGCTTCTCCCGGAGGTTGTTCTCAACGAGATGGTTGTGGAGATCGATGAACGTCACGCCCGGCTCTACGATAGCATACGCGCCATCGACATTGATTTCCAGGATCTTGCCCATGTTGCGTCCCATGTCAATACCAACGGATCCAGGTACGCGAGGCGCGCTGCCACCGTAGCCTACATTGCGACCAACGGAAAAGGGCCACAATGGGATCTCAAACTCGTTCGCAAGCCGGACGATGTCCTGCACCTCTGGGACGTTGCGTGGCGCAACGACAGCGGAGGAGACGAAGAACTCCTTTGGTGTTACGTGGTACATCTAGTGCGGTACTTTAGCACGTGCTGATGTAAGTCATGCGGTGGGTAACACATACATCGTACGCCTTGCTAGGATCTAGATAGTCCTCGTGCTGCAGCTCAGCATCTGATGAGATGACTGTGGCGTTCTCCGATCCCACAACATCGTTGACCCTCAGCATAAAGTCCTTGAACTTCTCTAGGCTCGTACGCGGAGGTAGTGTCAATGGTCTCCCAGGATCTGATGCTGGGGTGCCTTCGGGCGCTCTAAAAGCCGCAGAAACGGTGCCTGCAGTCTCGCCATCTTCACCCACGAGGATGTCAACTTGCTTCATGACTGGGATGTCCTTCTTTCTGATTGGTATCTTTTGAAGGGACAGCACTGATGAAGTCTACACTGGAAACAAGAGTAGTGTAGAAAGTGCGAGGGAAGATAGAGCTGTTTCGAAAGTCACACTCAACTTCATAGCCTTTCCCAAATGTCTCTCCTGGAGTTCAAGTCCGCGCACCGAGTCAATTACCGAGACCTGTAAGCAACTTCTTGTGCGAGCTCACCCTAAGAATGTGAAGCGACAGGCGAGAGACTCGCAGTTGTTGTTCGAATAAGGTTCTATACCCCGCAGAGATCAGGTGTACTGTCGAAGGTACCTGGGGTACGATCCCAAGGAGCTCCACTCGAGCGGAATCAACCGTGCCCTCCATACCTTCATACGACAGCTCTAGTATCGTCGGCAATTACGCGCGGGCTCGAAGCTCATCGCTGCTCAAGGCAGACTCAGGAAAATTTTCTTGAGCTCTTCGTACTTTGGAGTCCCAAGCCCGGTCACTATGTGATGTCAGCATGCACCATCCAGAATTTCAAGCGTCGGCCGACCTACCTGGATCCCAGCCAGGCGAAGCTGAAAATCCGTTGGTTCCACAGCCTGCGTTCGGGTCAGTAAAGCTCACTACATATCGGGTTTGAGACTTGCGCATACCGGGGTTACTTCCGTTCACGATGTCGTTCAGGGCCCATGGGTGGCTATACAGCACCGGATTTAAGAACCCAATCGGTCCTTTGCCAACAGTTAGACGCTCCTCGTTGAGTAGGGTGACGATACCGCCAATGATAGGTGCTGAGGCACTCGTGCCACCAACACCGTATGTCTTGTTGAGGTACACGGTGGCGACCTTCAGCCCGATAGCCGACAAATCCGGAAATCCACGAGCGTGTCCGCTGTTATTATATACTTTGCTGCCGTAATTCGGGGCGTAGTACTTGAGATAGTGCTGCGTTGCTTTCTTTTGGTAGGAAGGCACCTCAAAGACATCTGAGAAGCCTGCACGAATGTCAGCGGGGTCCAAAATGTTCTCCTAAGTCAAGCATGCAATCCAGCTAAAGACCGGCGACGCAGCCATGGTCTCGAGCGGTCGGAAGCATGGGGAGGAAGATGAGACTTCCTTACCTCCACCGCTGTAGTAGTCATCCAGAACATTCGCTGGATCTGGGTCTGAGACAGCCGATTCTCCGTCACTCAGGTTGTTCGAATTCAGGAACGTCGCGCCCACAGCTGTCACGTATGGGCAGTTCACTGGGAAGCTGGGGCTGAATCGCTTTCCATAGGTATCCACATATCCGTACTCGGAGTTGACGCATGAGTTGTTATACCTATATCTATAGTCAGTCTCTCATGCATCGTTCTCCGTGGCATCATCTTTGCGTCTTTGACAGGCGTCCTCATCACTCGCAATTCATCAATGATGTCCAATCGCTTGATGCTAATCTGAGTGAAGTGCGAATTGAGATGTTGCGCGAGTGAGGCGCTGTCCAAGCGACGTCGTAGACAGGTGCGCTGCTGTACAAGTGGAGTGCCGCCAGTGATGAGTCGCCCGAGTGCTGATCACGTTGTGGAAGTGAGGATGCAGGAGTGGAGGAAATTGAACGTACCTGGCGTTATAACGATTCGCGACTCCGCTGTCGCCCGAAGACACAACGACTGTTGTGCCTTGCAGAGCCAATTTCATCCATTCATTGCATTGTCTTTGTTGGTAGAATCGCGGTAGGGCCGCCTCAATTTGCCCATAGCTAATGGAGATTACGTTTGAGCGAGGTGATCCACCACATTGCAGGGGTCCAGTATAGCCGCCTTCGTTTGGATCTGGGTATGCTGGATCGATGTACGGCTGGTCACCACCTTGGTAGGTGCAATACGAAGCATCCAATGCATCGAGGAAGATATTGAATGTCCCGACACTGTCAACGTTGACGCTATCGCCGTTCTGGTACAGGCGTGTCTGTTGTGGCCAGATAATGGAATAGGCAGTTTGGAAATCCAGAGCCGACTCGACCACCTCTTCTGCCTGGGCGACGGTCAGATTCGACGGCTTGCCTCCATCGATGCTGATGAACTCTGGTCTTGTCCCCTTGGGGATCTGAGGCGATGTCCAATTGGCAAAGTAAGGATCGAGATCCGGGTAGTAGAGGTAGTCGGCCCACTCAGCAATGCCCATTTTGTTGCCAGTGTGGTTCTTGCTCCCAGCTGGGAAGCCGTACAGGGCTCGCAAACACTCGATCGTGATAAGAGTAGAGCAGTTCTTTGTTCCAGTGAGACTGGTGATTGGTGAAGGCGCTTGCACGGCTGGGCGAGCATTCTTGATTGGTTCTAGGCCATCGAGTTGCACTGTAGGCATGATCATGTCGATGTGCTCCTTCAGATGGCTTGGAACGCCGTAGGAGTCGCATGAAAGACGATACGCGTCTGTGTTCTGGTGCTTGTAGTAGTGATACTTTGTCTTGAGGAGTGATTCAGCCTCGCCGATTGTCGCATTTAGCTCGACCCAGTTCTTTCCTGTGAGGTTGTCAGATGACAATGGTCTCTCGTAACGAGTCGCGTAATGGCAAGGGAGATCAGGCCCAGGCAAGGGCTTTGTTCTACGTCGAGTCGCATCGAGAAAGGGTTTACTCACCGACAGAATGCCCGATCCTCTTCATATCGATGCCATGCTCTGTCAACCACGCAACTACACCATCTCGACTCTCTTGTTTCGGAGCAAAGACCTCTGCTACCTTCGCAGCAGACCAATGCTTCCCGAAGTTCGGGCTAAAAGGATCAGAGACATCCTGGATGAAGACGTCTGCATTCTCGAGGTTCTGCTGCTTCAGCCCAATGCGAAGCGGGATCTTCTCATGAGCCTGCGCGCGGCTGTGTCGCTTCCATACGCTGTGAGGACTCGCGTTGCGTCGTTCGTGTTCGATGTGACTCGTCGTTGGAGCACATATGACGAGTTGCACTGCTGCGAGAATACCTACAGCTGAGTATGTGAGATGCATAATGCCTTTGTCTTACCGAGGCAGAGAAGACAAAGTCAAGCAAGGGCAGAGATTGACAGAGATACTACCTTAGCATTACCCTCTCCTCGGCTCAAGGATAGGCCACTACGCAATCATACTGCAGACCGCAATCAAGATCCACCGCATTGCGTACTATGGAGAGCATGCTGTTCGTATCGATCGACGTGACGCGAAGCTCGCCAAATTCACGGTGCATCGCGCAATGCTCGCATCTCCAGTGCAATTCAAAGATGATGACATTGTGCCTGGGAGTTGCCCGTTCTGATCTAGCGGTTGTTTGCTGGCTGCGGGAGGAGAAGGTTAGAGTGGAAGAAGAAGGTCAAGCTTTGAACTGATAAGCTTGGCACGCCTTGACCACACCTGCCGAGCTCGGCGATTGGGGAACAAGCACGAGGCATGCGTTCAGTCATGTTGCAAGACTGGCACTGCTTCTATCGCCCTGGCTGCAGTCGTGAGTTACTACGCTGCTGCGTACGTGAGAGCGAGAGAGACAGAGCGACTAGCTGCAAAGGTCTTCACAGAATGGCGGCCTGCTTCTCGCGGACAACATGGAGTACATCTAGACTCGTGACCGCATTGGCGAAAGCGTAGGAGCAGCTCAGATCGTTGAAGAAGTTAAGGCAGTAGTAGCGCTCGTGAGGTGCAACAACATTAGCATCCGACACGACATCAAGTCCTGCCACCCCTCACTAGTCCACCTTTCAACCTCTTCAGACTCTCCACTGCACCTTTCCCCCCCTTAATCTGCCCATCGCCTTCCTTACTCCCACCATGCCACAGCAGACCACTCAACGCACTACTAGTCGAGTCATCGCTCCTCTCTCTGCCCAGACCTCCACGCGCACTGACCCGAAGCAAGCCCTTGACGCCTCCGGACTTTCGCGCCGGTAGCTCGCCTTCGCCTGCCGTAGCGACGTAGAGTAAGTACTTGAGATTCGGTAGCGTGTGGCGAATATCTAAGACTCGCACGTGGAAAGTTGTCTCGAGCAACACCTGGATGTTTTTGTTCAGCAGGAAGAGGGCGTAGTCGAAGCGGAAGCGAGGGCTACCTCGTGTGAACAGCGGGTAGGTGCGTATCAGAGCTTGGCTCTTGTCAGTCCCGCGGGCCGTTGAAGTAGTGGAAGGCTTAAGGAGGCTGATTGGATCGTATACCGTGCTCGTGCTGCCTCGTGGGGTCAATGGGTAGAGCAGTGGCTGCGCTAGATAGAAGCTCAGGAGCTGTAGGACTGCCGAAACGTGACCCAGTGCGGCTGCTACGTTATCGGAGGACTCATTGTCGAGGTCATCAGAGTTCGGCAGCTGAAGGTCGCGGATCTTGAACGCCAATGTCTTGCCTGGGATTGGCTTGATGGGATAGGCGACCTGAAGGTCTTCACATATGCGGCGGCGTTGGTTTTCGATGTTCTTGCGAAGCTGCTCTTGTTGAGTATGTTCGCCAGGCAGAGTATCTGTGCTCTGTCTCATCTCAAGTCGCCGCTTCGTGCGGACATCCAGGTCAGCTGTCATGAGCTCCCTACGGTTGGCGAGCGTTGAAGCCTTCTCGGACTTCTGTCTCTGGGCCTTCTCCATCTGCTTCGCAACAGTCTTCTTGGCATACTCGATCGTCTTCAACCGATCGCGAGCTTCAGTGACCTGATCGCGCTCACTTAGTGTCTCTCGATTCGCATCAATCAAGTTTTCAAGATCTTTCGCTAGTTTGTTCCGCGTTTCAAGTGCATCCTGTATGCTATCGTCGAGCTTACCAAGCTTCAGCAGCGCATCGAATGAGCTCGTGCCCATCGTCCGGCCACTATTGCTTCTACCAATAGGCGGTACAAGCGCTGCTGCTGGAGCGTAGTCGGACAGCGAGCTATGCAAAGTGTACACGCCATCCGGGAGATAGAACAGTACTGCATTAGAAGGCAATGGGCGTTGCGCTTCCTCGGCATGCTTGCCCAGATACTGTAATTCACTGAGCTGTATAGAAAAGTCCACAAGCTGGCGCCAGCTCTGCCACTTGCTGCTCTTTACCCAAAAGCGCAGGTTGAACCTGTCTAGCCGTGTCGTACCTGGGCTGGCCAGTGATAGATCGAACGATCGGAAAGTCGGATTCATGGTAGTTGCCACGACCTCAGAGACGTAGATGGGCTCTTTGACATATCAGTAATTGGTCAATTACTGGAGGAAATGCATCATCTACCTTCAACACTGTGTACATGCAAGCTGAAGAAGACGTCCCCCATCTTATCCGCTACGACGTTCTCCAGCTTCTCCTGTCGCTTCTGCGGACTGGCATTAGCCCACTCAAGAGTGCTTCGTCGACGCATCTTTGCCAGCGATGGTCGTGACGGTGTCTTTGGCGAGCCATTGGCATCATTCTTGCGTGGACTGCCATTGGTGTGAGCATCGGCCTCGCTCTCAGACTCCACAGAGATGGCATGCTCAGGCACACGTCGCAAGTCCGAAGAGCTTCTCGAGTGTCCCAACGACTTCTTCTCCCGCAATGCTACAAGCTTCGCAGGCGAGACGAGGGTGGTCGGCAGGGCATCATCGTCAATGGTCTTCCCCCGGGGACGAGATGACAACGACGGTGATAGTGAGAGATTGCGGAGTGAGATGGAGATGACATTGCGGAGCTTGCGGTTCTACCATGTACTCAGCTGGGTGCGTTGAAGGAGACGAGAATGCGTGGTGCCTACATAGGGGAGTAGCCATGGCTTCTCGCGCCGGATGCCTAGCCCATTGCGCTGCTCTGCGCCGGTCGCCATTCATGCTCTCACATCGTCAGCGCATAGGCTCATTCATGTGCAGTCATGCACTACGCGAACGCTGTGACAGTCTTGATCTGGTAAAGTATGAAGTGAAAGCAGTGTGGTTGTAGTGATGGCAGGTGCGGGTTGAAGCGGCGCTCGGGGGTGTCTCCAATGGATGAAGTTCGACCTACACTCACGATATGCAGGCAGACATCGTGATCTTGACATATGATCTTGACGCTTCAATACATGCCCCCCATTTCGTCGCATCTAGATCGACATCCGGAGGCTTCGTGAAGACGCGCAATATGCCAGTGCAATTGAAGGCCCCCACGCGCAACATCTACGCATACTGCAACATCCAGACGCAGCAAGTTATATACTCATTACAACCTAGTCTACATGTGAGTCTACTGACATTCGCTCCCTATGAATCAAGTCTAACGCCCTCCAGAATGCTTCCGTCCGGCGTCAGCTCCCAGATACTGGTGCCAATACCTCCTTCGTCAAGCTCCGCAAAGATTTGTGGCACCCCCTCTGGACCCTAGCAATCCCCGAGTCCGACTACGCCGATGCCCAGGGTCTTCACACATTCAAGAAGCTGCGAGAATGGCGAAAGCTGCACGAGGTATCATGGGAGCCGCCGGCAGATCTCGCTCGACCGTATACAAAGAGTGAAATCGAGGCTATGGAGAAGAAGCTGGAGGACCGGGGCGGCAGCAAGAAGGAGAATGTGTACGACATCATCAGGCGAGAGAAGAGGAAGATGCGGATCAACACTGTGTTGAACCAGAGAGCGAACAGTGTAGCGGATCTGGCAGCTGTGCTTGTTGAGCAGGAGGCGATGGGACTTGAAACGGCCGACCAAAATGAAGCTGGATCGGCTGCAAAGCTAGACGCAGAGCGAGGTAACATGCTGAAGCTGGCCGCGGAGGCCGATGCTGGTGGGCTCGAGAAGCTCGACACGCGAATAGCTGCGCTGGAGGATCTGAAAGCCAAGGCAGATCGACTAGGCGAGGTGGGCACGTCACGAACGCGCATCAGCAAGCAGTTACATGATGCCAACATCAAGCGAATGAAGATGCAGACTTCGGTCGATGCTGTTGCAAGGGCGAAGGAGATGCTGGCACAACCACACCTTGATAGGCTAGCGTCACTCAAGGCACGCATAAAAGTCGCAGAGGAGCGGATACAGGCATATGAGGAGCTACCAGATCTCGCGCGGTTGGCCAGCGAAAGTGCAGAGGTGGGGGGGAGCCAGGAACAGTTGCAAGTGCGGGCTGACGAGCTGAAGAAGCTACTCAAGAAGAAAGGTACTACAAAAACCCAGGAACTCGACTCAGAACTCGAAACCCTGCGCACAAGGCAGAAAGAACTAAGGAAAGCCCGTCGGACTTTGGAGACCATTGCCAAGATCGAGAAAGGTGCCTTGAATGACGTACAAGACGAAATACAAGAGATCGAGGTCCTGGAAAG
>KZ111140.1:1133583-1158734 GCA_002077045.2 Rachicladosporium sp. CCFEE 5018
GAGGTGGGCACGTCACGAACGCGCATCAGCAAGCAGTTACATGATGCCAACATCAAGCGAATGAAGATGCAGACTTCGGTCGATGCTGTTGCAAGGGCGAAGGAGATGCTGGCACAACCACACCTTGATAGGCTAGCGTCACTCAAGGCACGCATAAAAGTCGCAGAGGAGCGGATACAGGCATATGAGGAGCTACCAGATCTCGCGCGGTTGGCCAGCGAAAGTGCAGAGGTGGGGGGGAGCCAGGAACAGTTGCAAGTGCGGGCTGACGAGCTGAAGAAGCTACTCAAGAAGAAAGGTACTACAAAAACCCAGGAACTCGACTCAGAACTCGAAACCCTGCGCACAAGGCAGAAAGAACTAAGGAAAGCCCGTCGGACTTTGGAGACCATTGCCAAGATCGAGAAAGGTGCCTTGAATGACGTACAAGACGAAATACAAGAGATCGAGGTCCTGGAAAGCGAGATCAAGGATGCAAACGGCCGTGAGGCTGGCGACCTCCTTCGCAGAGAAGCATTGCGTACCGCTGGATACGATTCGGACCGTGGCGACACGCTTAGACTTCAAAGGGCAGAGCTCGAAGCAGTCGAGCAAGAATACGCATTGCTGTCTAATGCCAGCGTCGAGCTCGCAGAAGCCAAAGCCGAGCTTGAGACTGCGGAAGCAGAAACCGCGACACAATTGACTGCATCGTCTGGAAGCGCTGCGAGTGCCTCGGAGGAAGCTGCCCGACCAGCCAAGCCAGAATCCGATGAGGCACAGATACGCGAGCTCCTCCCAGGGTTCCCGGCACCGAAAAGTGATAGTCCGAATTTACCAAAGCGCGGCCGTCTACGCACCATGATCGATCGCCAGAAACGACCCGTCTTCAGCACCGAGGGCATCACCATCAAGTGGTCCAACGTCCTCGACGCTGAGCTTGCTGAACAATGGCCTGGGAACGTCGAACACGCACCTATGGGTATCGTGCGACACACGGCGCCTCCTGCGGACAAGGCGGCGGTGCTGGATATGGCTACAAGAAGTGCGAGTATAGTTGAGAGGGCGACGGAGAGGAAGGAGAAAGGCAGGGCAGGTAGGGAGCGGGAGGAGAAAGTCAAGTTGGTAGTATTGGAGAAGGTGAGAGAAGCCATGGAGGCAAGGAGATTGGAAATGGAGGCCAGGGACGTGAGGAGGACGGGCTCAGTGGAGGTCCCGCCCCAGAAAGTTGCGGAGAATATGGCATCGATGTAAGAGATATACATAGTCAGATGCCAGGAAATTCGATCTTTCTAGCGAGCCCTTGAGGAAGTGAAATGTTGGTCATGTGACCTCTCGTTTTCTGAAGCCTCACTTGGACGCGTCGCCACCTCCAACATCGACTGGCGAATAACGTGCCTTCTAAGTGATCCCATTCGTCTTCGCCACAGATCCGGCGCTTCATCGACACAGTATCACAATCCTCGCTCACAATGTCAGAGTCCACGCCCCGCATCACAGCCCAGTACCTCGAGCAATTCTCTCACCAGACCGTTCGCCTGCTGGGGAAAGTCCGCCAGCTCCGTGGCGAGCAGGCCACCATTGATGCGGGAGGGAATGTTAGCATCTACTTGAACCGCGTGAGTTCATGCAAGAACGTCTTGGAGTAAGGAAGAACTTATCGCTGACAAGAGACAGGACTCGCATCTCCAACTCAATCACGCGGTGGAGATCATTGGCAAAGTGAAGAACGATCTCAGTGTGAGGGTGATGGCTTGTACAGATTTCGGGCCGGAGAACGAGATTGGTGAGTGGCTGTTCCTGCTTGAAGATTGCGTCGGGCGTGAGGTAACGAGCAATGCTGATGAGATGGCCAGATTTTGTCGCTGCCGAAGCGGTGGTGGACGCTACGCATCGGTATCGGGAGATCTTCTACGAGAAGGATACGTGATGAAGAACTACTGGGACGCATTACGAGATTGTAAACGCACGACTCTGGAGCTGGAGACGTCGACCACGACGAGATCGCTGTCTCTCGCGGCATTCTGTCTGGCCGACTAGCCACGACAATATAGAGGGACGGATGTATGCTTCAGCATTACCTGTTCACGCACTCACGAAGTAGAAGACCAGCGTGAGGAAAGTAGTCGTTAAAATTGCTTGGATTAAGTATATGAGATGGACGCCAGACGCGCTCGCTAAAAGCAATCCCCATTCGACACAGTGATGGTCATCACGCAACAGCCACCTCCTTCGCTGTCCCGTTCAAGGCCGCAGCAGAGTTCTCCCGTGTGATAGCAGCCTTCCCATCTTCAGCAGTCTGTCCCTGCGCAATCGCGAACCCCCGACTCCTCGAGAAGCTCGGCGTGTGGTTGTAGTACTGATCCAAGATCGGGTGAATCAACACGGTCTGGTTGTGGATCGTGAGCACACTGTTGGTCGGTACAGTGACCCAGTTGTCGCGCTCAAACGTGAGCGGCTCACTGGCAACAAGCACAATATCCGCCCCTCGATCTCGCCTTTCCATCTTGTACTCCCCAGTCCCAAGCTGCGTCTTCCCAGCACCCTTCCCAGTCTCCGAGCAAGGTTGCATCTTCCAACTCGTCCCAGAACTGAAGAACAGACTGGCCGCTTCGTCCGTGCGACTGCTCACGTACCGTGTACAGACTACACTCTTCCCATCCGTAACCGCAAAGTTGAGCAGACACCTCACGTCTCCCTGCTCTCTCGTCTCAGCAGGCAGCGCCGCAATGAACCCATTGATCCTCTCGATGGTGCGCAACATAGCCTTCCTGAGCACAACATGCCCAAACCCATCCCTCTGCCGCACCTCATCATCGGCATCAACCCCAAGCCGTTCCAGCGAGTCCAAGAACAGTGCAAAAGCCCACTCGCTATCCGTACTCCCGCCCACAGCTTCGAACCACCTGTCTCCAACATCACTCACTAGTCTTCTCTTCACGCCTAGCTTCCAGCCCCCGACCCCGCCATTATGCATCCACATCAGCGCGCCCCTTGAAAAAGGATGGCAATTGCTATCTGCCAACGCGCCCTCAGTACTCGCCCGTACATGTGCGAAGACTAATGGGGAGACTGTCTTACTAGCCAGACGCTCGAGGTTCCTGCAGTTCCAGGCTGGGATCGTGGAGGTGAAGATACATGGCTCCGGGCCGAGGTCTATGTCCTCTTCTTTGGAGGTGTGATGGTCGTCATCATTATGACTGCGGCGTTGGCGTGCGGGGCCAGCAGTGTAATAGCCCACACCGAAGCCATCACCGTTATGAGGCCGCCTATGGTCAAGTCGAAGCCGGGAGTCGTAGGACTGCGTGAGGATGCTGTGAGTGGGGTTTGTGATGAGGTGGGAGAGGAGGATTGGTTGATGGCCGGAGTAGATTAGGAATCGGCACATTCTTGCTTTTGCTGATGCTCCCGTCTATCTGACTAGTCCAACGGTTGGTATCACTTCCCACGTGGCAAGTACCTCGCTATCGGGCCGTGGGGTGAGGAGACGGTGAGGAGTCGTGAGGGGGAGACGGGTACATGCCGGCACCATCACGGGGCGATATGTACTTTTGCGATTGTGTTTGTGGAGTAATTGCGCCATCCTTGCGCCATCGTGGGTACCGAGATGGTCAGGACCAGGGTACTACAAAGTACGCTGGCACATGGCGGTGGAGTGAGGGTGGCGATTGAAGACGCAGGTACGGAATGCTGTCATATTGACGATCACGTGAGGCCGTTTGGAGCCAACGTGGGACGGAAAATGAAGCGAATGCGTTCTTTTCTATTTACAATGCATAGTCGAGTAACTTTTCGTCTGCCCGTTCGTCTTGTCCAGTTCGTGCTGTCGTCCAGTAGCCTGCCCAAAAGTGACCTTGCCAACTCCAATGGCCTCCCCCAGTTTCGGTGCCTTGCGCCAAGTCGTGTGTGTCGGGGGTTCATCTACAAAGCTTCCTCCGTTCTTGATCGCTACGAGTCTTCTTTCATGGCTGATCTCGTTCCTTCCTCTGGGCCCTCAGCTCGACTGAGTTGGACTAGGCGGCCAGCTCACCCTTCGAACAGGCGGCGGCCTGCCTATTTTTCGACAGCCGTGGCGAGGGCCAATCTCCCCACGACCTCATGCGCGAGATCGTGTGCCAAGGCCTTGTCGGCGCTGTCGATATGACATACGCGGTGCCGACAGGCTACTCATTGACATCACGCAGTAGCCTCGAGGCCGACGTTCCAGTCGATCTCGATACATCACTTCGCTATAGATGCGGCAGCGCGTTGATCCATATGCGACGCCTGGACCTCCAATGCCTTCGCCATAACATGCGTCACTGCAAATGAAGTCAGTTATCATTCTTCCTCGCAATCAGACGAAGGGTAGCTCACCAGGCCAGACCACAGCCTTCTCAAGCATCATCGCCGTGATCCTCAAGATTTTACTTCCGTACCCACAAGAACTCAAATGCACGTTATTATGCATCGCGTGCATTGCGGGTGCCACATTCAAACTCGGCATATCCATCGCCAGTAGCGTCTCTTGCTGCACCCGCTTGTTCTCCATGCTCTCACACACATGCTCGATCTTCCTGAACAGGTCCATATCCTCCCTCTCCAGCACCATGATAGCTGGGACAGTGGACATATCGATTCTGTCACGTCCAAGAACGCCGATATGCCAGCCCACGCGCTCCTGCACGGTGCAAGCCCATTCGGCAAGCACCTGGCAGCAGTCGAAGAAGCACATCGCGGACTGGATGGGCAGCTCGTGCGCCGTAACGTCGGCGTAGGTGAGGTGAAACTCACATGCTATATGCAATGAATCTGCGGCGTAGAACGCCGCTTTGCGGAGATGCTTCTCCCGCCTTGTTGGCGCTTGTAGCGGGGCAGAGTATTGAGAAGCCCGCCGTTGGCTGTCAGGGGTGGTCTTCGGGCTGACGAGCTCATCTTGCGTTATGGCTTCGGCGTGCTGCACGATTTCTGAACCTCGTGCGAGCTCGTCTGCCATTTCATCGAATTTGCGTTGCCAGAACGCTTCTTTGGCGCGACCAAGGTTGACAAAAAGTCGGACGAATGCTAGATCCAACAGTGGTATGCAGTCCGCGGATAGTGGTCCAAGACCGAACGGGTTGGGTCGCTCCAGCTTGTGTCGAGGGTTGGCCTTCCATGCGACTTGCCATGCGTTCAGTGCCGGCTCAATGTGCGCGAACATGGACTCGCTCTCCTGTGCCGTCCAGTGATCTCCCGGATGTCGGCTCCTGGTCTCCCAGATGTAGTTGTGCAGTGCGTTGATCAGTACCAGGCAACCGAAGGTGCTCGGAGCGAGTTCGGCGTCGGCATAGGGGTCTCCGCTATGCTGCTGTGCTACGACTTGCAAATGATGACTGGCGTATGTGCCAGAAGAGTAAGGCGCTGGCTTACGCTCGTGAGATGTGAGCAGGATACTCAAAGCTTCGTTGAATGAGACGGCACCATGCTCAGCGGCAGCAGCACCACCGAGGCTATGCCAAGCTTGAGCAGTTTCAGCTGCCCACAGCTGCTCGTCGCATGGGAGGTCCAGTGTCACCTCGGAGTTCATGATCGTTGGTGTCTGATTGTATGCTGTTGTCAACAGACTAGAGATGATGAAGATGGCGAACATAGTTCGTTTCCGCTCTTCGGCCGTCTTCCATTCGATCCACTGCGATTGGATATCCGTGTCGCTGGCTGGCCGCGTACTAGTGTTGCGCGCTTCGCCTGTCGATGCGTCTCTCATCTGAACATCTGGCGACTGATTGCCGCCAGCGCCCAAGCTCGATGAAGGTGACCCGTTCGCTGGCTCTCCGAGCTCTGCGGCCCGTGCGAGGCTGACCAAAGCAGCACAGTGATTGCTGGCAATATCTGCGGAGATCTTATCACCACATTGATGACCATAGATGACATTCAGTAGCATCGCTTGTACAAGCCATAGTGGCGTATGACCGGGCATGCCGTCGCTGGGTGGTGAGCCACTGACAGCGGCGCACATGTCAGCTTTGCGCCGCTCTTCGAGGTAAAGCCCAATCATCTTCTTCCCCGCCTCGAACAACTCCTTAGAAGCAACGTGCTCATACTCGTAGAGCGCACCCATGGCGGCCATCGCGAGAATCAAGCATCCGCCGCCACCCATAATTGGGTTTTGTGCAAGCTTGGCCGCGGCGGAGCCTCCTCGAATGCTGTTCGAGTAGTCGACCGAATCAAAGCTCAATGTTGGTATATGAAGCACAGGTACGTGTGGTTGGGCGAATTGGAGGAAGGCATCGACATACTTGCGAATGGAAGCGGTGCTGGGGAGGGTAGGACTGGAAGCTGAGCCTCGAGTGTTGGACTGGGAGAGTGGCGAGCTGATGGCGGGCTGCGAGAACTTTCGATGGCCCATGCCGAAGACTGAGGGCTGTGCGAGGCTATTCAGCAGAGCTTGTCGAGTAGCCTCGGTGATCGAGTCGGTGGAAACGGAAGTGACTGAGCTCTGTCGGGCACTACCCGTCATTGATGAGGAAGACACGTCTGGGCTCTCGGACGAGATGTTAGATAGTGGGGCTGGTACACCGTGCAGAAGCATGTTCTGCGCCTCGTTCTGTTGCAGTGAATGACTCTTCTCGAGCGCAGCCTGCTGCTGTAGATTCTGCAACAACATCGCTTGCTGGAAGTACTGGTCGTTGGCAGCGTTGCCATTGAGCGTTCCATGAGGCGATAGCTCACTAATCGAGGAATCGACGTGTGGCAGGCCATGTACCATGGCGTCCATATGAAACTGGCCACCAGCGAGCGACTGTGATCTACGCAAATCCTGAGTAGTCCATGCAGACTGTTGCGCCTGCAAGCCGGTGTTGCTGTTGCTCATCATCTCGTTGTAATCACCTGGACTATCGCCGCTGCTAATACGTGACGGAGATGAGTCGTCCATTGCGTTCTCATTGTCCATCCCGTTCATGTTCTGCATCGTCCAATTTCGCATCCAGCCAAAGTCCTCAGGCTCGTCCATCGTAGGCTGCATATTCGTGTAATGCGACATTTGCGGCATCATCGTCTTGACGTTGTTCTGGGACATGGCATAGTTTGAGTGAAGTTGGGCTGGGTTTACTGTAGTGTCCGGGCTGAACAGCTGATCCAAGTCGAACCCCCCGAACCCCGGCACAGCAGGCGCCGACTTCATGGCATTCATCGGGTTCATACCAATGGTGTGCGTGTTGATTTTGGAAAGACCGGCCAGATTGCCATGATTGCCCATTGCCGTGGACATGCCTCGGTAGTCCATGGCCATTCCGTTAGTGAACGCATTATTACCCATGTTCTGCGCAGGTCCATGGGTTATGCCAAGACCACGCGCTTGTAGTCTACTGAATGAAGGATGGGACATGTCCACCAGTCCGAGGGAGGACAGATCTATCGTGTTCGCCCGTGGCCGCACAGAATTCGTCGACATACCATTGGTGGCTGCGCCAGCTATATTCGCCACCGAGTTCTTCCTGACACGGTTGCCAGATACTGGCGCATTGCTGACGCTTTCTCTTCGTCCGGTTCGGGGACGTGCCGAGGTCGAGTTGGTCATGTGGAGCTTTTGCTGATGCCGCAACAGTAGGTCTCTTCTGGCGAAGCATCTTGTACACTCTGGACACTCGAATGGCTTCTCCTTTGTATGTGATCGTTCATGTCTCTTGAGATGCTCGAGCCTGGCAAATGATCTGCTGCAAGTGCCGCAGACATGCGGCCGAGGCTTGTCGGTCTTCGGCGGTGGAAATGACAGAGAGCTCTGCTGGCTTTGGGGTCGTTGTTCACTCGGCGTGATCGCTTCTGCCTCAGCGCATTAGTATCATGATCATACCAAGCTCAGCGCCGAATACAACAGACCTGTGGGTGCAAATTTGGTCTCGCTGTCGCTCGGACTAGATTCACCTATCGCTTCCTGCTTGGGTGATATTCCGGTTTGCATACTCTGTACGAGCGCGCGATCTCCAATGAAGGGATCGTCCGCAGTATCTATATCTCAATGCCCACGATTGGGCGCCAGTGCATTCAGGACCCTATCCCCTAGGCTTCCGCGCTCACAGCCGCGACTGTTGGACAGCAATCGTACGGCGATTGTGTTATTGAATGCCAAGACTTCTTCCACGGTGCTATTCTCGTTGTGCAATAGGTGATCGTCTCAGAGGCGTGACCGTCTCTGCTCGTCTCAAAGGCGTCTTATGAACCCAGATGTCTCTCAGTTCCGACTCTGTCCAACGAATCCGGTTCCAGACAGTGAATTTTGCCTGCGTTGCGGACGATCGGTTCGTTATTCGTGATGCGCTGAGACGAGTGTAGTATCGCTGCGAGCAGTGAGGTCGGTGGTTTAATGCTGACCAAAGTCCTCTGCGCAAGCACAGCGAGCCGGGTGGAAGTCGAACGGTCACTAGAGCGTACGCTTGGACCTAAAGTTTGACCCAGCGAGGAAGTTCGAAGTAGAGTTTTAGTAAGGATGAAATGATTGGATGATCGACTAGCCGACACTGGCCAGGCCAACGAGGCGGGAAAGTATGGAAGGCAGTGTACGGTGTGTACCGTGTGAGCGGATCTCGATTGTGTGACTGTCGGGAAGCATGAAGCACTCAGCAGCAATGATATGCTGTGGTCTGGTCGCGAAGTGCAAGTAGTTAAACGACGCCACCTACATTGCGGAAATCTGGGGTTTCTGGGGAAGTACCTCCCTCGGACGACGCAAGAGGAATAGATTCGCGGCAAAGCTTCCCGAGCACAAGTCATGGGCCGACCGTTGATCCCAGTCCGTAATTGGTTTCAGGTATGGGCCCGATGTCGAAGCTCGAGTAGCGCATGCTAGCTAGCCAGCATACTATGACGCCCGAAGACGTGCGCGAAGCTCACCTAGACGCCTCTAGAGCTTGTAGGGAAGCTCTCGACTTGACGGACGTCGACAGCGTGCGGCGAGACGCACTGCAGCGACGCGGCAATGTGCCGCAAACCCCGGGAAGGCACCTGGTCCCGCAATAAAGTGGTGTGGTAGCAAAATTACGTTTGCTAGGCCGAGGGTAGGGTCAAGAACAAACCCTGGCCTTCACACATGCATCAGCGCTAGGACCTCTTAGCGCCGCAGGCACCAGACTATGGTGGCTCGCTTTCATATAGACTGTGTACTTGCGGGCGGAGGAGCAAGTATAGAGCGCGGACTTCGTACCTGGTGATAGTGCGCTGCCACGCGAGCGCAATGTCGATGCATGATGAGCGTTGAGAGGCACGTTGATACACGCCGTGCCTAAACTTCACGGTCGCCAAGCCAAGCGTTCGAAGGATCCGAGCGATCGTGTGGATATCGGCTTTCGTACGTCCGAAAATGCGCATGACCTGCGCCTCACCCGGTGACCTTCAGCTTCTACAGAAGTGGGCCATCACAGAATCGACCGCGTTGCAATGATCGTACTCGATGTTGTGCATCGTGTTGCTGTGATGGCGCAGTTGCATCCTGAAAGTAATTGTAATTACTCCGTAACGCTGCTAATTTCCCGATCTATGCTGACCTATGAGCAACATGGTGCGCGCAACCTCTCCAATACTGATCGTCGTGTCTCGTCAGAAGCGGCCGGCTACGGCCTTTTCTCCGTGATCTCGACCGCACGGATTTTGCGAGTTCTGCGAGTTCACTGCCCGCGGCTTGCCGAGTATAAGGCTACAAGTCATTGTGTAGTAAGGTGTCAGCGATCAATGCCCACAAGGTACCGTCAAGCCTCGAGAGCTGGCGGGCACGTACCCTGTCACGCCTTTATTATGATGGCACATTTACCACATTTATGATCGAGCTATTCTGCGGCCCATGCCGTTCTCGACGCAGTGGCGTCTTGGTGTGCCTGCATCTCGTAGACAAGGACAGGGCGTCCGCTGCTGTCAACATGCTCCACCATTGCTCGCGCTGTTTGAGCATGCAGACCTGCCCCTTCGAGCTGAGCGCATCTGTTGTGACCGGCTTTGCGCAAGTGCTGCATTGATGGCTCGGCAGATGCTCTCATGTGCGAGAATAGCTGTGGGATCTTCGAACTACTGCAAGCGAGGGTCTGTGGACCAGCCTTTGTGAAAGCCATCGGTAGATCACGGACTCTGGTGTGCAGCACCCCACAGTCCTGGAGTGCTAGCGTCTGCCCCAGATTGTGGCGGCGTTTGCCTCGACATTAGAATTTTGTGAGGTGTCGTGATTGGCTGTCTTAGACTGCATCTCCATGCACCTCCGGCGCTCGTGAGTGGACCTCATCAGAGTCAAGTGACTTGCGGCATGCGGCCTGCGTCGACGGGTACGAGCTTACTCCGAGCCTTGTCGAATCGATGTTGACGGCAATGTTCTCATTTTGCCATCACTTGCTGGTCCTGATGTACTGTTCTTACTACGGAGGCGATGCTAATATCGCTCCTCAGCAGCGTACTACAGTTGCGACATCGCATGGCAGTCCGCGTCTGCGGACAATACATTGCGCGATATCGCGCGGTGATTCCATCGTGCATGACAGTTCGTGCAGCTTCTTCAAGACGGCTCGACCTAGTCCAGTAAGCCGCCCAGCGCGGATGCATGGCGGGCACGGCGGGCATGGTGAATGTCTGCTCCAAGCCTCGCTGTGGACCTGCCTGTGGTACAGCTCTCTCGCCCAGCAGCTTTGCCTTGCAGACGAGCTCCCCCAAGATCCGCAGCACATGGCGTGAAAGGACAATTGCATGACACATGTGCTACCCCAGCCGTGGCAGTACCTTTGTACCGCCGTATTCCCGCGTTGTTGCACCACCTTGCAGGTTTGGTGCGATGGTGCTCAGGAATGGTTGCACGAGCGGACAATAGAGCCACCGTCACTCCATGCACGGGCACGTCACTCTGTGGAAAGGTCGTCTAATTGCATATCGAGGTAAGTTATGGGTGAGAAGTGATGTCGGCAGGAAGCGTAGCGAATCGATCCTAAGGTATCATACGGTCGCATCTGCACCTACATGTATGCTCTATTAAGATCCAGGGATTCCTCATGCAACTACCGACTGCAGCGTGACCGTGAACTTACAGCAGAATCACCGTGGAGAGGCACGTCTATAGCGCCTCACTTTCGTTCGACGTCGACGTTGCCTCTCACCGACAGGGTATAAGGCAGTAAAGATACCGCAGCATATTCCATTATAGCATACATGTAAGAGACTACCACACTCCTGGAACAGAGGAAATAATCATCGCAGACTGGTTGTCATTATCCTACTGTACATCAAGCCGCCGTGGAGCTCATATCTCCAAGTCGGAATCGTTCCGATGCCAATGCTGCGGCATATCTTTATGTGTACTAGGTGTGTGTCGCTCGCGCCATTCTCAAGGCAGCAATGGCATCACCAAATTGCACGATTGCATTCGGCCACGCTGTCATTGATATTACCAAGTTGACCAGTGTTTGAGTCGAGCGTCTATGCATGTGGGCTGTCAGGTCGCGCAAGCAGCTAACCTTCGAATATGGTGCTACTTGAGCGGTGCCATTGCTACACTGAATCCTCATAGAGCTCGAGACAGACTCGCGACCTCAACATTCCCACCGATTCCCTCGGAAATTCCTTGAGTCTCATGCTGACTGGTGCTCCTCGACCGTGAATCCAGCGACGCCGAGAACCGAGGAGGAAACCGAAGTCATATCAAGAAGCTCGACTCTGTGTTCTATACACTTCAAGCATGGGATCGTTGTCCGTTACCAAGTAAGCTCCCGTGACATGGAATCGTAAGACCGCCTACGGCGTATGAATGCGCAGTCGCCGCTGCCACGGCGTCGATATCTAGATACTGGACGATTACCCAGCATCCCAGCTCCTCGAATCGCCTGAAGTGCTGCAGGATTCATCGAGTCTGATCGCTCACTTCTTTCCCTTTTTCTTCTTCTTTGCAGCCGCAGGCGCAGCAGGTTTGCCCTCTGTCGGAGCCGCTTGTGACGTGTCTTTGCTAGCTTCTGCCGCTGTCGTCCCCGTGGTAGCAGCAGCGTCTTCCATTGCAACGTCTGGAGCTATGCTGTGATCAACACCGCTGCCCTGCGGTTCAAGCCTGTTATACAACATACCTTCCGCCTTCTCAGGCAATGCTGCCATGATCCCCCCTGCTCTTCCTAGCCCGGCGACCATTCGCCCAACATCTGCACTCTTGTCCGTCTTAAATTTTAGTGTTGCCCCAGACACTGGATCAAACGTCTTCAACGTGAACGTCCCCCTCGATACTGCTGGTGCTGGCGCCGCATCCCCATCTTTCCCCTCAGTATCTCGTTTCCGCTTCTTCGCGGCATTGTATCGCGGTGCCTCAAGATTTGGTATGTTGTACTTCGTAGATATGCGTGTCTGCGAAAGGCCATGAGCGAGTGACGTTGAAGGTTGTATAGAGATACTTACGCACCGTCGTTGGTCGCGCCTGAAGCAGCAACGACGTTTGCTTTTGCCATTCCTCTAGCGAATCGAAGTTGACCATCGTTGCCGTGATGTTCTTGCACTAGTCTAGTGCTGTAAGGTGTTGGAGTGCGTGTAGGCAGTCGGTGGGTTGTGTCTTGGCGAAGTTTTGACCGTGATTCAGTTTCCTTTGAAGTCGCGTGACAAATATACATACATATATGCATGACTTACCGTCCTCGTGTGACTCGACTATGACCCTTACACTGTAGTGTGATAGCCGGCATAGGAATTGATAGGTCTTACGAGCTCCATTCACAGTCTTCACAATGTCGCCCGGTGTGACATTTGAAGCCACTTCAGGGCTGGCGGACGAGATGGAGAATCTAGATGTCTCCTCCAACTCTGCGGACGATGCAAAGGACGGAGAAGAATCGACCCCGGGCGAAGCTGCAGAGACGAATATGTCGACGGCGCTATCAGACCTGACACGGCGCGCCGATGCACTTCTGGCGGACCTTGCCGCGTTTAAGGATTATCTCAAGACAGTGAAGCAGGAGTCCTCAGTCGAGATGGCTCACTTTCGTGGCACCGTGCAATCCGAGCTGACCATGCTGGGGCGACTGGCTATCCAACCGGATTCCGAGGCTGCACGGCACGTCGCTCGGTCCTCGAATTTGCCGTTCCTTGAGACGGTATGGAACGTGGCCAAGGCATCAAATGATTTGGTGGCTTTACAGAAACGCATATACTTCGATCCGTCAGCTACGAAAGGATACGACGCCAACTCGGGACAGGCTACAATTAATGGACGACCTAAGCGATCACGACACAACAGCACCATCGTTGATGTAATTGCCAATGGAGGACGATCGTGGACGAAAGTGTCGCTCGTCACCAATAACAGAATCTTGTTCGATCTAGCAAAGCAAGGATGGTGCTCGGGAGGGTCAGACAGCGAAGACGAGGATTTCAAGTCGCCTGACCGAGACGACGATCACGACATTCCTCTCGTCAAGATAGCGAGGGAACTCGCAACAGCTGCCAGGACGCTCCGTGTTCGCACGCAGCATCCTACCGTTACTTTGATATTGCCTAGACTTGAGCCGGATGGCCGTCCAGAGATCGAAGCCATTGTCAAGGAGTGTAGGTCGCTGGGCGTGAGTATCGTTCATGGCAAAGATGTGCCGACACACCAGCCGATCAACGATGTGGTCTCTTCAATGATGTTCAATCCTTTCGAATCTTTTACTGAGACAATTAATGTCGATTGTACCCTACTGCTAGCTCTGGTCTCGGAGTTCTCACACGCCAAAGTTCGTCAAGAGCCGTGGTTTCACAAAGCACTGAATCGCCAGGTTGAGATTGAGGACAACGAGAATTTGCTACCATCGCTACTATATCCAGCAATGCGCAACCGTCGGCTTGTAAGCACCACGGAAGCAGTGGACCGAATGCGTGAGATCGTATCGACCATTGGTACACCGTCTGAGAAGGCAAGATCAGCAATTTTGCTCGGAGAAGATGTTTCAAAGTCACCGCAGCAGCTCACCGATGAGATGCAGCAATGGTCAGCGTACGAAGTTCCTTCAACGTGGCTGCTTCCGATCAAAGTCGTCGATGCCAACGGAAGCGCTAGCGACGCTGGATTACCAGAAGTCGCGAACCAGGTCCTCCATGGCCAAACATCGATCAACAAGTCAGTCTTCCTGTACGGCTGGAGTCATGGCATCACGACTATCACCAGCAATCGCACTGTAGTTAAAGAGATCGAGACCCGGCTCAACAAGTTCGAGGACCTTGATGATGCTACATGGCCTCGGATATGGCTATGTCCGACTGCAAGATCTCTAGTAGGCAAGGAGAAGCGTGGAGCGAAGAAAGCCGGCGGCAAAGGTGCATGGCCGCTCCCTGACTCGCTTCGGCGCGAGCAGCAGCGTAGACATGGTTTGGACGTACTTTCTGTCCGCGAGGGTAACGAGGTCGCAGACCTGAGGCCGAACGGGTACGACTATGCAGATGTCATCGCCGCGAAGTTAGAATCAGAGCGCTGAATGACCAGCATCAGATAGACGCACCTTACCAATCCCTAAAAGACATCGCATACACTCTCAGCTACCTCCCACCTCCTCCACCGTCTTCCCAACACTATACGTACTCCTCAACCTCTCCATTAAATGATCCTTCGCCGTCACCACCCCTTCACCCCTGCCCTTCCGTCCATGCACCTCAGCATGTCTCCTCACAAGTTCACTAGGCACAGGCTCCAACCTCGCATCATCCAGCGGGTGGCAGAAGTAAGCAATACTGTACCTATCCTCGGCCCTCCCCTCCCTAGGAAACACAACGCGATGCACAGTAGACTTCAGCAACCCTGCCGTCCAATCCTCGAGCAAGTCGCCGATATTGACTAATATCGGCAGTCCCTCAGCTTTCCCAGAGGCAGAGGAAGTAGTTCTCGGATCAACAGGTACGCTCGCCCACTCTCCCCCAGCCGTCCTGATCTCCAGACCCGGCTGTCCAGGTCGCTGGAATAACAGCGTCAAGCTCCCAAAATCACTGTGCGCTCCGGCACGGATATCAACGTCTGGCTCGTGGGCTTCCAGTACGGGGTAGTAGAGCAGTCTGAATACTGTGCCTGAGGATTCTTTGCTGAAGTCGTGCCGGGAGGTGAACCAGTCTGGTGGGATGGAGAGGGCTGTGGCGAAGCGGGCGAGCAGGCGCTGACAGAGGGCATGGCAGGATTCTTGGAAAGCGATCAAAGTCGGGATGTGGGGTTCTAGGGTGGCTGGTATGGCTTGAGGGTAGGTGCCGTTCGCAACGGGCAGGGCGAGGTTGAACGCTCTGTAGCACTATCAGCACGCCGGTCTGTAGAGTAAAATAGATGCGGAACCGAGAGTCCTACTCCTTAACATCAGCCCTCTTCTGCGTTGCCGGATCCAGTTTCTCCACGCCTTGACTAAGCCATCCGTGATTTGCGCCGGCCTTGTTCGAGGCTATCGAAACGCTCTCCTTCTCCTCGACTGGAGCGGCGAAGAAGGCTTTCGAGAGATCGAAGACATGGTCGATCGACTGTGAGGTAAGACCAGTACTACTGTCATTCTTGACGAAGACGAAGCCGTGGGTCGATGCCGCTGATAAGAGTTGGGCTGGGGCATTGGGGTTCGAGGAACTGATGTCGATGATGGGGATGTCTGCTGAGAAGGCCGACATTGCTGTGGAAAGCTACTTCTGTGGCATGTACATGTAGCTACTAGAAACCATGTGCGGATCGCTGGCGATATGCTAGGTCTTCAGAAACATTGACAAGGTAACGTGCTCACCTCCAGAGGGGCGGAGTACTCGAACGTGAAGTTCTCTGCGGCTGCGAATTGCAGAAAGGACGGACGCGGTTGAACACAAAGATGCTCATACGTTCATAGGTGATATCTCCATTCGTGATCTATCTCACTCTCAGCATCATGCTATTCATGATTTCGCTAAGCAAGCCAAGTGGGCCGCAAGGGTATCTCGAACCGCAGGAAGCACGCTGTCGTCGCTAGTATGTGCACATCGTGCCCCAAGCCTTAGCACCCTCGCTATCTCGTCCCTTCCGTGTCCATTCGTCATCGCATATCAATCGTCAATCAGATCCCCTGCCTCACATCCCCCGCCGAAAGTACCGGTACGCCTAATACCCATTTCCACCCTGCGGTCCCTGAGTCCCCGGCGCCCCGAGCAAAAGCTCAAGCATGTCCTGACCTCCAACTTCCGGCCCATACATCGTCTGAGTGACATAAGTATCGCCCGACATATTCAGCAGCGGGTCCAGTGGCAGTGCAAGCCAATCGCCCATATCATCTCCGTTCCCGTAGCCGCCAAAGTTGTAGCCGGTGTTGCTGCTAGGCGGCATGAGATTGGCGGAAAGGTTATTGGTGTTGGTTTGGTTGGAACCTGTGGGCGAGTGGAGCCCGAAGCTAGGCGGTGGCATAATGGAGAAGTTGTTGTCGCTGTAGTCGTAGGCGTCATTTGAGATGCCAAAGAGCGGATTTGTGGCTGCGTTGGCTGGGCTGGGGCTGTAGGTCCATTGCTGCTGCTGATGTTGTTGGGGAGCATACACACCAGCAGAAGCCTGCTGGTTCGTAGACATACCATGCCCGTGTCCGTTGCCGTTAGTGGCGAATTGACTCGTTGGATGCACCGGCGTGCTGTGCTGGCTCGGCCGTCTCGTGTGACCAGCACTCCGGCCATCGGCAGAGATGCGCACAAGACGCGGCTTGAGGTTCTGCGTGAGCGTGTCGAGAAGATCAGCGAAGCGACTAGCCACGTGAACATCATCGACAATGCAAGTCCGGATCGCCTCGACCGTGCGATCAACGAGCTTAAGGGAGTCGGCGACATCGGCTTCACTAGCGCCGAGGGAGAATGACTTTAGCAGCATGATGGCCACGCTGACGATGCGGAAATAGGTGCGGACTGGCGTGTGCTTGAGGTATTGGCCAGGGTAGAGACCATCCACGACCACCTTGAGCAGATGACATGCAGCGTCACGCACCTCGATCATGTACTTACGATCGCCGCCGAGCCACTTTGCGAGCGTCTGTGGTGTGATTGCAGTATCTGTGCGCATGCCGTTGGTTGTGACAGCAGAGCGGGCAAAATCTGGTGCTTGCCCGACAATCTGTATCGGATACTCATTTGCACAGCGCTCGGCAACGGCCTGCAGCGCAAGAGCGTTGAGGTAGACACGGCAGTAGTCGTACTCGATCTCGAGGATGTAGCGCATGTACTTTGGGATGATGGCACAGCGCTCGAAATCTGCATGCCATTGAATGAATGGACGCTGTGCCTGCTCCAGTGCGTCCTTGTAGTTGCCGTTCTTGATCAGATCGCGAGTGAACGCCTTGTTGGCGAAGATCCGCTGGTTGCCATCGCGCAAAGTGGCAGCGAGGCGAAGCCAGAAGTGCATGACAGTCTGCTGAACGCTATCGTGCTGGCCCAGTGCGCGTTTATACAAGTCGCTGTCTTCCGGTTTGCTGTAATTGCTGGGCAGCATCGATGTGAGGCCAAGCCGACCACTAGTCAGCGTGACGTACACCAATAGCAGGTCCCTAACATTACCACGGCGCTTGTCGTATGCGGTGAGACCCTCGGCTGACAGTGGCTGGCCGCTGGTCGAAACAGCATGCCTCTGCCACTCGCTTTTGTCGAAGACGCCGATCTCGAAGGCCAGCGACATCGCCATGCCGAGCAGCATCCAGCAGAGGCGATCGCTACGCCAGCAAGGCTCAAGCCACGAGTCCATGCGCTGACCTCCGATACCTTTATTTGCCGGATCTTCAGTACTGTCATCGTCAACGGGCAGAAAGACCTCCGGCATCATGAGGTCGTCGTCTTGTTCATCAGGCGGGAAATGCATAGCACGTGGGTGCCACTCGGTAATGAGAATGAGTGACTCGACTGTGCCGAGAGTTCTGAGACCTTTACGAGACAGTGGGTTGACATCTGCTGCGGGCTCCGCACCAGCACCGCAAAAGCCACCGCCTGTGTCAAAGTCAGTACTGTCCTGTAAGTGTATTGCAGGGAGCACGTACCCATCTGCTCCTGACCCCAGACAACTCGGTTGACCATCCCTTGCAAGTAGGTCCACAGTTTGTGATGAATCTCGTACGGCCTGCTCTTCGACCCTGGCCCCTCCAGATTCATGTGGCGTGAAGCGACCAGCAAGATCGTGATAGTGAGCATGGGCTCCTGCGTGAGCAAGCGCACATGACTGTCATATGGTCTAAAGTCCGGCAGAGCTACAGGCGTCAGCGGCGAGAGATACTTGTAGAAGTAGGCGATGTACGCCACTGCCTCCTTCGCAGTGAACCATCCAGCACGCACGAAGCGGAAGCGCGACCATGCATTGAGTGCAGAGGCATATGCAACGGGGTCTTGAGGGAGACTATCGACAGTGCCGTCTTTCGAGGTCATGGATCCGATCCTAGTCTTCCACATGGGGTCGCTCTGGTAAGCACCCATCGTAGCAGACGTCATGCTGCTCGAGCCCATCTTCTCGACAATTGGACTGGTAGCAGGAGGGAGTGACGAAGGTGAAGGCCCGTTAAAATTCGGCCGAGTGGTGCTGCTCATGCTACGCGGTCTTACGCGCTGCGCAGCCTCGTAGAGCACCTTCAGCGCGTCATGCCCACTGTGCACCTCCGAAGCTTGCAAGATAGCCGTCGTCTGATCGCTGACCTTGATGTCCTCATCTCCATAAGGCTGCTGCTTGGTATTGCTGTCCGGCCTCCTCAGTGGCTGAAGCCTGCCGATCGAGCCTCCAGGCGTGCGAGGCCGCTCCTCGTACTCGATCTCCTCCTCGTCGTCTTCGACGGTCGAGGCCCGCAAGCGCTTACGCCCGGGTTGATCTAGCTCCTCAGGCTCGATGGAGACCGAATCATCCTCTTCAGCGCCCTTCTTCTTGCGCCGAGTTGCGGAGAAGAAGCACTCCTTTGCCTCGCGCCTGCATCTCAGACATGGCGGGTCATGAGGACTGTCCACAGAGCCGAGATCGCAGCGCACTTTGCGGCGACGGCATGGAATGCATGCCTGATATGTGCGCTGGTGGATAGCGGGGTCCTTGGTCTGCGTTTGAGACGGTGGCCTATCCTGAGCCAGAGAAGATGAGCGGCCTTGAGCCTGAGGCTGGATGTCGAATGATAGATGGCCGTTGCTGATAGCGCTCCCAGCGCCATAGCTGTTATGTGGTACAGCCATTGCGAATTCGTGTGGGCGTTGTTGACCCGTCGCAAAGCGAGATGTTGCTGACTCGGATCACAGCCGACGAGTATCCAGAGAACAGTAGCCCTTATCGCGAGATCACTGGCGGGCTCTAACGTGACGGACCGGGGGCCTCAAAGTAGTGCGGGGTGCGTCGTGGGGTGCTGCTGGCTGGAGATGGATGGCGTGAAGCTCCTCAGCGCGTCGTTTAAGTATTGTTGTTGGGGAGGATGATGTAGCAGTTCTGGCGTGTATGCGAGAGGTTGGACTTGTTGAACATGATGGTTACTGCATTGTGTGATTTGCTGAATGAGTGTTGTGGTGTCAAGTTGGTGAGGTAAGAGGACTCGAGATCAAGTAGAAGCGCCGAGGTCACGCGCCTTGGCATTAGTCACTGCGCCTCGTGGCAGTGTCCGGTTACAGCCGAAGCACGAGCAAGATGTATGGCTGGTGAGGCTACGGAAGATGAAGACAATCGCTCGTGGAGACATGCGCGCTGAAGAATTGCAACTGCTATCACGTGCTTATGCTAGAAGAGCGGAATCCCAGGGTATCAATAACAGGCCTCCATCAATCGATTCCAACAATGACCATGCCAACGCCTCCCTTTCCTTGTAACCCATGAAGCACTTTTCGTTATTCCAGTGATGTCGATAGCAGCAGTAGCGCGCATTAGAACGCGCGGAGAGTCAAGTCTGTCGCTCGCATTTCGCCATGCCTCAATCCCATAGTCCGTCCCCTCCAGTCTCTGATTCATCCTCCTCCCTTCTGCACCCTTCAAACCACTCGCTTCTCAGCGCATCCCCAATGGTCAGTCTGAGGTCAATGTCCAACTCCAAACACCCCCTGACCAACTCAATGACTTCTTCGCCACCCCCTGCAGCAGCCAGTCTCAACGCATTTACGTCCCAGTCCGAGTGCAAGATGAGTTCGACGGTCTTGCTCGGCATGGAATGCCTGAACGGCAGCTCACCAGTGCAGAGAGCGTAGACAATTACCCCATATGCCCAAACGTCACCTGCGGTCTCGAAGAGCTTACGGTTCACTGAGAGGCCTTTGGGCGATGCGTACTCGAGGGTGCCGATGACGGACGAACTTGCGCGGTGGTGAATACCTTGGTCGACTGCATTGAGTGGCGCAAGGCCTGCAGGATCAGTGCTGCCTTCGTCGATGCTGCCACTATGCAGGAAGTCGGCCAGTCCGAAGTCACAGAGGCGGAGGTTGCCACCTTCAGTCTCTGCGTTTGGCGAGGTGAGGTCAATGAGGCAATTCTCGAGCTTCACGTCGCGATGACAGACGCGTATGTCTTCGTGAAGGTAACGTAGAGCGCAGGCTAGCTGATAGGCGTAGCGTTTGGCGAGATGCGGTGGCAGTCCCTTATGTTTGTCATTGGGAGAGGCAGCGAGCCGCGCTTTCCGCACGAGATCGAAGAGCGTGCCGCCAACATTCAAATCCATTACGCAGAAGGTAGCGAAGTCGGTCTCGTAGACGGCGTGCAGCAGCAGTATATGACGGTGCTTCAGATGCCGCCACACTGATACCTCGTGGTCCAGGTCTTGCTGTGCTTTGTCACTTACGCTCTCGTCTCCACCGGCCGCTTGCTTGCGAATGATCTTCACGGCGCGGACGATGCGATCTCCAGTCTGAGTGTTGAGGGTGTGAACTTCCTTCACAACGCCAAAGCCGCCGTAGTTAATTGTCCGGCCGATGATGTACTCGTTCTCGAGGCCAATCGACTGCCCTTCATCGTCAGGCTTGGGCTCTGCTGCAGGCGCCTCAACGTTATTGTCGCGGTTCCAGCTTGATAGAAAAGCATGTGCAGGACTCATCGAGCTGTGGGTCTGGGAAGCGGAGCGCCGCGATGAACGCCTTGATTGTGAGCCAAATCCCGGGATTCTCGATGCTCGCGTGGTACGTATTGATCTTGAGCTGCCGTGACGACTGAGTGCACCACCCGAAAAGTCACCGACAGGAGATGTCAGCTGCGAGGCATTCTGCTCGACATTCTCTTCAATCAAGTGATCCACAGGTTTGCCTTCCGGGATGGTCTGCGGTGGCACAACCATACTCGTCAGACTGTCGATAGAGGCAGTCATACTCGAGTCCGACGTTGGTGAGATAGGAGGGTCTTCCATCCCATCAAGTCGCGGTGACATGCCCGATCTTGATATCTGGGATGCTGCCATGCGGGCTGCCGGGCTGCTTGAGGTCGAAGACGTTGGACGGTGGTCCCTCGCTTGCGTTACTGTCGCCTCGCTGGCGTTGCGCTCCTGTCGAAATAATGTCAGTAGTCTGCCATAAGAATGCTTGCGAATAAGTCTGCGCCACGATTTCAACCTACCAGAGAATGTGCCTGACTTGAAGTCGGTGAGTGACTCGCGGTCGGGTGCGTTGGTGCTGTCTGCAATTTCATCTGCGGTCGGCTCGAGATCACTGGCCCGCCGCGGGGGTGATCGTCCTCGGTTATTGGGTTTGGGTAGTCCAGCGGCATTGCCGAGTCCTTTGGGCGAGGTCGGTGAGGGAAGTAGAGGGATTCTGTCGCCGTCGTCGGTGACTGCGTGGTCGCCGAAGGAAATGCTCTTTCCACGCTTTCGGAGGCTTGCCTGGAGAGCTTCGATCTCGGCGGATCGTTGCTCGGTCCTGCTGGTTGAGAAGGCACGCCAGGAAACGCCGCCACCATCTTGAGGCTTCGGCTTGTCAACTCGCTTCACCTGAAGGTGCTTCTTTGTAGTCGAGGTCTTGAAAAGCGGTCCCAGTGCGTCGATTCCCCAATCGTCGTCGTCGTCGTCCTCGGGCTTGTAGGTCCCGTCAGTGCTGTTGTTGCGAGATGTGACGGCCTCTTCGTCGCTGTCACTGTCCTGCAGATACTTCGTTCCTGCGAATGGTGATGCTACAGTATTCTTGGGTGGCGGTCCTCCCTTCACTATGGAGCCTTCTCTCTCACCACGCGGCGTCGAAGAGCGCCTATCTCTACCCAGTTCAGAGTCTGGCGAATTGCCGCCTCGAGGTGCAGGGCTTGGCCGACGATCGCGCCGGGCCGGCGGTGGTGCAAGTGCCTCCTCGTCCTCGCTGTCGTCCAGATATGCAAGAATGCCTCCCGCCTGAGCTCGAGCACCACGTGGGGTCCTACCGTTCGACAAAGCTTTGTCAATAGAGGACCGATGAACAGCCGAGTCTGGCAGCGGCAAGCGCGGCACTGCAGGACTTGGCCCGCGATCTGTACTGGGCTTCTTGGGCTTCGCGTCTAAGAACTCATGCTCGCTGTCGCGGATGCTGGATGCACGAACAGGCTTGACAGTGGTGCTTATGGATTGTTCCTTCTCCTGCTGCGCGGTCGCATTCGCAGTTTGCGAAGCGGCCTGGGTCTGGCTCTTGTTCCTTCTGCGCTCGTCCACCTCATCCTCAAATCCCGTGGCGAAGGGATCGCGTTTCTTGCGTGCCGTGTTGACACGCAGAGAGCGGAGTTGACGGTGAATGTCGTTTGCAGCCATGTAGTGCAAGGCCCTTTGCTATGCGCGGGCTTGTCGCTCGGCGGAAAGCTAGCGCGTGTGCGGGACGTGGGGTCGATAAGAATCGTGTGCTTGACTCGCTGATGGGATGGTGCGCTGCGATATTGTGCGAGCTAGACAGGGCAAGCGCGGCGGGCGTATTGTTATTGACACTGCTGTGGGAAGGTGATGGGCTTGCAAATGGCAGGAGCAGTCATGGTGAAAGATGATGGTCTCGACAGGCTTGGAAAGAGTACAGCGGCTGCAGAGAGCTCTAGAGCTACCACCGCCAAGGACACAGCCTCATTGGCTTGGTATGGAGATCGCGGTGTGTGGTTGACGTGTGAACGGAGTATGGAGCCAGATGCGCTACCAAAAGCTATCGATGCTCCCCTCTGCTCACTGGCCCGGAGGAGCACTCCAGATGATGCGGGGCAGGCTGCTGCAGGCTCTCACGTAATGCACCTTGTGCATCACATCAAGGCGGCAGCACACTGTGCGGCGGTCTAGCTTCGGAGCCACTCTGACTGTGCGGCGGTACTGGCTGTGAGGATGTATGGTTCGGGACCGCCATCACGGACTTGACATGTGAAGCCGAGTCCATGTAATAATATGTGAGAAGGGCCATCACGCGGAGTTCATCGCAGAGTTCGCGATGCTCTGCTTCCGTTCGACAAAGTCATCACATAGTCTAGCACACTGTCCCTCGATAGACCGTCCCACAGCTGCAATGCTTCGCTTGCTTGGCTCTCATGAACGATGTTCACCATGCTATGGACCTAGACGTATGTCTCTCAACGACAGCGCCGGCCATACAACGCCTGCACCGTCCACCGACTCCGATGATCAGCTATTCCGTCAACGCCGCCAAGGCAGTAGACTGCATCGCCAAGCACGAGCTCCATCTGCATGCTGATGATGAGCAATGAGTGATTGATGCGGCATTTATCAAAGCATCGGATCATATGTGATCAAGTTATTCGATGGAGGATCAGCTGATTCATGACGAAGCAAATCTACCTCAGCGCTATCTTGGTAGCTTCAATATTGCGGTCCTGTACATACTGCGTAGTGGACCTGCGGATACTCCTCCAACAGTACCTTCTGGATCACATAGTCTTCCTAAAGGAGATGCAAGAAACGTCTTCTCCGACACCTTTCCTCACAGCGTCCACTCGATTCGACACTCATGAGTTCGTGTAGCGACTTGGGCTGGCAAGTCCGAGCAGACGCAGATTATTGATAGAAGCAAGACTTGTTCATACCATGGACTAGGGCCCATTGTGCCGCTCTGCAATAGCGGCAATGGGCAATGTACATCCTGCATCACCTAATCTCACGCCAACTCAGCCCGCTTGATCGCGAAGTAAATAGAGCGACACAGTGCAGGTCGGATTCTGCGTTCACCATAGAGTTGGAATTCGATTGTGAAATGCCTTGAAAGTATATGCCGCGCGATCGAAGTCCCAGTTTTCGAGGCTACAATCTCGCAACCATCGACTGATCCTCGGGGACGCATCGTCGCTTCGCACGCCATGCGATACATCAGAGAAGCATTGCCATTAGATGATGCTTTGGGAGTATTGTTTGGCAACAGCGACCCCAGACCCTAACCCTGACTGGCAGGTATGCCGCTAAGCGAGATTCACTGGAAGACTGCAGCTTCAATGAGCTTCAAGACGTCTCAAGTTGGCACATCAGGCAACGACACTCACCAGCATGTACTGGCTCAGTACATTTGTACTCGTGTAGTCGGAGCAGCATCAGCGAACACACAACGACGCGCCCAAAGGCCACATGCATCTAATCACCAAGCGGTAGCGCCTACCCTGAGCTTGAAGCTCATACACAACACCACACGCTCCGCAATTCAAGCCACGGCACATACTTGGGTGTCTACAACACTGCAACGCCCATGCGAGGCGGGTGGCGATGAGTAATTTCTGTGGAAGGCTGTTCGGGTGCTGCGGAAGTGAGTGCATTCATTACAATCAGTGAACTCACACAGCTTCAAGCTAACAACATACCTCTACACTAGGCCGCTCAAAAGTCGACTACGACAATGTCCTCGCCGACTCGGAGCGCGAAGCAGTCGCGGACCTGCTCAACTACCTCGAGAATGTAATTCACTCCAATCATGAGACTACATGCGCACAGGCAGAGGAGCTCGGGCTGCGCAAGGCAGCTATATATGTTGAGACACGCGCTGATACCCGTGGTGCTTTACAGAGAGCAGAGACCGACTTCTTCTCGGGCGAGCCGCTGAATGCACTCAGCACGCTGGTGTACAGTAACAACATCGACCTGCAGCGCAGCGCGAGCTTGACGTTTGCCGAGATCACCGAGCGAGGTATGTTGATTCATATGATTGTTGGAGGAAAGAGGCCGGACGCTTATACAACACCTGTAGATGTCCGACCCGTCGACCGCGCAACCCTCGAACCAATTCTCTTCTTGCTAGAGAGTCCAGACATTGAAGTCCAGCGGGCTGCCTCAGCTGCACTGGGCAACCTTGCTGTAGATGGCCAGTCAATTGCTCTCGCCGCTCCAAAACCCAGCTGACATCAGGCCAGCCCAGAACAAAGTCCT
>KZ111140.1:1165211-1180551 GCA_002077045.2 Rachicladosporium sp. CCFEE 5018
AGGAGCTCGGGCTGCGCAAGGCAGCTATATATGTTGAGACACGCGCTGATACCCGTGGTGCTTTACAGAGAGCAGAGACCGACTTCTTCTCGGGCGAGCCACTGAATGCACTCAGCACGCTGGTGTACAGTAACAACATCGACCTGCAGCGCAGCGCGAGCTTGACGTTTGCCGAGATCACCGAGCGAGGTATGTTGATTCATATGATTGTTGGAGGAAAGAGGCCGGATGCTTATACAACACCTGTAGATGTCCGACCCGTCGACCGCGCAACCCTCGAACCAATTCTCTTCTTGCTAGAAAGTCCAGACATTGAAGTCCAGCGGGCTGCCTCAGCTGCACTGGGCAACCTTGCTGTAGATGGCCAGTCAATTGCTCTCGCCGCTCCAAAACCCAGCTGACATCAGGCCAGCCCAGAACAAAGTCCTTATCGTCTCCCTTGGTGGTCTCACCCCGCTTATTCGGCAGATGAACTCATCAAATGTGGAGGTCCAGTGTAATGCAGTGGGTTGTATCACAAATTTAGCAACACATGAGGAGAACAAGGCGCGTATAGCTGTATCAGGCGCACTGGCGCCGCTCACAAGATTGGCAAAGAGCAAGGACATGCGAGTACAACGGAACGCTACTGGCGCTCTGCTCAACATGACCCACTCGGACGACAATCGGCAGCAGCTTGTCTCCGCGGGCGCCATACCAGTACTGGTCAGCTTGCTCGGCAGTCAGGACACGGATGTGCAATACTATTGCACCACTGCTTTGAGTAATATCGCAGTGGATTCGGCGAATCGGAAACGGCTGGCGCAGACGGAGACCAAACTGGTACAGAGTCTCGTTGCTCTGATGCGAGGCCAGGCGCCGAAAGTGCAATGTCAAGCAGCGCTTGCATTGCGGAACTTGGCAAGCGACGAAAAGTACCAGCTCGACATCGTGCGGGCGGACGGTCTGAAGCCATTACTACAGCTACTGCAGTCTAGCTACCTACCACTGATACTATCAGCGGTCGCATGCATACGAAACATCAGCATACACCCTATGAACGAGTCGCCGATAATCGACGCGGGCTTCCTTCGACCACTCGTGGAGCTACTGGGCTCGACGGAGAATGAGGAGATCCAGTGCCATGCCATCTCGACTTTGCGGAACCTGGCCGCTTCGTCGGATAAGAACAAGCAGCTTGTGCTGGACGCAGGGGCGGTGCAGAAGTGCAAGGAGTTGGTGCTTAGCGTACCGTTGACGGTGCAGAGCGAGATGACTGCTGCGATTGCCGTGCTTGCTTTGTCGGACGAGCTGAAGTCGACGCTGCTTGATCTTGGCGTGTTCGATGTGCTGATCCCGCTGACGGAGAGTGAGAGCATTGAGGTACAGGGCAACAGCGCTGCGGCGTTGGGAAACCTGAGCAGCAAAGGTATGTTGAAGGATATTGACTTCATGTGAGAGCACCTACTTACCACGCACAGTCGGCGACTACACACTCTTCCTCTCTTCATGGGACAAGCCCTCAGGCGGCATTCATGGCTACCTCGCCCGCTTCCTTGCCTCAGGCGACGCCACATTCCAGCACATCGCGATCTGGACTCTCCTCCAGCTCCTCGAAAGCGGCGACCCGAAATTATTAGATATCATTAACAACAGCCAAGACGTAATGCAGATGGTACGCGAGATCTCCGAGAAGAGCGTCGACTCCGGCGATGACGGAGAGGTGGAAGGTAGTGATGCTGGCGAGGGCGAGGTCGTGCAGCTCGCTATCAGGTGTCTCGAGATCGCTGGGGAGGCAGATGGGAAGGGGAGTGAAGGTGGGAGCCTGAAATGACACGGGATGTCTTGTTGGCGCGCAAGCATTGAGCGGCGTTGTGAGGGAGCTGTTTCCTACCCTGTTTAACTAGCGGGATGCAGTATGGCGTTTGGAGCGTGCATAGCAGTATTGCGATCCGCAAGGGTTTGCGAGCGATAGCGAAATGGAGATTTATTGATTGCAGGCCCGTCAGCCACGACTTCTGGATCTCGTCTGCCGATGCGACGACACGGGTGGCTATGGGAATGAGATGATGCGTGTGGAGTCAGCCCCGAGTTTCTCCACACATTCTCCATTTGTCGGGAGAAGTCGGGTAGGCTAAGCCGAGGGCCAGTACAAGAACAGCAGGCGCGCACCTTCAACAAGACATTGCGTTTGGTATAACTTGTTGTGTATCGATCTCGAGCAGATATACTCAGCGCACCTAGGACTTGTCATCGCTACATCGCTAGCAGACCCGCGACCTACGACCAACTCGCACAAAAATCTAATTCTCACATCAACCAGCAGAAATGTCATACTCTTTCAGCTCGCGCCGCAGATGTAAGTCCGCCTTCAAAGCATGCAAGCGAGTGGCAGCAGAGCAAAGAGTTGACGGGTTCTTAGCCCGTCCGATCAGCCAACTTGATCGGCGTTTGCAATGGCGGCAACTGCGTAGTTGTTTGCCCTGGTGCCGGCGCGATTAAGAGGCTCCCATGTGGCCGCCATGTCATCAACGTGCAGCTACATGCAGGGCCTTGATGGGAGCTTGATGAGCTGTTCCTGCGATACCGTCCAGACGCGGCGACCTGTTCGTCCCCACGTGGTCGATACGCATACATCCTTATGCCCTTGGCCGTTCCCGAAAGTCCTGCCAGATGCCTGTGAAAGCATGACCCAGAGGATGCAACACGAGGAGGCTTAACCTTCATACGATCCCAGCGTATCCGGGTGCAGCCTTCATGGATGTTAGATCTCGCATTCGCAACGTCGCAAGGCAGCAAATCAGGCAACCTGGCGCCCGCGGCGCAAACATCCGCATACGGCATCCTGAACGATTAGCTCGCAGCATTGTGCTCGCGCGCTCCTTATGAGGAGACCAAGATGATCGCAGGGAACGACGCAAGTGGCGCTCTCGTTGTCAGCACTGCGGCTGAGGCTGATGAACACCCTGCATGACAAGTCATGGACATAACATGCACACCTTGTCCGGAGCGGCCCTCATTGCAATCTGCGACATGTCGCAATGACTGTACCCTGAATAGACCGATGTATATTCGAACACGATACTCCGACCCGCCAAACGCCGATGAGACTGTGCGACGGCAATTGACGGCTGATGCTCTACGACTATACAACGCTGCGTATTTCGGCCTCTGAACAGAGTTCGAATACTATGTACAAGCCAGTGTAATGCAAATAAGCTTCTCAGTCGTGGATTGGGACATGCAGGTGCTCGCGTCTGGGCGCAATCACGGCCTGTCTGGCCTGGTCGCACCGGTGAGACACCACCCGAGGATTCAGCGCACAGCATGCCACTCGTACCACGGCCAGGCTAACGCGAGTGCGAGGCGGTCGTATTGAAGCCCTCGCACGTGGTACTGCGATACTGCTATTAAGAAAAAAGCAAAGCACTGCTGCCTGTGCTCCGTCTATCAATTTGGACACTCGGCTATTGGGGGCCAAGGGTAGTGATCATTGCGTAAGGGTTGTGTACTTAGATATGAGTCCTCGCAGGTCTTTGCATCTGGACTGCGGACTCTACCGTACGACATTTGATCCATTCCCCTCCCTTTTTCCTTTGCCCCATCGTCGTTATGCTGCTCGCTTCCTTCCTCATCGGCAGTCTGGCTTGGGCCACTGTCTTTGCCACGCCAAATCATCCACCTCACAAGCCACGGCCACACGGATCTGACTTCATTCCCGACCATGTCCTGCGGGTCAGCTACGAACAAGTCACCACAGCATGCCAAACTCGAATGTCAGTAGTCGTCAATGGCACCACACCCGGACCTGCTGTCCGGATCCCAGCAGGCAAAACCAGCTGGATCAGAGTGTACAATGATATGACCGATCAGAACACAACAATGCACTGGCATGGCCTAAGTCAACGAACAGCCATCTTTTCCGACGGCACACCGCTTCTGTCACAATGGCCGATCGCGCCACTGCACTTCTTCGACTATGAGATTGCGCCGCTCCCTGATGATGCTGGCACTTACTTCTACCACTCGCATGTCGGGTTCCAGGCGCACACGTCTAGCGGACCGTTGATCGTTACTGACAATGGTCCTCCACCATACCGGTACGACGAGGAGAGGATCATCGAGTTCGGCGATTTCTTCAATGCGACTGACGCTTTCATTGGGAGCGGCCTAGTAGCTAATCCGTTTGTCTGGTCTGGTGAGACACACGGCGTGATGATCAACGGCGTCGGGGTCGCCACGGGCTCGGTCGGAGGTACAGCAGGTTGCGTTCTGCCGGTCACCGACGTCGAACCAGACAAGACTTACCGGCTTCGGTTCATTGGTGCCACGGCGCTGTCAATGGTGCAATTTGGCATCGCGGGACACGGCAAGTTTACCATCATTGGCGCAGACGGTCGGTATACGAAGCCGTACGACGTACGCTACATGCAAGTTTCCACTGGCCAGCGATTCGAGGTGCTCTTCAAGACGAAGAGCAGGGCAGACCTAGGCAACCAGACCGACTACACGATGCAGTGGGAAACCCGAGAGCGTCCAGCAGTGTATCGCGGCTTCGGCGTGCTGCGATATTGCGATGCCACACCTGTCATCACCACCGCGCCTTCGACGCCGCCACTCACCTTCTCGAACATCACCTACAACTGGGCCGAGTACGCCCTCCAACCCCTCAAGCCGAACAACTTTCCCGCCGCAAGCCAAGTGACCCGTAGAGTCGAAATCCGCAACCGCCAAATCAGCGCAAACAACGCCAGTGTCATCTGGGCAGCTAGCGGGCTCCAATGGGTCGACAACACAGCCCCGTCCGGCAAACCCTACCTCGTCAGCATCTACGAAAACGGTCCCTCCGTGATCCCAAACTACACCAAAGCTCTGGAAAACTACGGCTGGGATCCTGTGACCAAGGCTTGGCCGGCGAAGATCGGCGAGGTGCTGGAAGTTGTCATCTACAACCAGCCTTCGATTGTGGAAAACAACTATGGGCTTGACTTCCATCCGTTTCATGCTCATGGAGGGCACTACTATGATATTGGGAGTGGGAATGGGACGTATGATCCTGCTGCCAATGAGCTGAGGTTGAAGGGCTACAATCCGGTGCTGAGGGATACGACGAATCTGTATCGATATACTAGTGCGCAGACTGTGGACTCGCTTGCTGGGTGGCGGGCGTGGAGGATCAGAGTCGAGGATGCTGGTGTGTGGATGGTGAGTGCCTCGAACATTTCCTGTCATGTCATCGAAGAATCGATGCTGACACATTGACAGATCCACTGCCACATTCTGCAACACATGATCATGGGTATGCAGACAGTCTGGGTGATGGGCGACTATGAGCAGATCGCTAGCATTCAGCACTACGACGCTGCAGGCTACCTCGAGTACGGCGGCAGCGCATATGGCAATGACTCGTTCACACCGTCGTGTGCGCATCAATTTAGCTAGACCTGATTGCTGCCAACCCACTTGTATGCCAACAAATGGAAGCAACATCAGCAGCGGCTGTTCGTCATCACAGTGCAGTGTACACTAGCAGCGTCGACGGTGAGGATTACGCGAGCGACCCGCTTATGTTGTCATTTGGGTTCATGTATAGCCGTGTGAGGCTGATATGTACACATCGAGGAGCGTCTAACATGTCTCTTCCAACACTTGCTCGCAAACTTTGACGAGCTGATCGAAAACTTGGCGAATATACCTCTCTTCCGCTAACGGGTTTGCTGACACGACGCGGATGGCGAAGACTCCATCAATGACGGTGGAAGTCAGGAAGAACTCCTGGCGTTCGTCGATAATACTGTAGACAGCCTTCGTGGCTTCGTTCGCAGCGGCGACGTCATCGGTCTTGGTAGCCGGAGTGATGGTGACATGGCTGTCCTGATCTGACCGAGGATCTGCTCCATTCGCCGTCGTGTGTCCTATTGATACGGGCTTCTTCGCCGAGCATTGACAGTGAACACGGTGAGGGCATAGGCAGGTGGAGTGAGCATCGTGAATAGATCGTCTCTGGATCGTACCAGATCCGCAAAGAGGTTCCCCAGATTGATGTGATGCTGTACGTGCTGCTGGAGTCCACTAACGCCCCATGTCCGCAGTACGAACCAGACTTTGAGCGCCCGGAAGCGTCGTCCCAGTGGAATCTGCCAGTCTCTGTAATCTGTGACGAGCCCACTATCGGTGAATTGATTCTTGAGGTACGCTGGGGTAATGCTCAACGCATCGGTAAGATCCTTCCGCTTCTGGACATAGAGGCAAGATGCGTCAAAGTTTGTCAACAGCCACTTGTGCATGTTAATGTCGAACGAGTCGACGAACGAGAGCTGCGCTGAAAGGTGCTGGTACTCGGGCAGGACTAGCGCAGCGCCAGCCCAAGCAGCATCGCAATGAATCCACAGATCAGGGTAGTCTTTGGCTACTTCTGCGATTGAAGCAAAATCATCCACTGCGCATGTATTGGTAGTCCCTAGAGTGATCGTCAGGTAGTAAGGTTGTAGGCCTTTAGTAGTCAGCTCCTCTAGCTTGGCTCGTAGACTTGCACCAGTCAAGGCATAGTCGTCTTTCCGTGCAGTGGCAATGCTTCGATAGCGAGTGCCCGCAATGACTGCACCTTTCTTGGTACTTGAGTGGGATTGCTCAGATCCCAGAGCCACGAGCTTAGACCGAATCTCACATGCTCGATCTTCCGACTCCTCCTCGTTAGTCATGCCTTCGCGCTCAAGCTGCCGTCTCACGAATCGTTCCCGCGCAGCAATCATGCAAGTCACGATCGCCTCACTTGCTGATCCCTGGATCACGCCGCCACCCTGTCCACTCGACATGAACGCCTTGGACAACGCAAGGATCTGTGCTAGCCAGTCCAGAACCACAGTCTCTAGCTCGGTGACAACCGGTGAGCAGATCCAGTTGAACGCCGGTGCAGTCAGAGCAGCGCTCCACATCTCCCCAAGGATACCTGGATACGTGCTGCTGGCGGAGAAGAACGCCATGTACTTCGGATGCTGCCAGTGTGTGACTCCAGGCATGATCTTCGCTTCGATGTCATTGGCAATGTCTTGCCATGGCTCGCCGTCTCGAGGTGCGTGTGACGGCAGGAGTTTCTGTAGATAGCCGGGTGAGATCGACGGCACAACAGGACGATCCTCTATCGTCGAGTAGTATTTCTCGATATCCTGAACGGCGTTGGTGGCGGCGTTGATGAATTGCTGACCAGTAAGTCCAAGTGGAGGGACTGTCCGTCCATCGACCTCGGACGACGTCCCATGGCCATTACCATTGACAAGATCCTTAGTCATATTACCTATGGCTGGGAAAGAAGTGAGTGTTGTATCAGTCGGTGCTGCCGTCTCAATGGAGGCAGTTGCGTGGCCCGTGCCCTTGTTCGGGCGATCATCCAGGTGAACGGAGTTCATCGTTACGCTTGGAACACACGTCGTCCGCACAACCTCTTACCCATGCTAATGATCTAGAGCCCACGTTGGATGGAGCACATTGGCGACGCGACACTGGAAGCGCTTGATGCTCGAGATAAGGCTCTTTGCCATTGCCTGATCTGCATTGCCCGTCGATATGAGTGCTCCACTTGACCTCGCAGAATTGGCACGCGAGCGCATAGCACGCGAAGCTACGAAGAAACGTGCACGCGATGAGGCAGTTTCGCCTCCACCATCACGAAAAACTCCAAAGCTGGCATCGTCCACGATCACATTCGACAGCGGAGCTAGGCTTGTCTCCCTCTCTTCGGTCGTGGACAGCCAACAGCGATCTAGGAAGTCTGCAGTGGCTAACGCAGCCAATGCTCGTCTGAGAACTGTCAAAGTATCACTGCCTACTCCTCCCTCCACTGAGAGTACCGCGCTCCCAGATTCGGCTTCGCGTCCTCCAGGCTCCCTCGCCTTCCCAAAGGGCGTTGTCAGGAAGACCTGGGCTCTCGGCCATCCTCGCGACGGCACCGATATAAAGCTCGAAGAAGTCCTGGAACCACCCACCCTCCGCACAGCAGCCCTTAGCGCCTTCCAATGGGACCCCACTTGGCTTCTCGCGAAATTGCGCCGGTCGCAGACAAAATGTATCTTCGTCATGCAGGCTAAGACTTTCGAGGAACGGGAGCAGATCGCCGAAGCGCAAGTCGACAACTCGTCGTGGTTGAGATTCGTATTTCCTTCCATGGAGAACGGCGTAAACTGTATGCATAGCAAGTTGATGCTACTGTTCCACCCGGAAAAGCTGAGGATTGCGGTACCGACTGCGAATCTGCTAGACTTTGATTGGGGTGAGACGGGCGTCATGGAGAATAGTGTGTGGCTTATTGATCTGCCGCGACTACCTGAGGGGAGGAAGATAGAGGAAAAGGAGCTGACGGAGTTTGGGAAAGAGCTAATGTTCTTTATGCGCAAAGCTGGGTATCCACAGGATGTCCTGGACGGAGTTTCAGGCTTCGACTTTGCTGGCACAGCCGGAGTTGCATTCGTTCACACCGTCGGCGGTATGTCATACGGCGCAGACGCCGAGCGTACCGGCCTTCCTGATCTTGCACGCGCAGTCCGCAACCTAGACCTCGTGGCTAGAGACATCGAGATTGACTTCGCAGCCTCCTCAATCGGCTCTTTGAACGACGAATACCTCTCCCACTTCCATGCTGCCGTCTCGGGCGAAGACATGATCGCTCGCGCGTCCTCCGCTGCATCAGCCGCGAAGGCGAACTTCTTCACGGCTAAGAAATCCTTACCCAGCGATCACAGCATACGAGACAAGATCCGGATCTACTTCCCGACCAAGGAAACGGTGCAAGACTCTACAGCCGGCGCGGCAGGGACGATCTGTCTGAACAGAAAATGGTTCGAGAGCATGGCTTTCCCGCGACGGTGTTTTCGAGACTACATCTCAATGCGGCCAGGACTGCTGAGTCACAATAAGATCTTGTACGCGCGAGGACGTCGAAAAGCAGCCTCGATCAGCCCAGCCCAGGACACCCAGGAGGACTCAGAGACCGAGGACGAGGGAGAGAAATCGGCTGCACCAGGTGCTGGGAAAGCCGATGCAGCAGCAGAGCGCGCTAGTGGTCAGGTAGCGTGGGCGTACGTCGGCTCGTCGAACATGTCGGAGTCGGCTTGGGGAAAGCTGGTCTACGATAAGAAGGCTAAGGAATGGAAAGTCACGTGTAGGAATTGGGAGTGTGGTGTACTAATACCCGTGCTCACCGGAAAGGAGGCAAACTGGGATTCTACGAATGACCTGGCAGATATGAGTGTGTTTGATGGAGTAGTGAAACCACCATTCATGATACCCGGTGTGGAGTACGATGGCAGGGAGCCGTGGTACTTCCAGGAGAAACACTGATTGGGGAGCTCAATGTAGTTTATTGACCATTTGGTCGAGCCTGCGCTCCCAAAGTAAGGTAGCTTCTCTACACGAACTGCATCGCGGGGTATCATATATGCGTCTGCGGCTCCATTGCACAATCGCTGCCGCGTCGTGCAGACACTTGGTAGCCGTCTGCTCCAAAAGAGTACGCAGGGTAGCCTTTCCCTGTCCTTTTAGCCTGTGCTCATGCTCGCCACTGAGCAATTTCCGGCCCCCGTACGTCGACATCTCGAGTACGCCTCCACATGGAGCGTCCAACTTCGTGTCCCTGTCTTACTTCATGCCTCGATCTCATGTCTCGCCATCGTCCCCTAGCGGACTGTTGAGCGTATAGTCCAGGATATCGCTCAGCGACAACAATCCCACAAGCCTCGTGTTCTCGTCAATGACCACCAGCCGATGCACGCGCGACTTGCGGATCGTGTCGAAGATCGTGTCCAGCCGATCGTTGAGCGTGCACGTGTAGATGCCAGGGAAATCCTGTAATTCATTAGCTCACCCATTCTCCACCCCGGCACGACCGAACCGCTCACCTCCGGCCTCTTCTCCAACGCCTTCCCCACAGTCAACTGCAAATTATCATAATCCCCTCCCTTGATAAGAGCAATCACATCCACCGCCTCAAACACATTCAACACAACCCCACCCTCCTTATCCAGTATCGGCACACAGCTAATACTCCTCCGCACCAACGCATTTATGACTTCCATCACCGGACTGTCCATGAACGCATAGCTCAGATTGTCGTAAGAGCCTATCATCAGATCTCTGAGCGGCTTGCGCAGCATCTGCGTCTCTTTCACATTCACAGACACGAATTTGAGGATGCGGTATTGGGTTAGGACGCTGACGACCATTTCGCGTTGGGTCTCGTCGTCGATGTCGACGAGGGGGATGCGGCGGGCGCGTGACTCGAGCATACGTCTACATGCCTCGTAGAGCGTTTTGAGGGGGTGGATGGAGACGGTTTCGATGGGCGTTACGCCGAGAGCGCGCTCGATGTCGCGGAGACTGTCGAGCTTGAATTTGTCTATCGCGGGGAGGAGATCGGGGTGGTGCCAGTAGTATTGCACGACGTTCAGATAATCCGAGGTCGTGAGCAAGCCGGCGAAGGTGGAGGTTTTGCTGTCCCAGAGCGGAGCGCTGACGATGCCGCATTGGATGAGGATTGAGAGGGACTTTTTAACAAGTAGCGAAGTGTCGAGGACTATGAGGCGGTAGGAGAGCGGGAGGACGTCGTAAGTTGTGCGGACTTTGAGGAAGGCGCGGATGGCGCGCTGCGGGGGGCTGTCAGTGATGAGTGTATGTGAGGCCATGAGAGGGACATACCAGGCCATCGACCTGCTCCCTGTCGAGCGGATGCACGGGCGCCCCCATCACCGCATAGGGCCTACGCTTCGCCACCTGTGTCGTTGCCTTCACCTCACCACCCGTAGGCTGCGAATCCGTAACCGGCCGCAGGTAGGAGCTCGGCGCAACGAAGCCAGGTGCTGATGTGATGGTATCTTTCGAGGATGGCGTATTCGGACGCGAGGCTTCTCCACCAGCACGTGCACGTCGAAGCTGATCGTTCTGGCCGTTGTGTGTGGTGGTCTTCACTTTATCGTCTGCCATGGTGGGGGTCGAGTCTTGAACGTGGGATACAGGACCCTTACGAGGCTCATCGGCTGTCGGGTCGCTGGCCGTTGACTGTGGCGCAGGAGGTCTGTTACCACTCATTAGTTGCTTGCCATTTGATGTGTGAAGACAGTATGTGTGACTGATGAGTGGGGGGACGGCAGAGTGGTCTTTGATGGTGCGGTGTTGAAGTTACAATTGTTGAAGTGAAGTCGTTATCATCCAATGGGTGAGGCGCGTTTGCTCTGTCGATCACCACTTTCTGGTGGGGCTGCGGAAATGACAGGCACGTCACACTTCACATGTCAACCCGCCTCGATCTGGGGTGCATAAACTATTGCGGAGGAAAGGCACGTTGGAGGCATGACTATCTCCTAACAGCTCAACATTGCTGTCGCTCACTGAAGCCCCTCCATGGCCCCATCTCTCATGACTGCAATCATGAATGCCCTGTCCCATACCAGCGACCCAAAGAGCGCCATCGATGGCCTCAATGCCCTATCGCAGTCCTTAATGCTTCTTCGCCGCCGCCACAGCCTCCAAATTCAACTCCGGCCCCGGATCAGCCCGGATCGTCTGCTCCTCCTGCTGCTTCACTTCCTGCACTACCTCAGCAGGGATAGTCTCCACCGGCACCTCCCCAGCGTCTTCCATCTTCTTCCTCTGCTCCCTGACGATGGCATCACCCTCGCTGAGCCCACCGCTCTTCGAGGTAGGGTCGCCCTCCACGCCAATGGGTGCGACTGCATGATTCACGGTCTGCTGCACGCGTTGCGAGTCGAAGCGAATGACCATGCAGGAGAGATTGTCCGTGCTGAACCGCGCCAGAGCGTGCTCGACGAGTTGTTTCGAGGCCTGTTGCGGGTCCTGGGTGTTGCGGATGAGGTCTACGGACTCTTGATCGGAGCAGACGTCCCAGAGCTGTGAGGTAGGTCAGTATGCTTGCGCGAAGAGTGATTGTACTCAAGACTGTACTCACGCCATCACAAGCTAGTATCAGAAATTCATCCATATCCGGCTGTATCACCGTCTCGGTCGTGTACGGATGTCCCGTGACCAGATCTTTCATATACGCATCGCCCAGCGCGCGAGTAACAGCCAAAACGCCATTCACGCGGTTGTTGAGGATCAATCCACCAGCTCCTGCGATGCGCTTGCCTTCATTCTCATCGCTGCCCTTGTGATCATATGACAAACGCAACGCCTTTCCATTGCGACACAGCACGATACGCGCATCGCCCACATTAGCAGTATACAGCACGCGCTGACGCGTCGCTGCCTCCTTGAGCTTCGCCTCTGTGGCAGCAGTCGGCTGACTGCTCTCTGAGCTGCTGCCATCAGCTTTCGCGGCGCTGACAGTAGCTGGTGCAAGAGCCGTCGATCCAGTCGCCGACTGGGAGTTTGGTATCCGATCTTCCCAGCGGAGTACTGCAATCACAGCCGTGCAGCCGCTGTTCTTAAGAGGCAGCTTTTCTAGCTGCTGGTCCACAGATGTGAAGGTCATGTCCAGGAGTTCGGGTATGGGTGTGTTCGGGTGTTTGCGAATGACGTCCTCGAGAAGTAGATGGACCTTTTTCCCGCACCAGTCTGCGGCGAAAGTGCCAGCATGGCCATCGAAAACAGCAAAGTAGCCGTTGTCGGTCTCCACGATGCTCTGGCCGCTGTCGTTCGTAGATACATTGCTTAGCGACGGATTGCTCGATCCAGTCACGGCGGGCGCAGGAGTGCTCATGAAGTTGTAGAGATACGCATGCGTGTCCTCCATAGTACGCCTGCACTTCTTGTTCTTGTCTTCTGTCACTCCGACACGGAATGTGGAGCGCGGACCAGGATTAGACTCACCAGCCGAGTTGTTGAACGAGCCCTGCGGCACACTCAAGGCGGGATCCAGCTTGCCCAGCTTTTGCATAGGCGTCTGCGGCGTACTTGAGCCACGCGACTCTGGCGAACCACTGAGATTCGAGAGCGACTGTTTGGCACTACTGAACAGATCTCTGGCTCTGCCAACGCCACTACTTCGGCGCTTCTTGTCTGCAGTCGGGGTCGACGCTTCCTCCGACTTGCGCACTGGACTTCGCATGTCGTTGCTGACATCGTCTCTGCTTTCTTGTATCGCCTCTGGGGAGGCTGTCGAATTTGCCATCGGGCTGAGTAGGTTCTCACTGTTACCAGTGCCATCGATCGCGGGTACATCCGTGTTCAGCTCCTTCCCATTGCCATTGCCGTTGCCATTCCCGTTGGAGCTGCCAAACATTCTGTTGAGCAAGCCTCCCTTCTCGGAGATGCTGCTGCGCTTATTGCCAGCCAGTTTGGTAGGCTGGTTGGTGGTCGGACTGCTCATCTCCCGCGTGTCGTGTGTTTTCGTGCCTGGGCGGAGCTTGTGATGAGAGCTGCCGGTGTGTGGGACCGAGGTAACGTTCCAACGCTAAGGTTGTGGGATATTGCAGGCAGCTACGACTCTGAGAGTTGCGGTGAGCGCGTGCTCAGGTGAAGTGCGGATTGAGGAGTGCTAGACAGGTATCCTTGCTTGCTGCCGCGCCTGCCACGATGATAGAAGTGACGGGGTGAAAGGGAGTACTTACAAGGCGACCGACAAAGCTTCCTTGTCACCTGCTATACCAAGCGACGCGTACTGCTTGCACTCTTTCGAGTCTTTCCGTCGTCTTCGGTTCACGGAGCTGTGTTGTTTCCGATGGGCCGAGGAGGAAGGTTTGGGGTAAGAGAATGCGAAAGTCCGGCAAGGAGGCTGGTGGCGAGAAGTGTGCGGCCAGCAATCGATCACACAGAAATAGGTGAAATCACAAGACTCGACTTTGCACTGGGATATCGCGGTAGCTGAGGGATCTCGACGTTGACGTTGCCGAAGCCATCGGCAGCCTGCAGCTGTGGGGAGGCAGGTGCCATGGCTGCCCCTCCTTCGTCACTGCCCGTGCACAGCTGCAGGCACAGCATACTTTACATGAACGTAATAAAAGACCCGAAAACATTCGCATCATATCTCCATATTGTGCGATGTATCATGCTTGACTAAGACGAGTGCTGTGGAGTATACCGCGCATATTTCGCAATACTGCGCGACAAACCCTCGTACTTGCTGCTGACCTCGATGGGCGATCCGCATAGACAGTGGTGCGATGATACTACGAGCAAGGAAGAGAAGCCGGCGCGACTGCGCGAAAACGCTGCGACCGCTCGGCGACTCATTGTGAAAGAGAAACGCTGTTGTATGCAGCACCCGATAGTCTATTCGTGCTTACGATGTCAGCGAGAGGATCGTGCTTTCTGAAGCTCTCCTAGGCAGCATGAACAGTGATCCTTTATCGCAGTGCAATCTATGGTAGCGGTGTCGACCATGTGGATCTCTCGAGCGATCGACTTCTCTGATAGTTCGCGTGTCGGGGCACTCGGTTGTCATAGGATGTCTTTGCAGCTGGTGTTGGCCATGTGGGGTGCTACATGTATACGCAATGGGCTCCGGGAGACAACAGGTGCGGTAGAGTTACATGCGGCGCTGTCGACAGCGATCAACCACTATGCAGCAGTCGCGCACGAGGTCAAGTCGATCACGCAGCAAGACGTGATAAGGTGACCACGGCGAGCACGTCGGGACGTCTGGGTCATTACTGCAGGGCATTGATATCCTGCAACCTTCAATCGTCATCTTCGTAAACCATCAAGTCTTGCTTGCAGATCATCATCTCCAGGATCGCCACCTATTGCTTGTGCAACCTTGCCTTCTGCAACCTTCTGGCCTTGTAAGCCCTGCGGCGTCTCCCCAAGCTACACATCACGTTAGCCCTCTTCTTCACCAACCTCCGACATCCACAATAACTCACTGACTGCCCCAAATCCACCCCAATCTCATCCAACACCTGATTCACCACCTCCTCCCCCTCCTCCTCATCCTCCAGCCCCGTCACATCATCGATAGCATGATCCATCATCTCCTGCCTCTGATCCATAACATCGTTCTCCCTCTCAAACTCCATCGCAATCCGCTGCAGCGCCGGTAAATTCATCTGCCGGTTCATGCTCCCCAGCAACTTCGTCGCGCCCTTCATGCTCTCCATCATCTGCTGATTACTCCGTACGGTTTGTATTCGTAGCGAGATTGCTTGGAGTTGTGTGCGCATTTGGTAGAATTTCTGGATGTACCGTCGTGTTCGGACGAGGTCTTTGGCTTGGACTTTGACGGCGCCCATTTGGCCTGCTTTTGCATTTTTGCGGATGTCGGCTACGAGCTTCTTTTCTTGGTTCTCGAGTTTGGTTCGTTCGCGGTCGAGTTCGCGTTGGGTTTTTTCGAGGGCGCGTTGGTGTTTCCGAAGGCGCTCGGCGGGGGTCATGCGTTTGCCGAAGGCCCATTCTACGATCTGCTATGTTGTCAGTG
>KZ111140.1:1180651-1190880 GCA_002077045.2 Rachicladosporium sp. CCFEE 5018
AGGAGCTCGGGCTGCGCAAGGCAGCTATATATGTTGAGACACGCGCTGATACCCGTGGTGCTTTACAGAGAGCAGAGACCGACTTCTTCTCGGGCGAGCCACTGAATGCACTCAGCACGCTGGTGTACAGTAACAACATCGACCTGCAGCGCAGCGCGAGCTTGACGTTTGCCGAGATCACCGAGCGAGGTATGTTGATTCATATGATTGTTGGAGGAAAGAGGCCGGATGCTTATACAACACCTGTAGATGTCCGACCCGTCGACCGCGCAACCCTCGAACCAATTCTCTTCTTGCTAGAAAGTCCAGACATTGAAGTCCAGCGGGCTGCCTCAGCTGCACTGGGCAACCTTGCTGTAGATGGCCAGTCAATTGCTCTCGCCGCTCCAAAACCCAGCTGACATCAGGCCAGCCCAGAACAAAGTCCTTATCGTCTCCCTTGGTGGTCTCACCCCGCTTATTCGGCAGATGAACTCATCAAATGTGGAGGTCCAGTGTAATGCAGTGGGTTGTATCACAAATTTAGCAACACATGAGGAGAACAAGGCGCGTATAGCTGTATCAGGCGCACTGGCGCCGCTCACAAGATTGGCAAAGAGCAAGGACATGCGAGTACAACGGAACGCTACTGGCGCTCTGCTCAACATGACCCACTCGGACGACAATCGGCAGCAGCTTGTCTCCGCGGGCGCCATACCAGTACTGGTCAGCTTGCTCGGCAGTCAGGACACGGATGTGCAATACTATTGCACCACTGCTTTGAGTAATATCGCAGTGGATTCGGCGAATCGGAAACGGCTGGCGCAGACGGAGACCAAACTGGTACAGAGTCTCGTTGCTCTGATGCGAGGCCAGGCGCCGAAAGTGCAATGTCAAGCAGCGCTTGCATTGCGGAACTTGGCAAGCGACGAAAAGTACCAGCTCGACATCGTGCGGGCGGACGGTCTGAAGCCATTACTACAGCTACTGCAGTCTAGCTACCTGCCACTGATACTATCAGCGGTCGCATGCATACGAAACATCAGCATACACCCTATGAACGAGTCGCCGATAATCGACGCGGGCTTCCTTCGACCACTCGTGGAGCTACTGGGCTCGACGGAGAATGAGGAGATCCAGTGCCATGCCATCTCGACTTTGCGGAACCTGGCCGCTTCGTCGGATAAGAACAAGCAGCTTGTGCTGGACGCAGGGGCGGTACAGAAGTGCAAGGAGTTGGTGCTTAGCGTACCGTTGACGGTGCAGAGCGAGATGACTGCTGCGATTGCCGTGCTTGCTTTGTCGGACGAGCTGAAGTCGACACTGCTTGATCTTGGCGTGTTCGATGTGCTGATCCCGCTGACGGAGAGTGAGAGCATTGAGGTACAGGGCAACAGCGCTGCGGCGTTGGGAAACCTGAGCAGCAAAGGTATGTTGAAGGATATTGACTTCATGTGAGAGCACCTACTTACCACGCACAGTCGGCGACTACACACTCTTCCTCTCTTCATGGGACAAGCCCTCAGGCGGCATTCATGGCTACCTCGCCCGCTTCCTCGCCTCAGGCGACGCCACATTCCAGCACATCGCGATCTGGACTCTCCTCCAGCTCCTCGAAAGCGGCGACCCGAAATTACTAGATATCATTAACAACAGCCAAGACGTAATGCAGATGGTACGCGAGATCTCCGAGAAGAGCGTCGACTCCGGCGATGACGGAGAGGTGGAAGGTAGTGATGCTGGCGAGGGCGAGGTCGTGCAGCTCGCTATCAGGTGTCTCGAGATCGCTGGGGAGGCAGATGGGAAGGGGAGTGAAGGTGGGAGCCTGAAATGACACGGGATGTCTTGATGGCGCGCAAGCATTGAGCGGCGTTGTGAGGGAGCTGTTTCCTACCCTGTCTAACTAGCGGGATGCAGTATGGCGTTTGGAGCGTGCATAGCAGTATTGTGATCCGCAAGGGTTTGCGAGCGATAGCGAAATGGAGATTTATTGATTGCAGGCCCGTCAGCCACGACTTCTGGATCTCGTCTGCCGATGCGACGACACGGGTGGCCATGGGAATGAGATGATGCGTGTGGAGTCAGCCCCGAGTTTCCCCACACATTCTCCATTTGTCGGGAGAAGTCGGGCGTGGTCCAGACTTGGAGGCTAAGCCGAGGGTCAGTACAAGAACAGCAGGCGCGCACCTTCGACAACATTCCGCGGTTGCTGCTTGTATTATATTGACACAGTCAGAAGCCCTCGAAGCCCAAAGATCTGCCGCCTTTCTATCGCTAGCACGTTCGCGACCTACAACCGCATTGCGTCCTACCTACTCTCCGGATCAGCCAATAGATATGTCTTACTCATTCAGTTCGCGACGCAGATGTAGGTTCACCCGTAACAGCATGCAAGCGAGTGGTAGTACGCAGAGATCTGACAACGAATGCTAGCTCGTCCAATCAGCAGCTCGATCGGCGTTTGCAATGGCGCCAGTTGAGGAGTTGTCTGCCCTGGTGCCGTAGGGACTAGAAGCTGCCGTGTACTTGAAGTGCTGCCGATATGCAGTCAAATGCAGGGCTTCGACGGACTATAGATCGGCTGTTCCTGCAGTACAGTCTGGATTTGATCATCAGATCGTCTGCACGTGGGCGAGATCGCACGGCCAATTGTCAGTGCCTTGCTAATTCAACATCGCTCGTCTGGGCTTGATCGATGGGATGAAGCTTTACGGTGCGCATCCGCTGAGCATAAGCGATCGACAGAGTCGAGCTTGATCGAGGCGCTCAATGACCTGAGGTCTTGCGGCCATTAGGCGCAACTGGCGCTGCGAATGGGCGGTGCTGAATGTCGCAAGCATTCCGCAGCAGGGTGAATACCCGGATTCGGCAGGCCATCATGCTGTGGTCTCAGCTTCATACTCGCGCTCATTTGACAGAGGATGCGACGATCGAGGACTTTAGGACCATTGGCCCCCAGGTCTACCACGCTCTGCGGCTGAGTCTGAGACACCCCGCTTGGCATCCGGACCCAACATGCATACCTCGTCCGGAGCGGCACCCACTGCTATGCGACACATATTGCGACAGAAGTATAGCACATCATTTGACATGGCGACGACCGCGGCAGTCCAATCCGTCAAAGGCCGGTGAGCGCGCGCAACGGTAACTGACGGCGATTGTGCTACGACACCAGAACATTGCGGGCTTCGGCGTCTGAAGAGAGTTCGAACTCCATGTATAAGCCAGTGTCATGCAAACAAGCTTCTCGCTCAAGCACCGGGGACATACGTGCGCTCACGCCTACGTCCGGTCCTGGCCTGTCTAACATGGTCGTACTGGTGAGACAATGTCGCAGGGTCCAGCGCACAGCATTCCGCCTGTACTACGCCTAGGCCAATGCGAGTGCGACATGGTCGTATTGTCACCTGCACACGTGGCACTGCGGTGTTGGCAGTTGGACGGGGAGAGTAGTGCTTGTGCACCGCGATTCCAATGTGGGTGCTCTCGGCGACTGAGTGGCAGGGGTAGTAAGCATTGCATAAGGGAAGTGTACTTAGGTATAGGTCTGCCCAGGTCCTCGTGTCCGGACGACGGCGCCTAAGGCACGAAAGTTGCTCATTCTCTCTCCCGCTCTCTCCGTTGTCACATCCACAGTGATGCTGCTCACTTCCCTCCTCATCGGCAGTCTAACCTGGGCCTTTGCCTCCGCTGTGCCAGGCAAGCCCTTCAACAAGCCACGACCGCACGGAGATGACTTCGTGCCGGATCAAGTCCTACGCGTTAGCTATCAGCAAGTCACTACGGCATGCCAGACCCGGATGTCTGTGGTTGTCAACGGTACCACGCCGGGCCCTGTCATCCGCATCGCAGCAGGCAAGACCAGCTGGATCAGAGTCTACAATGACATGACCGATCAGAACACAACAATGCACTGGCATGGCCTGAGTCAGCGTACGGCCATCTTCTCCGACGGCACTCCACTACGGTCACAATGGCCGATCGCGCCGCTGCACTTCTTCGACTACGAGATTGCGCCCCTTGCTGGTGATGCTGGCACGTACTTCTACCACTCACATGTTGGCTTTCAAGCGCACACATCCAGTGGTCCTCTGATCGTCACCGACAATGGTCCGCCACCTTACCGATACGACGGCGAGAGAATCATCGAGTTTGGCGACTTCTTCAACGCGACTGATGCTTCCATCGAACATGGCTTGCTTGCCAATCCTTTCGTCTGGTCTGGCGAGACGCACGGCGTGCTGATCAACGGCCTCGGTGTGGCCACGGGCTCCGTCGGAGGTACAGCAGGTTGCGTTCTGCCAGTCATCGACGTCGAGCCTGATAAGACTTATCGGTTTCGGTTCATTGGTGCCACGGCGCTGTCAATGGTGCAATTTGGCATCGCGGGACACGACAAGTTTACCATCATTGGCGCAGACGGTCAGTATACAAAGCCGTACGACGTACGCTACATGCAAGTCTCCACTGGCCAGCGATTCGAGGTGCTCTTCAAGACGAAGAGCAGGGCAGACCTAGACAACCAGACGGACTACATGATGCAGTGGGAAACCCGAGAGCGTCCAGCAGTGTATCGCGGCTTTGGCGTGCTGCGATATTGCGATGCCACACCTGTCATCACCACCGCGCCTTCGACGCCGCCACTCACCTTCTCGAACATCACCTACAACTGGGCCGAGTACGCCCTCCAACCCCTCAAGCCGAACAACTTTCCCACCGCAAGCCAAGTAACCCGTAGAGTCAAAATCCGCAACCGCCAAATGAGCGCAAACAACGCCAGCGTCATCTGGGCAGCTAGCGGGCTCCAATGGATCGACACCACAGCCCCGTCCGGCAAACCCTACCTCGTCAGCATCTACGAAAACGGTCCCTCCGCGATCCCAAACTACACCAAAGCTCTGGAAAATTACGGCTGGGATCCTGTGACTACGGCATGGCCGGCGAAAATTGGCGAGGTCCTGGAAATTGTTATCTACAACCAGCCTTCGATCGTGAAAAACAATTATGGGCTTGACTTTCACCCGTTCCATGCTCATGGTGGGCACTACTATGATATTGGGAGCGGGAATGGGACGTATGATCCTGCTGCCAATGAGCTGAAGTTGAAGGGCTACCATCCGGTGCTGAGGGATACGACGAATCTGTATCGATATACTAGTGCGCAGACTGTGGACTCGCTTGCTGGGTGGCGGGCGTGGAGGATCAGAGTCGAGGATGCTGGTGTGTGGATGGTGAGTGCCTCGAACATTTCCTGTCATGTCGTTGAAGAATCGATGCTGACACATTGACAGATCCACTGCCACATTCTGCAACACATGATCATGGGTATGCAGACAGTCTGGGTGATGGGCGACTATGAGCAGATCGCTAGCATCCAGCACTACGACGCTGCAGGCTACATCGAGTACGGCGGCAGCGCATATGGCAATGACTCGTACACGCCGTCGTATGTGCATCAATTTAGCTAGACCTGATTACTGTCAACCCATTAGAATGTCAACAAAGATTGGACCTCTCAGCGACTCCGCATGAGGGAGAATGGTGACATATGCAGCGCCACGATGGTGTACACGCATCTACCCTGTCGGCGAGAGTCTTGTCCCATCTGGGGGTTCTATGGGGCAGCATGAGCACCAGCTGTTCGTCCTCGCAGTGCAGTGTACACTACCAGCATGGACGGTGAGCACTACGCGAGCGACCCGCTTACATTGTCATTTGGGTTCATGTATAGCCGTATGAGGCTGATGTGTACACATCGTGGAGTATCTAACATGTCTTCTCCAAAACTTGCTCGGATACTTTGACGAGCTGGTCGAAGACCTGGCGAATGTACTTTTCTTCCGCTAATGGGTTTGCTGACACCACGCGAATGGCGAAGACTTCATCAATGACGGTGGAAGTCAGGAAGAACTCCTTGCGTTCGTCGATGATACTGTAGACAACCTTCGTGGCTTCGTTTGCAGCGGCGACGTCATCGTTCTTGGTAGCCGGAATGATGGTGACATGGCTGTCCTGATCTGACCGAGGATCTGCTCCATTCGCCGTCGTGTGTCCTATTGATACGGGCTGTCTTCGCCGAGCATTGACAGTGAACACGGTGAGGGCATAGGCAGGTGGAGTGAGCATCGTGAATAGATCGTCTCTGGATCGTACGAGATCCGCAAAGAGGTTCCCCAGATTGATGTGATGCTGTACGTGCTGCTGGAGTCCACTAACGCCCCATGTCCGCAGTACGAACCAGACTTTGAGCGCCCGGAAGCGTCGTCCCAGTGGAATCTGCCAGTCTCTGTAATCTGTGACGAGTCCACTGTCGGTGAATTGATTCTTGAGGTACGCTGGGGTAATGCTCAACGCATCTGTAAGATCCTTCCGCTTCTGGACGTAGAGGCAAGATGCGTCAAAGTTCGTCAACAGCCACTTGTGCATGTTAATGTCGAACGAGTCGACGAACGAGAGCTGCGCTGAGAGGTGCTGGTACTCGGGCAGGACTAGCGCAGCGCCAGCCCAAGCAGCATCACAATGAATCCACAGATCAGGGTAGTCTTTGACTACTTCTGCGATTGAGGCAAAATCATCCACTGCGCATGTATTGGTAGTCCCTAAAGTGATCGTCAGGTAGTAAGATTGTAGGCCTTTTGTAGTCAGCTCCTCTAGCTTGGCTCGTAGACTTGCACCAGTCAAGGCATAGTCGTCTTTCCGTGCGGTGGCAATGCTTCGATAGCGAGTGCCCGCAATGACTGCACCTTTCTTGGTACTTGAGTGGGATTGCTCAGATCCCAGAGCCACGAGCTTAGACCGAATCTCACATGCTCGATCTTCCGACTCCTCGTCGTCAGTCATGCCTTCGCGCTCAAGCTGCCGTCTCACGAATCGTTCCCGCGCAGCAATCATGCAAGTCACAATCGCCTCACTTGCTGAACCCTGGATCACGCCGCCACCCTGTCCACTCGACATGAACGCCTTGGACAACGCAAGGATCTGTGCTAGCCAGTCCAGAACCACAGTCTCTAGCTCGGTGACAACCGGTGAGCAGATCCAGTTGAACGCCGGTGCAGTCAGAGCAGCGCTCCACATCTCCCCAAGGATGCCTGGATACGTGCTGCTGGCGGAGAAGAACGCCATGTACTTCGGATGCTGCCAGTGTGTGACTCCAGGCATGATCTTCGCTTCGATGTCGTTGGCGATGTCTTGCCATGGCTCGCCGTCTTGAGGTGCGTGTGACGGTAGGAGTTTCTGTAGATAGCCGGGTGAGATCGATGGTAGAACAGGACGGTCCTCTATCGTCGAGTAGTATTTCTCGATATCCTGAACGGCGTTGGTGGCGGCGTTGATGAATTGCTGACCAGTAAGTCCAAGTGGAGGGACTGTCCGTCCATCGACCTCGGACGACGTCCCATGGCCATTACCATTGACAAGATCCTCCGTCATATCACCTATGGCTGGGAGAGAAGGGAGTGTTGAATCAGTCGGTGCTGCCGTCTCAATGGAGGCAGTTGCGTGGCCCGTGCCCTTGTTCGAGCGATCAACCAGGTGAACGGAGTCCATCCTTACACTTGAAATACACGTGGTCCGCACGACCTCTTACCCATGCTAACGATCCAGAGCCCACGTTGGATAGATCACATTGGCGACGCGACACTGGAAGCGCTTGATGCTCGAGATAGGGCACTGTGCCATTGCCTGATCTGCATTGCCCTTCGATATGAGTGCTCCACTTGACCTCGCAGAATTGGCACGCGAGCGCATGGCACGCGAAGCTACGAAGAAACGTGCACGCGATGAGCCAGTTTCGCCTCCACCATCACGAAAAACTCCAAAGCTGGAATCATCCACAATCACATTCGACAGCGGAGCTAGGCTTGTCTCCCTCTCTTCGGTCGTAGACAGCCAACAGCGATCTAGGAAGTCTGCAGTGGCTAACGCAGCCAATGCTCGTCTGAGAACTGCCAACGTATCACTGCCTACTCCTCCCTCCACCGAGAGTACCGCGCTCCCAGATTCGGCTTCGCGTCCTTCAGGCTCCCTCGCCTTCCCAAAGGGCGTTGTCAGGAAGACCTGGGCTCTCGGCCATCCTCGCGACGGCACCGACATAAAGCTCGAAGAAGTCCTGGAACCACTCACTCTTCGCACAGCAGTCCTTAGCGCCTTCCAATGGGACCCCACTTGGCTTCTCGCGAAATTGCGCCGGTCGCAGACAAAATGTATCTTCGTCATGCAGGCTAAGACTTTCGAGGAACGGGAGCAGATCGCCGAAGCGCAAGTCGAGAACTCGTCGTGGTTGAGATTCGTGTTTCCTTCCATGGAGAACGGCGTAAACTGTATGCATAGCAAGTTGATGCTACTGTTCCATCCGGAAAAGCTGAGGATCGCTGTACCGACTGCGAATCTGCTAGACTTTGATTGGGGTGAGACGGGCGTCATGGAGAATAGTGTGTGGCTTATTGATCTGCCGCGACTACCTGAGGGGAGGAAGATAGAGGAAAAGGAGCTGACGGAGTTTGGGAAAGAGCTAATGTTCTTTATGCGCAAAGCTGGGTATCCACAGGATGTCCTGGACGGAGTTTCAGGCTTCGACTTTGCTGGCACAGCCGGAGTTGCATTCGTTCACACCGTCGGCGGTATGTCATACGGCGCAGACGCCGAGCGTACCGGCCTTCCTGGTCTTGCACGCGCAGTCCGCAACCTAGACCTCGTAGCTAGAGACATCGAGATTGAATTCGCAGCCTCCTCGATCGGCTCTTTGAACGGCGAATACCTCTCCCACTTCCATGCTGCCGTCTCGGGCGAAGACATGATCGCTCGCGCGTCCTCCGCTGCATCAGCCGCGAAGGCGAACTTCTTCACGGCTAAGAAATCCTCACCCAGTGATCACAGCATACGAGACAAGATCCGGATCTACTTCCCGACCAAGGAAACGGTGCAAGACTCCACAGCCGGCGCGGCAGGGACGATCTGCCTGAACAGGAAATGGTTCGAGAGCATGGCTTTCCCGCGACGGTGTTTTCGGGACTACATCTCAATGCGGCCAGGACTGCTGAGTCACAATAAGATCTTGTACGCGCGAGGACGTCGGAAAGCAGCCTCGATCAGCCCAGCCCAGGACACTCAGGAGGACTCAGAGACCGAGGACGAGGGAGAGACATCGGCTGCACCAAGTGCTGGGAAAGCCGATGCAGCAGCAGAGCGCGCTAGTGGTCAGGTAGCGTGGGCGTACGTCGGCTCGTCGAACATGTCGGAGTCCGCTTGGGGAAAGCTGGTCTACGATAAGAAGGCCAAGGAGTGGAAAGTTACGTGCAGGAATTGGGAGTGTGGTGTACTAATGCCCGTGCTCACCGGAAGGGAGGCAAACTGGGATTCTACGAATGACCTGGCAGATATGAGTGTGTTTGATGGAGTAGTGAAACCACCATTCATGATACCCGGTGTGGAGTACGATGGCAGGGAGCCGTGGTACTTCCAGGAGAAACACTGATTGGGGAGCTCAATGTAATTTATTGACCATTTGGTCGAGCCTGCGCTCCCAAAGTAAGGTAGCTTCTCTACACGAACTGCATCGTGGGGTATCATATATGCGTCTGCGGCTCCATTGCACGATCGCTGCCGCGTCGTGCAGACACTTGGTAGCCGTCTGCTCCGAGAGAGTACGCAGGGTAGCCTTTCCCTGTCTTCTTCGCCTGTGCTCATGCTCGCCACTGAGCAATTTCCGGCCCCCATACGTCGACATCTCGAGTACGCCTCCATATGGAGCGTCCAACTTCGTGTCCCTGTCTTACTTCATGCCTCGATCTCATGTCTCGCCATCGTCCCCTAGCGGACTGTTGAGCGTATAGTCCAGGATATCGCTCAGCGACAACAATCCCACAAGCCTCGTGTTCTCGTCAATGACCACCAGCCGATGCACGCGCGACTTGCGGATCGTGTCGAAGATCGTGTCCAGCCGATCGTTGAGCGTGCACGTGTAGATGCCAGGGAAATCCTGTAATTCATTAGCTCACCCATTCTCCACCCCGGCACAACCGAACCACTCACCTCCGGCCTCTTCTCCAACGCCTTCCCCACAGTCAACTGCAAATTATCATAATCCCCTCCCTTGATAAGAGCAATCACATCCACCGCCTCAAACACATTCAACACAACCCCACCCTCCTTATCCAGTATCGGCACACAGCTAATACTCCTCCGCACCAACGCATTTATGACTTCCATCACCGGACTGTCCATGAACGCATAGCTCAGATTGTCGTAAGAGC
>KZ111140.1:1199430-1210579 GCA_002077045.2 Rachicladosporium sp. CCFEE 5018
GTGTAGATATCCCCTCTGAAGAGACGACGTTATTTGAGCTGTGAGACTGTCGTCTCTTCGTGTCCCAGCGACGAGAATCTCAGCATGGCTACGCTAGTGACAATCTGACCAAGTCCGCTTCTCTTAACGGTCTGTCCCAATGAGAATGCAGGCCGTCGTGTCCTCCACCATTGCGCTCATCCACTTCCGCCTAAGAACAAGGCTTGGCAGCACACAGACTTTCGGCACGCCCGCCCGATGCAGATCCTGGACCCCTGCATCTGCATAAGGCTGACGAGGCGCAAGAACGATTGGGAAAGGGTCTCACAGTTGTTGATTTGTATCCTTTTCGCCTCCGACTCCTCCTACACTGCCCCAGTCACTCGCTTTTTCATCCCTCCCGTGCGCATGTCCGCCAATCCCACCGCTGCACCCCGCTCATCCGTCTGGTCATACCTATCATTCTCGTCTCTCCAACAATCGCAACCCAGACAACGCAGCAGCTCGACCGTCCTGCCGAGACGCGAGAGGACCACTCCAAACAGCGGACGCGCCTACAAAGACAAGGAGTTGAGGGACCCAGTGTCCACCGCCGGCTCAATGAGCGAGAAGATTTCCGCCGCGTACATGAACCAGGGCCAACGGTCGCGGTACCTAAAGACCGGCGGGATTGTCGCCTTCGTGCTGCTAGTGTTGTACTACCTCGTGCCTTCGAGCCAGACTCCCGGCGCTGGTCTGGTGAGTGTAGGCAAGGGCGATGTAGCGAGTGATCCAACCATGGGCACAACGAAATGCACCCGTAGCTACAGCAAGGATAGGCCGCTTGTGCAATATGCGCTCATGCTTGATGCTGGCAGCACGGGGAGCAGGATTCATGTTTATCGGTTTAATAATTGTGGACCGACGCCTGAGCTGGAGGATGAGATTTTCGAGCAGACGGTTGTGAGGGAGGGTGGGAGCGGGCTGAGCAGTTATAAAAGTGATGCTGAGGGTGCGGCGAAGAGTCTGGATGTGTTGATGGATGTCGCTGTCAAGGCTGTGCCGGAGAAGTTGAAGGGGTGTACGCCAGTAGCTGTCAAGGCTACGGCGGGGTTGAGGAAGTTGGGACCTGAGATGAGTGGTGCGATTTTGAAGGCTGTGAGGACGAGGCTGGAGACTGTGTATCCGTTTCCGGTTGTTAGTGAGGCGAAGGGCGGGGTGGAGGTTATGGATGGGAAGGATGAGGGGGTGTATGCTTGGATTACGACGAACTATTTGCTTGGGAAGATTGGAGGGCCGGACAAGACGCCCACGGCAGCTGTGTTCGATCTTGGAGGTGGCAGCACGCAGATCGTCTTCCAGCCGACCTTCGCTGAGGCTCGGAATGGAGGTATGCCCGAGCAGCTTGCAGAGGGCGACCACAAGTACTCGCTCAAATTTGGCGGCCGCGACTTCACGCTCTACCAGCACTCCTATCTCGGCTATGGCCTGATGGAAGCTCGTATAAATCTTCATCGAACACTATTAGAGGGTATGGCGGAGATCCACGGCGACAGCAAAGCCTGGCTGCAACAACCCATCACGAACCCCTGCTTCGCGCCAGGGAGCAGCAAGGAAATCGACCTCGCGCTCGGCGCTGATCATCGCCTCGGCGCATCATTGACCGTCAACATGACCGGGCCTCCTTCCGGCTCCTCAGCCGCACCAGCACAATGTCGCGCGCTAGCCGAGAAGACCCTCAAGAAAGAAGCCTCCTGCAAACTCGCGCCCTGCGCTTTCAACGGCGTGCACCAGCCCTCCCTGGATAAAACGTTCGCCCGCGAAGACGTCTACCTCTTCTCCTACTTTTACGACCGCATCTTCCCGCTCGGCATGCCCGAGTCCTTCACCCTTCGCGAGCTCCACTCTCTTACGGAGCGCGTGTGCACTGGTGGCGAAGCGTGGAAAGTCTTTGAGGGTGTGGAGGGCGCTATGAAGGAGCTGGAACGGCCGGATCAGTGCTTGGATTTGAATTTCATGCTTGCGTTGCTGCATACAGGGTATGAGATGCCTATTGATCGGGAAGTGAGGATTGCGAAGAAGATCAAGGGACGGGAGTTGGGGTGGTGTCTTGGGGCTAGTTTGCCGCTTCTGGAGGCGGGGAGTGGGTGAAGTTGTAGGGTTAAGATGGTTGGATAGATGGAATGGCTGAGGCTAGGCGTTGGAAAGATGCATTGCGAGGCGCTTTGTTGGGAGGTAATGTTGGATATCTGGCGTACGCGAGCTGAGCATATCTTGAGAGGTAGTTCTCATGAGAGCCTGAATGTCACATTACGTACATCAGCCCCTCCTCTCCCTGCAGCGACTTGATCACCTCCTCAGCTCCTCTCTCTCCGGATCTTACCGCACCCTCCATATATCCCTTCCACTCAAACGCCGTTTCCGTCCCCACGAAATGGACTCTCCCAGCTGGCTCCCGCAAGACTTTCTCCCAAGCCGTCAACCCCCCTGGCCCCAAAACCGGACAAGGACACCCCTGACTCCATTGCTCGTTCCTCCAGATCTGCTCAACCGAGTCGACCGGCTGCTCGACTTTCGCGAACGGCCCAAACAACTTCTCAATCTGCGCCAGCACGGCGGCGTACCTCTCTTTGGCAGGCAAAATCATCCAATCTCTCGCCGGCTGCCCCGTGATGAAGCACGTCAAGCTCCACTGGCCCGCGCTCTCGACGCTCGAGTCCCTCGTGACGGCGAAGGGACCGTGGACTGATTGTGTGAGGCCGCAGAGATTGCTGCTTCGCCACCAGGGGCGGGCGTAGAGGAGGATGACTTTGCTGTAGTCGCCTAGCTTGCTGGATTGCGAGAGCTGGAGTTTGGAAGCGGGAAGAGGAGGCGAGAACTGTATTTCTTTGTACAGCGGCGTTGGCACGGACACGATCACGCGTTTTGCGGACACGACACCGCGGGCTGTTGCGACGACGACGCCGGAGCCGGTCTCTTCGATTCGACGAACTGGTGACATTAGGCGAAGGGATCCTGGAGCCAGCTCGCTCGCAAGCCCACGACTGAAGGACTGCGTTCCCTGGGCTATGCGGAGGTACTGCCCGCCGTCTTTGCAGTCTGAGCGCATCTGCATGTAGCCGCCACCAGACTTGCAGTAGTCGAGGAAGTACAGCGCACTCATGTCGCGAGGCTCCACACCTAGCATGGCTCGAGCGCCGATTGTGAGAGCGTTCACGGCGTCTTCGCAGCAATCGTGCGAGCGGATCCAGGCTTCAAACGTTATGTCGTCGAGATCTGCGCGGAGACGACGGCCGGAGACGACAGTAGCATGCAGATCGATCTGCTGGCATGCCGCTTCGAAGGCGTCTCGCACCCGGATCACATCCGCAATCGCAGCTTCATCAGTCCCATTACCCAATAACTGCCCATAAGGATGCGCCTTGAACCCCCCGACCCCCTCATCAACCACAATCCTTCCCTCCGCATTCTGCGGCACAAGCTCCAGCCCGAACCGCTTCGCGAGCGCAAACATGCGGCTCTGATTCGAGTCGTTGATCCACGCGGCGCCTACATCGCAGATCTTGCCGCCCACATCTCGGGACCAGCATTTACCTCCTACGCGGTCGCGGGCTTCTAGGACTGCGACGGTAAAGCCGGCGTTTTGGAGGGAGACGGCGGCTTGGAGACCGCTGAGCCCGGCGCCGATGATCGCTACGTCGACGACTTGGAGAGGCAGTTGGGGGATGGCGGCTATGGCGTCGACTTCGAAGATTACGTTTGGGAGAGCTAAGGCAGTGACGGGTACGAGCGTCGTCGCCGGTCTGTGGTCGCCTAGGAATTCGGAGACGGGGACGCGGTGTTGGGGATTGCTGGGGTCGTAGTTGACGATAAAGTAAGTGAACTTCAGGATGTCTTCAGTGCGGGCTCCAGCGGCGTCTAGGCATTTTCGTAGGTTGAGGAAGGCTTCGCGGATTTGTTCGATGGGGTCTGAGGGGATGGAGCCATCTGGACGGATGCCAATTTGGCCGGCGAAGGTTATGAGGGTGGAGTTTGGGGGTTGTTGGGCGACGTAGCTGTAGTAGGGAGAGATGCGGGTGTTGTGGGGGTTGTAGACCAGGGTGGATGGTGTGGACATTGTATGAGAAGGACTGTGGGATGAATGTACTCAAAGTACACGTACGCGCAAGAGGAGCGTAGTAGCACTGGTTTGACGAAATGCGCCAGCGACTCACCTGTACGTCGGACGAGCCGACACCATGCACTGACTGAACGGCGGGCATTGATTGTCAGACGAGATGTAGCTCCCTTGAGGTCCCCACCTCGACCTACCCAAAGCTCTGTTCGAGCTGTGCCGCGTCCCCTGCTCGCAAGCTATCGATTGATGAGCGAATGCGATTATCGCTGTTTCTTAAAATTGTTGTGTGCGTATGGTACTGACGGTCCGATACCTTCGTCCTGTCTAATAGCGTTGCCACGCATAACACATACTCTATTGCATGCCGCAATCAGCGACACGAGCACCCATCATTTGCCTCTATCTGTGTCTCTTGCCTTTGCTGACCGCATGTTGTCCGCGAAGTCTATATCAGACTCAAACAACGCCCGCCGAGCCTTCGTGCGAATGCTTCCCGTGCGATCCCTCGTCACCTCTCCCTAAAATCTGAACCCCAGACTTCTTCGCAGCTTTGCGCTCCTTGCGACTCGGTAGATTGGACTCGGGACCAGACATCAGCCTGCCGGGGTGCCAGATATTGAGCAGGACCAGCGCGATAAGCATCATCGTTGAGTCCAGCACGTACTGATACGCCTCCTTCTTCGCGATACCGGCATCGATACCGCTGCTATACTCAGCCAAGCGAAAGATGATGCGGATCGAAATCAGCGCAACAACCGCGTACTCGACGTAAAGTAGTGTGAGACCCTTCTGACGGTGCTGAGTTGGTCGTTGCGCACGCATGTGCTGGTGGAAGCGTACGATGGCTCCGAGGAAGCAAAGCAGACAAAGTTGCTGGAATCCGACACCACCCATGTACACATGCAGTCCTGTCATGACATTGTTGAGGTCGTCGCCGCTGGCTATGGACGCTCCGCCAGCTTGCACGAGGAAGGCGACAACGTCCAGAATCACGAACAGAAGCGTAAATCGCCACGCGCGGATGCCGAGAACCTCTGCGTCATGGGTGAAGTTGTACACCATGCGGCCGAATGCCATGTATGCATATGCGTTCGTCCAGACCGGAGCGACCATTAGCAGAACGAACATGGTCGAGTAGATGCTGTCGTTTCTTGGTTGCTGGATGGCGAGGATGCGCAGGATGTATGCTGCGGTCTGCATGCCGCCGCTCACGACGATCACCCAGGAGTACCACTTGCGGGTGTGGATCATCTGCACAATGTGTGCCAGTGTTGTGAGGGCGAAGAGGATCACATAGAGGTAGGCGGCGCCGATGTTGGGGCAAAAGCTCCAGTCGATATTGGGGTCGGCGAGGTCTGTGGTAAGAGATCAGACGATGGGACATTTCAACGGGTCATAACGGCTACTTACCATGGGCATTGCAGAAGTCAGGCATGGTCGCTGTGTGTGCTACTCGGTAGAATTCAAGGAGAACACTGCCAGCAGTTGAAGACGAATGCTTTTGCTTAAGGGTTTCAAATGGGGATCGAACAGAAATGTAGCAGTGTTGCAGATTGGGATGTTGAGATCTGAGATGCCTACCTCCATAGTATCGTTGAACGTCAATACTTATATATACGACGCCTACCTGCTATGCTCGCCAAAATCACCACAGGATTCTGAACACTGCCTCGCGGGCCTCGTCGGCGTGGTACAGTGCTTACGACTCATAATCGGTACATCAAGCGATTGTCAGTGAAGAGAATGCGGATGCCTGGCGAGCCATGTCGGAGGAGCACATCAAGATCTGAAACTGACAGTATCATTCGCTTGAGTGGAGTCGGTGGACTGACCGAATGTAAGCATTGGCACGAAAGCGAGCTCAGCCCCAGTGTGATTTTGGCGAGGTCACGTGAAGCGTGCTTCACCTGCGTGGCACGTCCGCTGGCACCATGGCTGGCCTTGCGACACTGCGAGCGGAACCAGGAGTTGGCGAGTGTTGTACCGTGCCTGTCCAGATGACTCCGAGTCGGTCAGTGGAGTTGAGAGTGCAGTCGTTCCGTCGAACTACAGGACATCTGAGCCTTGGGCGGTGACGTAGACTTTTTTGTGTGTTGCCGCACCAACGACCGCATCAACAAAGAAGCGAAACGCGCTTATCAGGAACTCACCAAACGGCGTGCAGTCGGCAGGGCGATAGTGCAAGAGCATGGACCAGACGACCCACCAGCCATGCGCCGATCTGTAGATGTATCGCAACCTGCAATGGCGGATTGATGAGTTGTACATTGATCTGGTAGACGACTTTCTCGAACGCGCCCAGTTGCTCTTGCCGAGTGCAGACAACGACATGGGCACCCGAGCTTTGACAACACCGGATATGCGCAGCTACCATACCACTGCGAGCGCACCAAGTCTGCGCAGTCGCACGCCGGCGCTGGAAGATATGGACCGGCCGACCACACCTGGTGGAAGCGATGCTGGGAATGTGAAGGTCGTGGTGCGGGTTAGGAAGTTCTTGCGGAGAGGTATGCAGATTTGAAGGGATGCAGCTGCGCGCATACTGATAGAGGCCATGCAGAACTCGACAAGCAATCTCCCTGCCTCATTCGCATGAATGCAGAGACCCAAGAGACGAAACTCTCACCACCCCCCGAAGATGCTAAGAGCAACCGCCGACCTCACGAAGAGAAATCCTTTACCTTCGATCGATCTTTCTGGTCCCACAACGACGCAGATCCGCACTTCGCCGGGCAATCAGAAGTCTACGCCTCCTTCGGCGAGGAGTTCCTAGACCACAACTTCGATGGCTACCATACATGCATCTTCGCGTACGGCCAGACGGGAAGCGGAAAGTCATACACCATGATGGGCACGCTTGACCAGCCCGGTCTCATCCCACGCACATGTCGAGGCTTGTTCGAGCGCATAGAGACGGAGCAGAACAGCGCTATAACATACAATGTTCACGTCTCCTACTTTGAGATCTACAACGAGCACGTCAAGGATTTGCTCACGCCGAGGACGACGCCGCCGACTTACCTTAAGATCCGCGAGAGCAAGAGCGATGGCGTGTATGTGCAGAATCTGACTGATGAGCCCGTGCGGTGTTATGAGGATATTGAGAGGCTGATGAAGGTTGGCGATATGAATCGCACTACTGCCAGCACGAAGATGAACGACACGTCGTCGAGATCGCATGCGGTGTTCACTCTCACGCTCAAGCAGATCCAGCATGATATTGCGACTGACAGTACAATCGAGAGACTGGCTCGGATGCGACTCGTTGACCTGGCCGGGTCTGAACGTGCTAACCGCACAGAAGCCACAGGCCAACGTCTGCGAGAGGGCGGCAACATCAATCAGTCGCTCACCACGCTCGGCCGAGTCATCGCAGCCCTCGCAGACCCGAAACGCCAAAAGGCGAACCGCATGTCCGCCCTGCCCAACCAGCAGCGTAGGCGAGCAGAGGTCGTACCCTACCGCGACTCCGTCCTAACATGGCTGCTCAAAGACTCCCTTGGCGGCAACTCGAAGACAGCAATGGTCGCTTGCATATCCCCCGGCGACTACGAAGAGACGCTCTCGACACTCCGCTACGCCGACCAAGCGAAGCGCATCTGCACAAAAGCCCACGTCAACCAGGACGCCGTCTCAGCCGCCGAGCGCGACGCAAAGATCATGGAAATGCAAGAAACGATCAAAGCGCTGCAGCTCTCGGTCAACGCTGCCGCTGTACGGAAGCGCGACGAAGTCGATCGCGCGCGAGACGAGCTGGAAGACTATCAGCGTCAAGTCACGAAAATGCAGCGAGCTATGGAAGAGTCTCGCGCAGTGTCCGACGTCAAGATCCGTGCCTTGACCCTCGAAGTCGACGAGCTGCGGCCTGCCAACGCTGCGCTGCAGATGGAGATTGAGGCTTTGAGAAGGCATCTCAGTCTTGCGGTCGGGGAGCTGAGAAATCCTATTGTGCTGCCGGAGAATTACGAGGCTACTGATGATGAGGAGGATAACGGCAGTGATAGCGGCGTCGGAGATAGCGTTGATGGCGACTGCTTTGATCACGGTGGGTGGCAGGAGGATGTTGACGATTTGATGAGGGAGCTGGGGATGTTCAAGAGAAAGGTTCTGGATGATCGGGAGAGGTTTCCTCATGGTGGTGAGGTTGAGACTTGAGGGAGGTTTGGGGGTTTGTGCTTAGCGCTTGGAGTTTGGTGTAATGAGGCAGATGATTTGTCTCTGGACGAAGAGGGTCAATGTAGCACTGATAAAAGGCTGCTCGTCGGACACTTCGATGTATTCTCCTCTATGTAATTCGCGATGTTTCGCCACTGTATCCGTAAGGAACCAGATCCTGTCCATCGAGTCGCAACGGCGCCAGTGGTCATTGCAGTCTCACCGAGATAGTTCGTGTCAGGCTTTCGCAAGCCATGTGTGTGTGCAGTTCGCACATCCGTGCATCTGCACAACATCTAGCCCTACAAGACACTGTCGCATTGACAGGTCTTGGCGATGAGGCTGGGTTAGGGGCGGCTGCAATCTCGGTGATTCGGCTGCACGCAGATCCAGGAAGATGTTGAAATTGCGCTCCACAGTGTGGTTCACGGCTAGGAGTGCTGAATTACAGTCTTGTAGAGGTTTGAGCACCGAGTCCTATACATTCCTACTCACCACATATACCTTGGAATTCGACCATTGGAGCAGCCTGCAGAGTGACCGGAAGCTCCAGGCGATACGACATGAGCGCGTAAGCATACATGTAAGCACAGCCCTCCCGTCCTGCATATCTTCACCGCGAGTGCGAAACCTCTCCATCCGCATCCTCCTGGACAACGACAACTACTTCGATCACGACACTCAGCGAATGCTACAGCGATACACTTTGGACGTACAAAAGACATCGCGATCGCCATCGAAGACAAGAGACCGGGACAAGCGGGTGTTGAAGGTGCCGAACGTCGACTTCTGCCAAGGGGCGTTCAATGTCATCGTCAGCGGAAGTGCACGGATGAAAGCACGAGAGATTGAGATTGCCAGTGCTTCCTTCCTCGACCGCTCCATGCCTGCCTCACAACCTCGACTATCAATTCCTCCTACTACCACACCGTCCCTTCAGCGCGCGCCTGTCACTCACTCACAATTGGCAAACACTCTGTATTCGGCGTCCTCGCGACCCACAACACGCGCCACCGCAATACAATAACAGCAACTAATCAGTAATCCGTAATCACCAGAATCATGCCTATCCGCGCCATCAACCCCTTTGCGTCGACCACCACTACCGAAGTTCTGAACGAGAAGGAGCCTATTCGCATTGAGCAGCGCGAGGTGAAGCCTAGGTTCAGGCCGCGATTCTCAATCCCCTTTACCACGTCGCCGAAATCTGCGAGACCCGAGACGCCTGCAAATAACAGACTCGAGACGCCGCATCATCCCATATTTCGGCCGCCCTCACCGCAGACGCCGACTCTGAGCCTGCCTACCATCAACCTCACGACTGCAACGGGCGAGAAGAGCAAGATGGAAGAGTCGCCAAGGCCATTGACACTATTCTCGCCACCATCCCCGACGGAAGTCAAGATGCAAGCAAAACGGCATGCAGCTTTCGGACCATTGGGGTCGAAGCAACACCTGTATTCCTCGCGTTTTGTCGGCAGCGAGTTTCCAGATCCGGTCGAGGACGAGCCGCCATACTTTTACCTGATCACGACCTACATCTCCTACCTGATATTAATAGTGTTCGGGCATGTGCGAGACTTCTTTGGCAAGCGATTCCGGCAGGACAGCTACAAGCAGCTGCGAGAGATGGACGGGTACGCACCACTGAACAGCGACTTTGACAACTTCTACACGCGAAGGCTGCAACTCAGAATCAACGATGTGTTCCGACGGCCAGTCACAGGCGTGCCCGGGCGCTTCATCACGCTCTTGGACCGCACGAGCGACGACCACAACCTTCTCATTCAAGCTCACTGGTACGACCACTGAGACTCTCAACATGAGCTCGTACAACTACCTCGGCTTCGCACAGGCTGAGGGCGAGTGCGCTGATGCAGCGGAGATGAACATCAAGAAGTACGGCATCTCATTCTGCTCGCCGAGAGGAGACTCGGGGACTGCGGATTTGCACGTGGATGTTGAGAGGCAGATCGCTGAGTTTGTGGGCAAGCCAGCGGCCACCATCTACAGCATGGGATTTGTGACGAATGCTACCATCTTCCCGGCACTAGTCGGCAAAGGCTGCTTGATGATTTCCGATCAGCTGAACCATTCGTCGATTCGCTTTGGTGCGCGTATTTCAGGAGCTGTCATCGATATGTTCAAGCACAATGACATGAACGACTTGGAGCGCGTACTGCGCGAGCGTATCTCGCAAGGTCAACCACGGACACATCGACCATGGCGAAAGATCCTAGTAGCTGTCGAGGGGCTATACAGCATGGAGGGCACTCTGTGTAATCTGCCCGGGCTCGTGGCACTGAAGAAGCGGTACAAGTTTGCATTGTACGTGGACGAGGCACACAGCGTCGGCGCACTTGGCCCGCGCGGCCGGGGCGTATGCGATTACTTCGGTATCGATCCTGCAGAGATCGACATCTTGATGGGTACGCTCACAAAGTCATTCGGCGCAAATGGTGGCTACATTGCGAGCAGTAAGGCCATCATCGACAAGATCCGGGTCATCAACGCTGGTACGATCTACGGCGAGTCGCCGGCGCCTGCCGTTCTTGCACAGATCCAGTCTTCACTTCGAATCATCTCTGGCGATCTCGCGCCGGGCCAAGGCGAAGAGCGCCTACAAAGACTCGCTTTCAACTCCCGCTACCTCCGCCTCGGATTGAAGCGCCTCGGCTTCATCATCTACGGTCACGATGACTCCCCGATCATCCCTCTGGCACTCTACCACCCGGCCAAGATCCCCGCCTTCTCCCACGAGATGCTGCGACGGAAGATTGCAGTCGTCGTGGTTGGCTACCCAGCAACGCCTCTCATCTCATCTCGAGCACGATTCTGCGTGTCAGCAGCACACACGAAGGATGATCTTGATCGCCTTCTTGCTGCATGCGACCAAGCAGGTGATGTGCTCCAGCTCAA
>KZ111140.1:1218958-1255275 GCA_002077045.2 Rachicladosporium sp. CCFEE 5018
ACACGCGCCACCGCAATACAATAACAGCAACTAATCAGTAATCCGTAATCACCAGAATCATGCCTATCCGCGCCATCAACCCCTTTGCGTCGACCACCACCACCGAAGTCCTGAACGAGAAGGAGCCTATTCGCATTGAGCAGCGCGAGGTGAAGCCTAGGTTCAGGCCACGATTCTCCATCCCCTTTACCACGTCGCCGAGATCTGCAAGACCCGAGACGCCTGTGAATAACAGACTCGAGACGCCGCATCATCCCATATTTCGGCCGCCCTCACCGCAGACGCCGACTCTGAGCCTGCCTACCATCAACCTCACGACTGCAACGGGCGAGAAGAGCAAGATGGAAGAGTCGCCAAGGCCATTGACACTATTCTCGCCACCATCCCCGACGGAAGTCAAGATGCAAGCAAAACGGCATGCAGCTTTCGGACCATTGGGGTCGAAGCAACACCTGTATTCCTCGCGTTTTGTCGGCAGCGAGTTTCCAGATCCGGTCGAGGACGAGCCGCCATACTTTTACCTGATCACGACCTACATCTCCTACCTGATATTAATAGTCTTCGGGCATGTGCGAGACTTCTTTGGCAAGCGATTCCGACAGGATAGCTATAAGCAGCTGCGAGAGATGGACGGGTACGCTCCACTGAACAGCGACTTTGACAACTTCTACACGCGAAGGCTGCAACTCAGAATCAACGATGTGTTCCGACGGCCAGTCACAGGTGTGCCAGGGCGCTTCATTACGCTCTTGGACCGCACGAGCGACGATCACAACCTCTCGTTCAAGCTCACTGGTACGACCACTGAGACTCTCAACATGAGCTCGTACAACTACCTCGGCTTTGCGCAGGCTGAGGGCGAGTGCGCTGATGCAGCGGAGATGAACATCAAGAAGTACGGCATTTCATTCTGCTCGCCGAGAGGAGACTCAGGGACTGCGGACTTGCATGTGGATGTTGAGAGGCAGATCGCGGAGTTTGTGGGCAAGCCAGCGGCGACCATCTACAGCATGGGATTTGTGACGAATGCTACCATATTTCCGGCACTTGTCGGCAAAGGCTGCTTGATGATCTCCGATCAGTTGAATCATTCATCGATCCGATTTGGTGCGCGTATCTCTGGAGCTGTCATCGATATGTTCAAGCACAATGACATGAACGACCTGGAGCGCGTACTGCGCGAGCGTATCTCGCAAGGTCAACCACGGACACATCGACCATGGCGAAAGATCCTAGTAGCTGTCGAGGGGCTATACAGCATGGAGGGCACTCTGTGTAATCTGCCCGGGCTCGTGGCACTGAAGAAGCGGTACAAGTTTGCATTGTACGTGGACGAGGCACACAGCGTCGGCGCACTCGGCCCGCGCGGCCGGGGCGTATGCGATTACTTCGGTATCGATCCTGCAGAGATCGACATCTTGATGGGTACGCTCACAAAGTCATTCGGCGCAAATGGTGGCTACATTGCGAGCAGTAAGGCCATCATCGACAAGATCCGGGTCATCAACGCTGGTACGATCTACGGCGAGTCGCCGGCGCCTGCCGTTCTTGCACAGATCCAGTCTTCACTTCGAATCATCTCTGGCGATCTCGCGCCGGGCCAAGGCGAAGAGCGCCTACAAAGACTCGCTTTCAACTCCCGCTACCTCCGCCTCGGATTGAAGCGCCTCGGCTTCATCATCTACGGTCACGATGACTCCCCGATCATCCCTCTGGCACTCTACCACCCGGCCAAGATCCCCGCCTTCTCCCACGAGATGCTGCGACGGAAGATTGCAGTCGTCGTGGTTGGCTACCCAGCAACGCCTCTCATCTCATCTCGAGCACGATTCTGCGTGTCAGCAGCACACACGAAGGATGATCTTGATCGCCTTCTTGCTGCATGCGACCAAGCAGGTGATGTGCTCCAGCTCAAATTCAGCTCAGGTATTGCAGGCGGACAGGAGCCACTGCATGATGGGTTGTCGAACGAGAAGGAGATGCAGGTGCGTCATATCATGGAGGCTGGAGGTAAGCCTGTGGTCACTGCGCCGAGATGGAGATTGCAGGATGTCATTCGTAGGGGCGTGCAGGATGTGAAGAAGCCGCTGGAGTGAGCTTTACTAACGGTACGAAGAGGAGGAGTGATGTTCAAGCTAGGCTGGCGAGGCGTTCGGGAGGTACCCTTCTTGTCAATGTGGTACTGGCTGCCCTTGATTGTGCGAGGAGTTCGGCGAAGACACGCAGCATACATTGAGCGTTGTCGTAGAGGTTGATTGCTGTATATTAGCATATCAATAATGTCATATTCTCCCTCGATGGCTCGCTTTCCCTTCATGATCACTGCCGTTCCCCCTTGTTCCCGAGACCTCTCGCGACCATCATCATGCTGTACAGCAGAGCCGCAATGCCTCCGGCTTGATCCGACCGGATCATGGAGCTCAATGGCTAGCATCGGTCGTGGTGGACATTGACGATTGACCGAGGTGGGGAGATGCTCAACTTTATTTCCAGCTCCAACCGTACATCAACACAATGGCTAACACGTCTGTACTCTCGAGGCTTGAAGGACTGCAGTACGACCGTGGCTGACCGTCTGCCACATGGCTTCTAACGATGCTCACAAATCGAAGCTCCTTTGGCAGCATAAGGATTCCAAATCGACCCAGTTATACGCCTTTCTTGAGCACATCAACGCAACTCACCATAAGTCCTTCACCACATATGCGGACCTCTACGCCTGGAGTATCGACGATGTCTCAACCTTCTGGGCAGCCGTGTACAGCTATGTCGGCATCCGCGCCAGCAAACCGCATAACAGCGTCGTCTCGGACCCGAAGACAATGTTCCCGAGATCGCAGTGGTTCGCGGGATGCGAGATGAACTTTGCGGAGAACTTGCTGTTTCCTGTGCTGCGTGGCGAGGATGGGAAAGAGAGCAGCGTGGACGAGGAGGAAAAGGCGGTACTGGCTGCTACGGAGACGACCCGCGAAAGAGTCACGTGGACAGAGTTGAGGGAGAGGGTGAGGCTATGTCAGGGCGGCATGCGGGCTGTAGGTGTGAGAGTTGGAGACAGGGTTGCGGGCTATGTCGCGAATCATACAAATGCTCTGGTCGCTATGCTGGCTGCAACGAGTCTGGGAGCTATCTGGACGGCTGTGAGCCCGGACACGGGCATTACGGCTGTGTTGGACCGGATGGTGCAGATTGAGCCTGTGTTGTTGGTGGTTGACAATGCGGTCATGTATAATGGGAAGACACATCCTGTTCTGCCGAAAGTGAAAGAGATTGTGAGGGAGCTGAAGACGTTGAGGGGGACGGTGGTATTCGAGACTGTTGCAGGGATGGGAGGATTGGACGAGCTGCAGGATGGGAGTAGTAGCAAGGTGTACTCATACGATGCCTTCACGATGCTGAGCAGTGACAGCAAGTTGACCTTCGAGCAACTGCCGGCGGATCATCCAGTATACATCCTCTACTCGAGTGGCACAACAGGCGCACCCAAATGCATCGTGCACGGCGCGATCGGTACGCTGCTACAGCACAAGAAAGAGCACATCTTGCAATCCGATATTCGTCGCGGCGACAGACTCTTTTACTTCACAACCTGTACATGGATGATGTGGCATTGGCTAGTGTCCGGTCTCGCCTCAGGCGCCACACTAGTCCTCTACGACGGCTCGCCCTTCCAGTACCTCCAATCCGGTCAATCCTTGAAAGACAACCTCGCCATGCCGCGCCTAATCGAAGAACTGCAAATAACCCAATTCGGCACCTCAGCCAAATACCTCTCAGTCCTCGAGCAAAAGTCAGTGCAGCCAAAGAAGCACGACCATCCCCTCTCCTCCCTCCGAGCAATATACAGCACCGGCTCGCCGCTCGCGCCCTCTACATTCTCCTACGTCTATGATGCCTTCGGACCAGAGATCAATCTCGGCTCCATCACAGGCGGCACAGATATCATTTCCCTCTTCGGTGCACCTTGTCCCTTACATCCAGTCTACGAAGGCGAGATCCAAGTCCTTGGGCTAGGCATGGCGGTGCAAGCCTGGGACTACACAGGCAAAGACGTCTCCGCCTCCGGCGAACCAGGTGATCTCGTGTGCGTACGTCCTTTTCCTTGTCAACCAGTGCAATTTTGGGGCAAGACCGGGGACGCAAAGTACAAGAGTAGCTACTTCGAGGAGTTTCCTGGCGTCTGGCACCACGGCGATTTCGTGCGATTCAACCCTCAGACTGGCGGGCTGTTCATGCTCGGTCGCTCGGACGGGATTCTGAAGCCTAGTGGGGTGAGGTTCGGAAGCGCGGAGATTTATAATGTGTTATTGAAGCATTTCCCGGATAAGATTGAGGACGCGCTTTGTATTGGACGGAGGAGAGAGACGGACGACGATGAGACTGTTGTGCTGTTTTTGAGGATGAAGGAGGGGGAGGCGTTTGATGGGGCGTTGGTGGAGAGGATCAAGGCGACAGTGCGGAAGGATCTAAGTGCGAGGCATGTGCCGGGGATTGTGGATGAGTGTCCTGAGATCCCGGCTACGGTCAATGGGAAGAAGTGAGTGAATTTGCTTGTGATCGTGGAAGTGTTGATGGGTTTGCTGACATTGTACAGGGTCGAGGGTGCTGTCAAACAGATACTGTGCGGCATGAATGTCAAGACATCTGCGAGCGTGGCGAATGCAGAATGCCTGGAGTGGTACCGGGAATGGGCAGCGTCGCATCCGTGAGTGACTGCTAGACGCGAAGCTATCGGACAGGCAGCGCACAGGTGAGCACTCGCCCTCTTCGGGTTGTAGTGCTGCTGATTTGGAGCTGTCAGCGATCGCAGCTCAGCAAAGTGGACGCGGCCGTCGCGGTGTGCCCGAGCACACTACGTTGGTGACAGCAAATGCACACGATGCCGTCCACTCGTTCAGCTGTATTCATACGGCGCAGAAAAATTATCGAACGGTGGACAAACCGCGCCGGACTCGACAGGCCACGCTGGTGCAGCTAGTGTCAATGAATTGGTCGTTTAGTGCTATGAGGACTGCCAGGCAAGAACATGGCCCTTCCAAGCCAGTGGAGGGCTACCAAAAAGCCTTGTTAGCCGCAGAAGTGACTATATCATTCTTCCACCTATGCCTTAGCATTGATGATGTCCACAAACGCCGGCTTCAAGCTCGCACCTCCCACAAGGAACCCATCAATATCCCCCGCCTTAGCCAACTCCTTACAGTTCTTCTCGCTCACACTGCCACCGTATATAATCCTCGTCTTCTCCGCCGCCTCGCTCCCAAGCTCCTTCCCAATCCACTCCCGAATCCCCTTGTGTACCTCCTGCGCCTGCTCAGTGCTAGCCACCTTGCCCGTGCCAATGGCCCAGACAGGCTCGTAGGCGACGACGATCTTGCTCCAGTCTTTCACCGTGGAGGAGACGGCAGCGAGCTGACGGATAACAACCTCCATCGTCTTCTCCCCCTCCCGTTGCTCCAACGTCTCACCGCAGCACAAGATCGCCCCAATACCGCCATCGAGCGCAGACTTTGTCTTCTTGGCCACGAACTCGTCACTTTCCAGCAACAGCGTGCGTCGCTCCGAGTGTCCGACAAGCGCCCACGTGATACCGCTGTCTTTTAGCTGCGCGGCGGAGATTTCACCCGTGAACGCGCCGTTCGGCTGATCGAAGAGGTTCTGCGCGGCGACTTCGATGCCTTTGCGCAGGTGCTCGCGCGTGAGTAGTAGGTAGAGGGCTGGTGGCGCGATGACTACTTCGGTATCGGGGGAGACTTTGGCGTCGTTTAGGTGCTGGACGATCGATTTGATGGAGTCGATCGTGCCGTTCCTGCGGGTTGAGATGAGTTACTGCGGATCAAGGTGGTGGTTTGGTCTCGTACATCTTGAAGTTACCGCCGACGAAGAATTGGCGAGGCATACTTGCGATTGTGGGGGTGGGAGATGATTCGAATTGGGTCTTCTGAAGAGGGTGATAGATTTACAAAGTACAGAGAGTGAAGCGTGTATACTTTTGTTGTGAAGTTGAAGCTCGCCCAGAGCGCGAGGGGCATTTATGGTGGGGTGAGAAATGCCCGGGTCTCCCCGATGTAGGACCGCGGTCAAATTCCAGCCAAGTCAATACCGTGACAGTACGTCTTGCGATCCGATTAATGTCAATGCCATTACCTATTCGAATGCTTGCCATACGCTTACATACTTACGCCTAGAAGCGATCTGACCAAAACGACGTAGTAACACAATCGCGATAAAGAAGTAGCAAGGAAACGGAGCCTCCTCTCGAGTGCCCCCAAATGCCTTTCGCCCACGCTCGCGACGGGAGCGTCTTCGTGTTGCGAGCCGGTGCTTACCCTTGAGGAGGTAGTCCGACTCACCGTTGATGTATCCATAACTTTGACGCGACTCGTCGTTCCGTTGGATCGAGGTCGTGTATCGATCGTCGTTCAGTCGATCGTATCGCTTCGACGCAAGGTGCTGTACATGCCAGTGAGTGTAGCAACAGCTCCTCTCATCAGTACCGTCTTCGTGACCTCGAATCATCATACCCACCACCGTCGTACGGACGCTTCTGACCAGCGTGATTACCGTTCGCGCCATTCGATTGCTCTCGATCGCGGTACCCGCCTCCTCCACCTCGAGGTGGCAAGGGCTCGAAGTTAGCATTGCGAGTGCCTCGGTCTTCGCTTGGTCGTCCTCCATACCCACCTCCGTAGCCGCCGCGTGGTCCCGCAGGAGCGCCGTCAATAGCGCCGCCAAACCCGATACCTCCTCTGCCACCTCCGTAGCCTCCACGGAAGCCTCCGCCGCCGCGATCGCCATAACCGTTGCGATCTCCAAATCCGCCTCCACCGCGATCGAACCCGCCTCGCCCTCCTCGGAAGCCGCCGCGGTCTCCGAAGCCGCCTCGGTCGCCGAATCCACCGCGGAAGCCTCCTCGAAAGCCAGCTCCAGGTCCCATGGGAGGTCCGCCAAACGAAGGCTTCGCAGGTGCTGCTTGAGTGTAGCCTCGTCCGCCAAGACCACCGCCAAAACGACGCGGCCGCCAGCCATTGACTGTTCGTCCTCGCTCAACGTCCACTAGCACGCGTCTACCTTTGATACGAAGCTGTTCTGTCTCCTTGTAGGCGGCTGAACGATGGAAGTCTGATGTTAGCACAATTCAGTCTCACACCAAAGTCCGTAAGCTTTACCTTTCATGTCTTTCTCGCGCTCGAATACGATGAACGCATACCCTCTCGGCTTTCCCTTATGACTCTTCTTCTTGTCGCTCTCGCCCGTGCCAACTACTATGCGCACGCGTTCGATAGGACCGAAACGCGCAAATTCACGTTCAATGTCCTTCACTTCGGTGTCGTAGGCCAGTCTTGACACGAAGAGCGTTCGATATGGATCACCGCGGATGTTCTTGTCCTCCTTTGGGTTGTAAAGCTTGGTGAAGCCCTCGTTCAAGTACCATTTCTGGTACTCCTCCTTCTCGATTGCCTTGCGATCCTTTGCCTCGAGCCATGATTCGGTCGGTGTGTACTCGCCAAACTCCTCTGTGAGCTGTGACGCGTACTGTGCAACTCCATCGACGTGCGCGGTTTTGCGCTCCTCAGGCGCGTGGTCGTGTGCTGGCAGGTAGCGAAGTGCTGGACGCGGCGCGAAGAGAGCGAGGAGATTCGGGGGAAGCTGGGCGGTCATCTTGCCGCCTGTGAGTTGTAGAGAGAGCGCGTCGCGTTGGCGACACCTGCCTGGACTGTGCTAGCCACGGCAGGTGCAGCTCTTCTCCTGACTGATTAATCTCGAACTTGCCCCGTCGCAATCCCGGCGCGTCCAGATGGCTATCGAATCCGATGTATGGATGCGATAGCTGCAAGTGAGTGTGTTGGATTGTGCTAGAGTCGATCGTACCATGCAGCAGTGGTAGTTGCGAGTCGCGAAGAAACGTCGTAGTGAGGTGAAGGAAGGGGTGCGGGTTGCGTTGCGGCTGATCACGGTAATGCCAAGGCTCGCGAACATTCAGTTGATGTGATGGCAGAAGCAGACATTCTTGGAAGGATCATCAACATCAGCAATGACCCGATAGCATGCCGCTCCAAGCGCTGCGTACAGTGACAAAGTCGCAGGTTTGTGAACTAGTGAGCTTCAGTATCGACGGAGGCTGATGCATTCATAGAATGGCGTCGGAGCCTTCATCCTTCAATGCAAGCGCATGGAGTTCCACTACTGCGACTGGGCCGGCAGCAGTCGAGGCATGAAGTGAGCGAGCATGACTTGCGCTTAACCTATGGGAGCAATCTAACAACATCTGCAGCGCCTTTCTCAAATCGCACCTCCAAGCGTTTGCGAAAGCAAATCCACAAGTCGAGATCACCGTCTCGCCACGACCTGGACGGCACCCGGTAGTGCGAGGTCTATACATGAATGGACGGGAGAAAGCGGTCTGCGTCAGGAACATGGCGCCAAGTGAGATCGTGCAGAAGGCGACGCTGCTGAGAAACGCGAACGGCGAGAGGCTGAGGAGGGTGACGAAGCCGGTGAAGAGTATGAACGAGAGTGTACGAGGCGTGTGGGATCCGTTCCATGGGAGTCAGCATCGAGTGTAAACTACTGTACAACTTTACGAACTACTCGGGAGGTCCATGACCTGGCTGCCACCCTGTTCTCCAGGCGAACGAGAATCACGAACACAAGTAGCTTGTGATGGCCTGCGAGCGCTAACGCGTTGGAAGTCATCGCTTCATGTTCTCTGATCATTCAAAGCAGGTACGAAGAGCTGGCGCGAAGAACTGGCGCGAAGAACTGGCATTAGAGGGTAAGACGCATCTAGATGGCTCGCACGGTTCGAAGCAGCAATGCATCAAGCCAACCATCGACTGTGTGCTATCTCCCTAGCGCGTGGACAGTCGATTTCGTCACCGTCAAACGACGGCACAATTCACTTTGGCAGCGCTGGCTATGCCTGACTCACTGGACGGTCGAGCTATCGTGAAGCACAACAGATCTTGGCAAATGCGCATAGAGTCTACCATTGCTTGCACGAAACACGGAAACTCGGCACCCTGCCAATGCAGACGACTCGAGACGAAGAACCTCCAACTGCATGCTGACTCAGTGTCGAAGCAAGACGCCTCCAAGGACGCATAACGTTCTCCGCAAAAGCAATCCATATCTGGGGTGACGACTTGCGCGATGGATGTACTCTTGGCAAGTACCATGCTCGGACTTCATTACAGGACAATGCCCGCAATATTCTGTCTCCGCTTCTCCAAGGCCTGGGACCTGGATAGTGCTTTGGTCAACTTGCTCGCGGCAGTGAAGCGCTAGGCTCCAATATCCATGAGAGCCCAAAGCTTAGACTAAAGACATTTGACAGTTTGGCCATCTCTCTTCATCCAGTGTGAGCGAAGGTTCACTGCTGCATGTCTGCCTATGGTAGCACTGGAACGCTGGGAATTTCAAAGGACCGGACTTACACGGACCACTCAGCTGAACGACAGCGATAGCGCAGCCATGGCCGCCTCTGAGAAGGATGCCGAAGTTCATATCGAGAATACCAACATTCACGGCAATGCGGACGATGCACCCCCTTACTCGGAAGACGACCACATGACACTGCAAGCCTACCTTGCGCTAGCTGTATGATACGAGCTACCTCGAGAAGCAAGTCAAATACTGACAATTCACCAGGCTATCTCCTCGCAGTATGTCGCGTATATCCTCACCCTCCTCATGCCTTCGACAATCGTATCCTACATCAACGCTGATCTCGGCCCCGATCCGAACTATACCTGGATCAATGTCAGCTGGAATGTGGCAGCCAGCGTCATGGTCACAGTCGGCGGCCGGCTCTCAGACATTTTCGGAAGGCGTTACTTCATGATTGCCGGTGCATGCATCGCGCTCATTGGAGCTGTGGTCGGCGCAACCGGTCAAAGCATCAACCAGATGATCGCCAGTGGCGTCTTGTTCGGCATCGGCGGTGGTCTGCTGGAGATGTGCTTCGCGGCTGTGCAGGAGGTTGTGCCAATGAGGTATCGGGTGTTCGCGATCGGCTGCTTTGAGATGACTGCATTGATCGCCTTCGTCAGTCCGGTCATCGCGTATGCTATGCTTTCGCAGACTATCATGGGCTGGCGTGCGGTCTACTGGTTCTTGTCCTCGTTCGAGGCATGTGGTCTGATGTTACTGATGTTCTGCTATAAGCCGCCGACGTTTCATACGAAGCACCGGACTGATGGCAAGACGCGGATAGAGTTGCTAAGACAGATGGATTTTTTTGGTGTGCTGCTGTTCGCAAGTGGGTACATTTCGTTTCTCCTGGGCATTAATTGGGGCGGACGCAAGTATGCCTGGTCAAGCGCGCCTGTCATATCGACTATTGTCATCGGCGCTGTGCTACTCGTCTCGCTTGGACTGTGGGAGGCGTTCGCCAATCTAAAGTATCCGATGCTTCCGCCCAAGGTAAGCTTCCGCTGGAGCATTCCGCTGTTGAGTGTGCACTAACGTTTCATTTGCTCTTCCGCAACGTCCGGGGTTTCACAATGATGCTGGTCGTCTGCTTCGTTGGCGGTATGCTGTACTACAGCATGAACATCCTTTGGCCACGGCAGAGCGGACTACTATTCGTTCCGGCCGGCAAGCCCATCATCGCTGGAGTGTACGCTAACATGGTCTCGTACGGTACTATCCTGGCTGGGCTGGTCGTGGTCTTCTTTTGCCAGCGTGTTGGACACGAGAGGTGGCAGCAAGTTGGCTTTATGGTGAGTCTCTCCTGCAGCTAGCTCGAGAGGACAGCTACTGATATCTAGCAGGTCGTGCAGACAGCGCTTATTGGATCACTCGCAAGTGTCGGACTCGACGACAAGATACAAGCGATCATCACAATTATCGTTCTCGCGACCACCATCACACCTCCGCAGCTACTCGCGTTTGTCATGATCTCAATGAACATCGATGATCAAGTGGACATCGGCGTCGCCAATGGTTTAGCCAGCACCTTCCGTCTGATGGGTGGCGCAGTAGCAACAGCAATCTATAGCGCTATCCTCAGCAACCGCTTCGCCTCCGAGCTACCCAAGAAGATGGCCCCCGTGATTGCAGCCAACAACATATCAGCATCAAGTGCGGCAGGCCTACTGAAATCTGCGGCTCTCAACACCGCCGCGGCGTACAAGTCCGCTTTAAGTTTGCCTGGCGTCACGGCCACAGTCATCGGCAGCACACAGCGAGCTGTCAAGTTGGCGTATGTGGATGCGTTCAAGATGGTGTACCTTATTGCTTTGGCTTTCGGAGGTGTGGCGATCATCTGCGCGGCGTTCACGAAGAGTATACCCAAGGACCGGAAGACTTTGCGGCGAGCCGTCAAAATGGAGAACGAGACGAAAGTGGAGGACTTGGAAACGAAGGCTTGATGGACCACTCACCGAATGCGGACCTAAGAAGACGAGACAGCGACAGGAAATCTACTAAGCATGACTCAGCTCGCATGAACGGGACCGGAGCTCGCAAGGTACTAGAAGTGCCGAAGCGAGACCGAGCGTCAGCAAGTCGCGCGAAGCCGTCCAGCAACTGTACACACCTGTTGCCCGAAGTGGCCATAGGTCTTTAATATGAGGTTCGGCGGATTCGCACCGATCTCAATGGCACGACCTCCTCATCAAGCATATATACCGATGACCGCAGTGATTCCTCGCCATCCCGCATACACATGAGAAGCATCTGAAGCACGCGACACGAACTTACCCTCGACATCAATCTCCCATTCGACACAAGAACTTCGCCATGGCATCCACATCCCTTACAACAGCAGCAGCCATCGGCGGAGGTATCGTCCCGCTCGTCCTCGGCGCAGGCTTCATATTCCGGCCTGCACTGTCCGGCCTCGTCTTTCCCTTCCTTGCCGCATCGTCACCGGCTGAGCAGGCCACTGCAGACACCTTTACGATACTCCTCGGCGGACGCGAAATTGCATTCGGACTCTTTTCCCTCGTCGTCTGGAATAAGGCTCGCAGTGACCAGTCGTCTGCGGAAGTGAAAGCTGCGGCGCGAGAGATTCTGGGCTGGGGCACACTGCTTGCTGGTACCATTCCATTCGCTGACATCTTGGCTACTGCTTTCGCGAGGTCTGCTGGGTTGGTCAATAAGCCTTGGATGACGATGGAGGGAAGTTTTGTGGCCCTTGTGCCGCCCTTTGCATGGATCGGAGCGAGGCTGCTGGGGTGGCTTGGGGGAAAGGCGAAGGCTGTTTAGGGTATGGGCATTGCTAGTTGTTGAACAGCAGGAGCGACAACTTACCACTGCGGGCTCAGCTTGAGTAGAGCATCTTTCGTGCTTTTTACAGCTCGAGTCTATTCGTCTTATTTAGCTTGTGGACCAACTCTAGAAAGTGAGCCTGGTAGGTGACCGATATCGTATAGCATGTCGACAAAGTCACGGAAAATACACATGCGGAGTCAAGCTACCAAGTATGAGTGGTACCGCTAGATATCAGTGCATGTCCTGAAGGTGCAGCACAAATTCCCGGACCAGGCGACCTGACACCGAGGAGCGCCAACATGTGCATCCATGATGCTCGGAAAGCTCCTACGAGCACAACGATTGCCCTCCAACCAGATCGACCAAATTATGATCGGTCTTCTTAGCAATCGGGCGCACGGCGTAGGCGGCCGACGCAACGCTGAGCAGCATTGATGACGTGAGTGTGAGACGCATACTCGGGGTCCTTGGCATAGGCGTTCAACGTATCCACCAGCTCCTGGGATAGGCCTGGGTGCAGACGAAGTGTCTCCTTAGTGTCGACTACCTTATATGTTGGGCCGCCTGCCACTGTCATGTCTTTTACTTCGACTTCCTGTCCTTTTCTGTTAGCGCTCTGCGGTACATATGTGCCCTAATCGTCATGCACACAAACCACTCACCCATTTGATATTCCGGCGTTTCAGTAGATCGTTGATGACCTCGATTCCCTTGCCAGCTTGGTCAAGTACTCTCGCAATATGCGTCTGGGTCATCGCAGTGCGGATGTTTGCGAGTTCGCTGTCAATGTTGATGCTTTTTGACTTTGCCTCACTACGGCACTGATTAATCGCGTCTGTTAAGTAGTTCAGCTGCTGGCCCAAGGCTACCTTGCGGGTGAAGCTGTTCGGCAGGAGTTTAGTGCTGTCCATTTGTTGGTTGAACCCGAGCGCGGTGAGATCCTGACGGATCGTCTCCAAGCTGGGATTGAGGGTTTTCCCAATGGTCGTTGCACCCTTCCAGGGACTGCTGCTTGCGTCGTCCTGCAAATACTTGAACAATTCGTCGAAGTAGCAGGTTTTGCCTGCATTCGTCCCTGGGCATTTTGGAGCGATGTAACGATCTTGTGGTTTGAGGTTCGGGAATGTCTTGATCTCAAGCTGATAAGCGTACCAGACGAGCATAGCCTGTGAAATGCGGATTAGTTGACGTGCAGCTGAAACTCCCCTCGTGCTTTGAACGCTGTCCGGCGTCTTTCGTCCACTGCGGCTACTTGTAGCTATAGCAAAGGTTGGTGTAATACCGTACGCGCTTACCTGATAAGGAGTCGCGAGCTTGCTGCAGACAGCGGTGGCCACGAGTAGCGCGAGCAGCAGGTAAATCGCAGCCGGCCTCATGGCGACGGCGCGCCAATGTCGGTTCTGGTATCGGGTCTATCAGAGCCGCAACGCTGTAGGCAATGTCTATGTCGACCATCAGCTAGAAGCAGTGCATCGAACTTCAGATGCTGGGTTACGCACACGATGGTCGATTTTGTACTCGTGCCGCGAGCAAGGCAGACTGGGTAAGTAACAGGCCGTCCAGACAGATCTACTTGAACAAAAGGTTCATGGCGCGCTTGAAGGTGTGCTGAGTGCATAGGCGAGAACATGATTGTCGCGAAGGACCCATATGTAGTCGCCCATTTGGAACTGTTATCGCGAGCGTCCGGGGCAATGCTCCCAGATACATGCCTACAGCGGGATCATTGATCGTGGAGATTTGCCCATGCATAGCACCGGTGCCGGAACGAAGCTAATGCGTTCTCACGTTGACCGAAAATCCACCAGCTTGCCACACCGCTAGCAACTAGCCCGGCGCTTCGTGAAGAAGAAGTGCCTCTCTCTTCCGAGGGAAATGAACAAGCGGGCCCGAGCTATCGAGCCTGGCGACAATGTAACAAGATCGTCATTTCTGGTAGGACCTCGCCATACAATACATGACCATGTGGGTCCTTCGAGCCCCGTGGACATGACTTCTGAAGCACGGCTCGAGCGCCACCAACACTTGGCAGCGCTTCAGCACTTTGTTGAAGTTGCTTCGCATGCTTCACTGCTGCAGGTACACTCGCCTAGCGGCTGATCATCATTGTGATTGGCACTCTAGTGCCTCATCTACCTGGACTGCTCTCGCATTAAGCCGCCCGCGCTATGAGCTTTTGCTGCGCCGCAGCTCGTTATGGCCAATGCCAAGGGCTCGAAAGCGATGTCCCGGCGGCGGAACATGCGACCCTCGCAATCTCAGGAAAGCTACTGTGCCTCTCGCATGCCTTTCACGCTCGTGGCGATAAGGTAAGGCGGGATCGTGATGTCGAGGTATCGCCGCGAACCAGACTGCGCGGTGGCCCTCGCACTTCGCAGATCGTGGCTTATTGCACTTGCTACCGACTCCTTGTTTCCTTAGCATATTTACCTGTCGAACAGTCTGTCCACTTTCAATTGGATCAGCAAGGCCTCGCTGACTCCGCCATGCGCTCCATTGCGGCTTGCATCCTGCTGTCTTTACAGCTCATCGCTGGTACGAAGCCTGTACTCCGTCAAGTTTTCGAGAGCATGATGAATTGACCGAGACCCAGGTGCTCATGCGGTGCATCACATACGCCAACATCGTCATACCCTGCACGCTCATCCCCAAGTCGCGCACGCGGATGGCAACACGCTCGACAAGCGCGGAGGTATTGCCAATGGCATCACACTCAGGATCCTCCCGCTCGGCGCATCGATTGTGTACGGTCAAACTTCGAACGATGGCAATGGATTCCGATATGCGCTTCGCAATCGACTGGTCTACGACAGCAACCCCGTCAATATGATTGGCTCGGTGCAGCAAGGCACTATGACTGACAACGAGTGTGAGGGTTGGCCAGGCTACACCATCACCCAAGTAGCTTCGAAGGCAGAGCTCTCGATTCCTTCCCAGCCAAACCTTATCCTACTCCACGTCGGAACGAATGACGCCGTACAGAGTGTCGATATCGGCAATGCCGCGAACAGACTCGGCAGCTTGATCGATCGTTTGTTTGCAGCGATTCCAGACGTTACCATCATTGCGTCTACTCTGTTGGCGAATGGCAATTCTGTAACGCAAGCCAACATCAAAACCTACAATTCGCAGATTCCTGATATCATCCGCGCGCGACAGTCTGCTGGAAAGAAGCTGACCTATGTCGATTTCTCGTCCAGCTACTTCAGCGTAGCCGACCTTGGACCAGATGGGTGTGCACTGCTGTAACCCATGGCTGCCTGGACTCAGAGCTAACACGCCTTTAGTACTCATCCGACTGCAGCAGGTTACCTCAAGATGGCGGAAGTCTGGTATCGTAAGCTACGCAGCCCCCACAATCATTAGAGACTCCCTGACAGAAGGCGTAGAGGGCATCAAAGTCGTTGATGCGCAGGGGTGGCTGAATTCACCCAACACTGTCTCTGGAGTGTCGGACGCCGTCTCTACCGCTTCCGGTCGAACGTGCAATAAGGTGCCTGGCGCATCGATCGGACCAACGCAGACGCAGATGGGATCTGGCAGTGATGACGGGGCTTACCATCACGTCGGCACGCAAGTCGACGGCTTTGCTGGGTTCATCAATCCATCTACTGTCAATTTCAACAACCCTCTGCCGGAAGGTGTATTCTGGGCTGACATCGACGGTGATGGCATTGATGATTATGTGTAGTAAGTGAAGGAGTGCTTGTAGGTGCATGACGCGATTACTAACACTCGCAGCGTGGGATCGAACTCGAATTACGGTCTCGGTGTAGCATTGAGTCTCGGTGGCGGTAAGTTTGGAAGCTACCTCTATTATACATTCTCGCCATCGTGCAATCGACCGGGTGTCCGTTTTGCGGACATGACTGGCGATGGAAGGTAAGCGACACTTCTTCGACCACGACTAGCAGTGAGTTTACAGATAACAGGGACGACTTCTGCTGCCTCGGACCGGACGGAGGACTTCTGTGCTGGCAGAATACGAAAGGGTCTGATTCGAGAAGTCCGAATTGGGTGTCCATGGGGACTGTTAAAGCAAGTGAGGGTTATCCGCAAGCCCAGGTATGTGTTCAATGTGTCGTACATTTGGATTTCGCTTATCCTCGCTGCAGGTTCGACTCGCAGATATTGACGGCGACGGGCGTGCTGAGTTCGTCATCACTAGATCTCGGAAAATGGGCAATCTCTCTCTAGAATCTACTGACTGGTTTGTAGTTATGTTGTATTCGATGCGAGTACATCGAACATATACGGATGGCGAAATGGGGCGTTAAGTATGCTACGACCCTAAGCTTGCAACACATGTATCGCTAACGACATCATGACCAATAGGCAACGGGGCACCTGCATACTGGTATGCCATGCAAGGTGTTTTTAGTGGTCTTCCCGCCCATGCGTTGTCGGGCTGGCGATTCGTAGACCTCAATGGGGATAAGAAGGATGATCGTATGTTCACAGCTCTGCGTGGCGATACTGGAGCTGACCGATAGTGCAGTAATCTGGGTAGATGCGAATGGACAAGTCAGTACTTGGATCAATCGTCGGGGTTTCAGGCAAGTCTTGAAAGTTCAAGGTAGTATGATCTATGCTGATGACCGTCCCCAGTCTCGGACTCGGACCGGAATGGGTATCCCATGGGTGAGAAACCTTCAGCCTGGTTCACGAGAGTGCCAAATTGCTGACTTCGTGGACTTGCAGCATCACGCACGGCGGCTCCGGCACGCCCGTGAATGTCACCTTTGGTACCTTCATGGGGTCTGGAAGGGCCGATTATGCACGTGAGTGCGCTGAACAGTTTCCAACTTTGCCATCTCCGACCGGATATCTTGCTGACATTACCATGCACAGTGGGCTCTATCAAGAACGGGAACGTGTACGTCAATCGCTGGGAAAATCACGACTATGGCGGTACGATGGTCAGAGGTGATGGTGCCAGGTATTGTGATATGACAGGATCCGGCTCGGACGACTATCTTGTCTGTCATATTAGACATGTGTAACAGGAGACATTCACTGATAGAGACTCACAGTTCATCGACTCAACCGGTGCCATTACGCTCTTCGAGAACCAACACAACTGGGGCTACTGGGTGCCATGGGGAGTCATCTACAGCACAAACCGGAAACGCCAGGAGGTACTGCCAGACATGGAAAGCTTCATAGGTATTAGTGCTGACATATGTCGCAGGTCCATCTTGCAGACTTCGACGGCGATGGGAAATGCGATATTGTACGACTGCTATCCAATTCTTTGCTGAGCAAGGTACTGACATGTATTCCAGCTACTGGTAGACAAGTCCTCAGGATCGACCACAGTGCTACAGAATAGGTTTGCATCGGGCAAATTCAGCTTTGTGAGCTTGGGAGTGGTGACAGGCAGCGCAACGTGTACAGAGGGTTACGGGACTGACAAGCATGATCTCGGAGTTCGTTGGAACGACATAGATGGGGACGGTAGGACGGCGTGATCACATGTGGAGAATGTGCTGCTGCTGAATCTTATCTAGGTCGAGCCGACTTTCTCTGCGTGACGCCTGATGGAGTCGTCAGTGGTTACCTGAACAAAGGTGTGAATTCGATGATCAATCAAGGGATGATCAAGCATACGGAGGGCAAAGAGCGAAAGAGTATGTGCATTGGTAAATTTGAGTGATGATCGCAGCTTACGCAAGACACAGACCTGCGACTGGCCGACATCAACGGCGATGGGCGTGATGATTTCCTCTTCGTCGATATGCTCAATGGCTCCGTGACCGAATGGCAAAATGGAGGCGCAATACCCAGCTCAGGTAGTGCCTTTCAGTGGAATTGGCAGGATGTTGTCTCTCCCGGTGGCTCTTGTCGCGGGCAGTGTGTGGAATTCGGCGCGCTGTATGGACTTGGGCGTGCAGACTACATCAGTGGGTGTTGCCAGTATATGCCGAGGACTGATACTGACTGCTCATAGTCGTTGACCCCAGTACTAACAAGGCGTGGACGTGGTTGTGAGTCGTTCTACGCTGCCTGCGAAGCTCGTGACTGACGACTTGCAGCAACGTATGCCCTGGTGGCCTTGGACCCACAACGCCGAATCTGCCCAGTGGCGCGCCGCCCGCTCCTACAGTCGGTTCGGTTCAGCAAAGCTCGAGCACTGTGTCCGCATCTCGAACCTCCACAATCTCCTCGCCAAGCAGTACTGCATCCAACACTGTTGATAATGACGACAACCTGGCCAACGATGACAGCCCCAGCTGCGACTATACTCTCACATGGAATAACCTCGATGATCTCGGCGCTGTTGCCGATGGCTTGGACGAATACTGTTTGGCAATCTACACGCTTGCAACCCTGATCACTATGTTTGACACAGCGTATGACAACTATACTGCAGTGAACACAGACTACGACTCTCAGTTCGGTTACTACGTCACGTACATGATTAAGCTGATTCCCTCGGTACTCGACAACCAATTCATGTTCGATCAAAGTTCAACAACAGAGCAGCATCACATTCCTGTTCCCGGGCCTGGAATGAATTGTAAGTACATGCAGCGGGGACGACTGGTATAAGCTAGAAATGCTAAGTTTGCGTGTAGTCTTTAGCTGTCACAACGTTAAGAGCGACCCTCAGGACTTTCCATGCTCGGACCTGGAAACGCTTGCACGTACATCAGACCATCTTGTGCAGGCACCCGTGGTGTTGACTCTTGCCGATCAAGATGGCTATAATGGGGGCCTCCTTGAAGCAGGTATCAGCCCTGACTGGACGATTCTAGGCGACCATGAGATCGTGAAGGAGGTCTCAGAGCCGAGGGCTGGTCGCAAGTATGTTTATGAATTTGAAGGATATCCGATTGAGGACCCGCAAGTTGGTGAGTGTTGTTGAGAAGCCTACTTACAAGTCACACACTCACGCAGACTAGTCATTCCCAATCCCAAGGACATCGTGACTCAAGGACTTGGAGATCTTTCAGAACTCCGAACTTCAATGCAGGCTACTCTGATGGATCTGATTCTTGGCCAATTCTTTGATGGTGATACAAGCGATGCTGCAGAGGCATATAGCACACCTGTTTTCATGTGAGTGGCCGCGTCGCAGCCCGATGTAGCTCACCAGCTGACCTTATCACCGAGGCTGATGCAAGCAACTGATGGCATGGCCCAAGCGAAAGTCCTTGCAGCGCAGGAAATGCAGGACGAGAAGGAGGAGGCACAGCGAAAGAAGAACTTCATTTTACTGATTGTCAGCGTAATTTTGATGGTCAGTTTGCTTGATCAGCCTGTACGTATACATGAAGCTGACATTCTCGCTCAGTTCATCCCCATAGTCGGCGAAGAGATCGCTGCAGCCGCAGGTTTTGCGACTCTTGCGCGCGCGATCGCGATTGCAGGCGAAGTCGGGAATGCAGCCTTGGGTGTATACGACACGGTGAATGATCCAAGTTCCGCGGTCGTCAATATCCTCGGCATGCTAGTTGGTGTTGGTGCTATCGCCAAAGTGTCTCGCGATGGCAAGGGCATTGGGGACGTTGCCAACCTCAGGCGTGGTATGTCTGCAGATAGTGTGGCAGGTCTGGGGACGATTTTCAAGACGCAGAGTGACAAGCTGCAGGTGATCACAAAATGCCGGGTCTAGTCACCGGCTTGTTATCGTTGTGATTTCGATCGTAGCAATGCAAGTGGCGCCCGGCAACGCTAGCTTCAGACATACAGAGCTTGGTGCCATATCGATAGCGCGTCCATAGCAGGTCTAGCCTGCAGGTATCCTCGTGTGGCTGTGATGGAGTGTCCATTCGCCATCCAGAGTTCACATTTGCCCGAACGCCATCAATCACACACGGGACACTACGTTCACTCTAATGGGAGGTGCTGCGAGCATAGGGCTTGAGATATTGACTGTGATGCTATTCGCGTGACGGCTTTCACACCGGCTGTCCTCTACCCCTGCCTCTGCCTCGACCAGCTGGTGGCAGTGTAGTGTTCCTTGGTGGCTGACTTGGACGATTGCACATATGTGTGCAAAGCCGAAACATGATGGCTGGCCGTACCTTCGTAATCATATCACCGTACCCGAGTTCTAGCAGCACGTGCTTGATGGCCACCTCCGCAGCAGCTACATCCACGGACTGGAAGTCCTGTCTGACAGTGACGTTGAAGTTGTGCTCACAAGCCTTCGCTACATCGAGGAGGGCTTCCACATGCTCCGTGTCGGCAGCGTCCAAGATTTGCACCGGAGCATCACCAAGTAACCCAAAGGATCCTGTCGCTGCCGCAGTCCTGAGGTTTTGATGCACCACCACGGTTCTCATGATGACGCGCCAGTCCTGCAAGTGTCGAAGCGCTCGAGTATCGGCGAGCTTTGCTCTTCGCTCAGCCTGACGATACTCTGTCTGCTCATCGACGGACATTAAGGAGGGTGGCTCGGCGTATAGTGGGTTTATCTCGCCGGGATAGGGACGGGGACAGCTTGACAGGAACTGATAAGTGAGCGATGCGCGTCCCGAAAGATGCAACGCGTCCCAAGCAAGCGCACGCAATGGTAAACCATGACTTTGGAATGAAGCAGAGTATATTACGTTCCAGTTCATATGTGGCGAATCGCGCTCGGTGTCCTCCCAATGACTTCCTACGGCCGTCGTGCTGCTCCATCGCGCGTCCACAGGCCGACGCACAGCAAAATTCGCAACCTGACCCGTCTCTTGCGCTATACGACGAGCTTCACGGCAGACGCTCCAGATCACGGGCGGGAGACCATTGTCGTTGGTTGTCTGGTACAGCTCGCATGGTGCAGGCGTTTCTTCCTCAACGCCGAAGACGAATGCGGCTTCGGGGACATCAATCTCGCAGATTCGATGGGGGAGACAGTATCGCCATATCTGCTCGCGAAGTTCAAGGGGAAGTCGCGCGAATGACATAGTCCGTCGGGTGAGCATAAGACTGGTTACCGCGTAAGTGTGATTCGGCGACTTCAATAACGTGATCTTGTCCTCACCGCGTCCTCTGATTGGTCCAGTGCGCTTTGGGTGCACGGATATATGATACTATTCCGATCACGGACTTCTTGGCTACTGCTTTTGCGAGGTCTGCTGGGTTGGTCACTACGCCTTGGCTATCTGCTGAAGGGAGCTTTCTCCCGCTTCTGCCGGCTTTTGTCTGGGTCGCGGCGAACTCGTTGGGATGGCTTGGTGGGAAGGCGAAGTCTGCATAGATGGGATAGGATTCATGGCGTCAGGACACCTCCGACAGTGCAGGACAACACATCGCAGCTGAAGAGCCTTGCCTGACCCTTGCTTTCCAGCCGTTTATCCATCATCAGACATCAGCATTTGAGACTGCGCCGGCAACACTGCACTAGTTTCTCGGACACAGCAGAAGTCAAGGCTGCCACGCTTTCGATCAATAGCGCAACCAACGCCGCCTAGCAAACGACTATCTCAAGTAGTGCGCCCCGCTTCTCGGACTGTACCACATGCATAGCTTTCTTGATAGCGTCCGCAAGCTCTGCCGCTCTACTTATACGCTGCCCGTGTAGTGTGCCATTGGACGCAGCTACTGCAATGCCAACATAATCCGGAGCATCCATCTTAAGATTGATTCCAAGCCCTTCATCATCAACAGCAGCAGCCAGCCCACCAGGGTGGACGTCGTTAATACAGCTCCGTGTCGCTGTCCATCCTCCATTATTAATGACGATGCTCAAAAACGGCGTTTGCAGCTTGTGCTGCGCCCAATACACCGCACTCGGCACGCCAAAGATGAAGCTGCCGTCGCCTGTGATACAGCAGACGAATTCGTTGCCGTCTTCGCTCTGCGTACTCTCCCGTCGTACACAACGAGGTTTATCTCGAGTGTCCCACCGATCCAAGGCTAGACGAGCTCCGATCGCAGCTCCACCTGCCCAGCCAAGGCCACTTCCGCCCTTGGAGATGTGCGAGCCAGGCTCTGTAAACTGCATCTGCTCTGCGAAGGGTACCTGATTCGTGACCACGTCGCTAAGGAAGACTGTGTCCCCGGGTAGGATGTCGCGCATTGTCGAGAAGAGAAACGTATTGCTGATGTTTCCGTCTGGTCGAGCAAGTGCGCGCAGCTGCAGCACGGCAGTTCCACGGTCGCGAGCCGCACCGAGCTCCGCCCATCGCTTGTCCAGCGCCTGAGCATTCCACGACGGTTTGGCGGCACTGAGATGCCCTAGCAGCTGCTCTAGTACAAGCTCACACTCTGCATTGTAAGTCGCTTCGGCGAAGATGTCAAAAAGCTGCATCTTCTCTTTCCTCGGGTCGACATCTACGTGAAAGATGCGCGCCGCCAGGGATGGACGAATCTTTGTCGGTATCCACGGCACATCGCAATCCAGGACCAATATCACATCGGCTTCCTTGATCGCTGGACCTGCGCCTGTGGCTCTGGTGAGGCAAGCCCTATGGTTTGCTGGAAACGACATCTCTCGCGCTTCAAAGTCGAATACGCGCAAGCCACGAACAACATTGGCCAGCTCGACAAGGTTCCGAACAGCGGCGTGCGAACGGCCGAGGTAGCCGGTGACGACTAGTGGGTTCTTGGCCTTTGAGCAAGACGTCTGCTATCAGTAGAACATCTGACTCAGGGAGTCCACCCAGCCTACACGAAGGTACATGCTCGCGATAGCCATGCCGACTCCCTGTCCCCGCTGCCGCAGCCAGCACCTCCCGCGTTGCTGTCAAGTAGGCCGGTCCAGCAGAGCCAGTCGTAGCCATCAGCAATGCTCGATTTACCATAGTCTTGACATGCTCAGCGCACTTGATCTCATTTGAGTAACGGGAGAATGGCGCCACGATGTCTGCCTGCCGGGGGGCATCTTGGTACCATTGCACATGCTCCGATCGTGACCCGGCCAGCTCGCCATACATCGTAGATGGAGCCTGGCCAGCGAAGATCAAGACTGGAACTTTGCCACTGGAGGCATTGTGCAAACCCTGTCCGAGTGCTGATGTGCCAACGTCAACATGGACAATCACGCATTGGGCTCGTCGGGTGACACGAGCGTAGCCGTCTGCTGCGGAAATGGCGACCATTTCGTGTTGGAAAAGGAGCATCTTCGGGAACGCATGGCCATTCTGTTGGCGTCGGATGTATGCTTCGATTATGCTTGGGTGGTCTGATCCGAGGACTGTGAAGAGGTAGTCTATTCCTGCTTCCGCCAAAGCTTCGAGAAAGACGTCGGCCACGGTCCAGGTGCCTTTCGTCTGGATGGTATCCAGTGTCGCCATACTAGAGACGGGTTCAGAGGTAAGGCATTGGACTCTTGGTAATCTGTGCCGCTGGCGTCTGACAGACCTTGACTTTCAAGCCGCATTGAGTCACGAGTATGGTCTTGTCCCAAGTATCCCATGGCGCGCAAGTTGACAGCTTGCACGACAAATTGCGCCATTCGATGCCGGGTCGTCGATCGGTCACAGATACTACACAGATGCATGACTGCAGTAGTCCTGCAGCTATAGCTGCGTCGCATGTATCAGACTCATGTACTACTGCAGGCTTCTCATGCATGCTTGCATATTAGATCACTTTACAGACACTCACCGATAGCTGTCTCACACCATTCGAGCTCGGCATCTGTACGCGACAGGAATGAACTCCCAGTGAGAGTGGCGACACGGAAAGCAAACAATCGCTATTCTCTATATGTACAACACGACTCGAATACGCGCTTTAATTCCAGTCCGTTGTCTGTACTTCCACGTCCTTCGTCACCACGATGCCGTGGTCACGTAGAAGTATCCTCTCCTGGCTTTCTCTGCTTTCCAAAGCGGCACTTACATGCACGGTATTCCTCTCCTTGTTCGCGAAGCTACCTCCACCAGATGGGGGGAATGGCCGCAACTTGTATGCCGGAACCGTAGATGAATTTGCTGTGCCCGTCACTCGCTTCGGCAGTAGCTTTGACAACGGCTTCTTTAGCGCTGGCAAACATGTCGCGATCAAGCCTACAGTCGCTTCGACGTGTGACCAGATGAACGCTGGCGCTGAGTCCCAAGTGGTGTCTGACTTGCTGACGCTTTGCTGCAGCGCACTCATCCGGACCGCCTTGACTGCAACAATGAAGAGGCCAAGAGCAAAGATGACGCTTGCCCCAACACGCTTGAGAATTGAACATTTGCAGGCGGTAGATGATCGGCATTGGCAGGAGAACGACCCAGAGATCTGTCGCTGTATTGAACCCGGCCCACTATTATTCTCAGATCAGCAAACGTCTTTTTGTTATCTCAAATACGATTACCCACGCTCCACCGGAAGGCAGTGTTATTGATACAATGTCCTCGGTCGTTCTTAAGCCAATTCCTCGAGATCGGGAGACACTCGAGTGTGGTTGCTAGGACGAAGGCTAGGGTACCTGTGGAGACTACCGCTATCGTGGCCCAGCATATCCTCCGTATGTTGACTTGCGGGAAGAGATTCAAGTATAGTGTCAGACAGGCTAGCTTGTTGAGACAAATGACGATTTTGTAGAAGATCTGGAAGAGCCAGAAGTACTGTACCGACATTAGCGGCCGTGTAAGAGAGACATCTGGAGTGAACCACACCATTCAGGCTCTCTGACAGTTTCCACCGGCCTTTGCAGTGTCCGCCGCATGGTACCCGAAACCATGTCGAGACGCTTCGCAGCCGATTACTGTAATGACTATGAGGAACGCCTGCGTATATCAGCCACGCCGCCATGTCGAGATTCTGCAGACTAACCATCGAAGTCGCTACCATCCCATCATCCACAGCCATCGATCCTCGCCTCTCGAACATGGCGTACAAGCGGTATGTCACGAAGCATGCTGCGAGCGCGCAAGTGCCGATCGATGTGCGAAAGATCAACGGAGAGAGTGTCTCGCAGTTATCGCTATGCATGGTGAGGTCCAGCTGGACAGGTCAAACAGAGCACGATCGGAGCAGGACTCAATTGAATCATCGGCGTATCTTGGGCACGCACTCGGCTGCCCAGGCCAGCGATCACCTCGGCGGCCATGGTGCTGTTGAAAATCGCCTTCGGATCCCCATCGCGGCGCACGAGCATTACGATCATGAGGCACAGCTGTGCTCAACTAAGCGGGCATTACACTACCCGCTCAATGTTGCACCAGGATACGTCAGGCCAGTACACTGTCGTATCGAAGGACCGCCCTATATCCTGCACTCGCGCGGCGTCCATGTTGATTAGTGGCATGCGGTCCTGTTCATCTTAGATAGCGTAGAATGTTCAGACTCTAATTGATTGTGAGAGCACATTCTTGCAATCCAGGCTTGACTCGGACACGAAGGTGGGCGTAATACCACGCTAGGATCTCAAACCCAGACAGCTCGCTTGCGGATGGCATCCAGCCGGCAGATGTAGCGCCTAGAAGCGTGATTGAGATGCACTGGTTGCTCGTGTGACACCGACAGCATGGTCCGCACTGTGTGAACTACTGCATTACGGTAGTGGCACTGTCCACGCCTTCCGTGGTAATTGTCTTGATCTGCCGAGCATTGACGTGCGGTCGCGCTGAAAGTCAGTAGAACCAGCGCGAATGGCCCCAAGTGGCTGTCTCACAGTCCCTCGAGATCTGATGCGAATGCCTTCCAGCTCTTCGACTACTACGTTCAGACCCAGGCTCAAGATTGAGCGGAGTATCCCACGCCAATGTTACAAGCATTCCGGCATCCAATTAAGGTAGGTGCGGAATGTGGATGCCGCTATGCCACACGCCGGCGTTCAACCCTGGTCAGAAGCTTGATTGACTAACTTGTCAACGCCCATGCAAGTCGCCCTTCCCGTAGGAGTCCACAACACTTCAGTGGTGCACGGGCAGCGATGGCCGACGTCAAGCACTCGATGCTGGCTTTCGTGCCTCACTCCAGTATGGCTAGGCCGGCAAATGCCCCGGGTGCGAGGCCACGTTGCATAACGCCTTCTCTAGCTGGCGAGCGCGGAAAGTGTTCGGAACGCGCTATGCTCGAGCTGGCAGCTCGTCCGTTGAGTGCAATATATGGAGATGACAGCTCAATGCGTGATCTACGCGCTGCAGTACGTGCCTGTCTGCTGCTGATGATACACATTTGACACTTGCGTTGCGGCAACGTGGTGCTGTGCTCCGAGACTGTATCGAACATCGCTGTTGTACTTCCTCTACCCTCTGCTTTTACGCCTTTTTGGCAGAGCTGCTTACTACTGTCATATCACCGACCGTCACAATGGTGGAAAAGCACATTGCCGTTCTTGCTGAGAAGGACAGTACCACAGTGAAGTCGCAGTCCCCCTCCCCAGTGGCCTCTGCTATTCGCGAACATGACGAGGCGCACTACATTGATCCAGAGATTGAGAAGCGTGTACTTCGCAAGCTGGACTGGCGGGTAGTACCAGTACTCTGGTTCCTGTTCTTGGTGTCATTCGTTGATCGAGGCAATATTGGTACTCATTGATGGCATGAATTGATCGATGCGCTATCGCTGCTAATTCAATCGCAGGCAATGCAAAGATCCAAGGCATGGACAAGTCGCTCCATCTTATCGGCAACCGTTACAACATGGCTGTCATGGTCTTCACGCTAGCATATGTTGTGTTCGGTGTTCCAGCGAACATTATCTTCAAGCTGGTGGGCCCGAAGTCGCTGTCGGCTATGATGTTCATTTGGTGCGTCTCTCCGGCAGTCGATGCTCGTCGAAGGCTAAAGTTTATCAGGGGTTTTTTGGTCATGGGCCAAGGCTTTACAAGATCGTACGCTGGACTGGTGGTCTGTCGCTTCTTGATGGGCATCTTCGAAGCGGGCTTCGTCCCAGGCTGCGCGTACCTCATCGGATCTTACTACAAGCGCAACGAGTTCCTGCGGCGATACACTGTCTTCTTTAGCGCGGCAATTGCGGCAGGCGCGTTCAATGGGCTGTTTGCGACACTTCTCGCAATGGCTGACGGGACGAACGGCCTTGAAGGTGAGTATTGTACTCGTCACGGCCAGGACGTGACTAACACAACACTAGGCTGGAGGTGGATCTTCATCGTCGAGGGCATCATCACGTCCAGTGTCAGCGTCCTTGCATATTTTGTCATTCCCGAGCTCCCTGAGAAGACTAGCATGTTCAATACGGAAGAGAAGGCTGTATTACTGGAGAGACTTCGCCAGGACGGCGGTGAGGTCGTCGACGACCGGATCGGGAAGCATGTGATGGAGGTACTGCTCGATTGGAAAGTCTGGCTGGCGTGAGTGCGCTGTGATTGATGGTTCGCGCTTGACTGCTGACACGAACAGCACCTTGACCTACATCGGTGCCGAAGAGAATGCCTCGAGCGTTGTCGCTTTCCAGCCGACGATCTTAAAGGGTCTCGGGTACACTTCAACCCAAGCACAGCTTCACTCGATTCCGATCTACGTTGTGGCATTCGTTATGTCACTGAGCTGTGCTTGGCTCTCTGAGCGTCTCGGTCAATGATACTTGTTCACACTTCTTGGGTGCATCGTTGGCATCGTCGGCCTCGCAATCGAGCTTGCTCAGCCAAAGTCTGCTAGCGTACGATACGCCGGTATGTTCTTCTTGACGGCCGGAGGATACATCGTCATGCCCATACAGGTCGTCTGGCTCGCGATCAATGTGGGCAAAGGGTATAAGAGGACAGTAGCGTTCGGAATGGTTATTGCAGTCGGCAATTGCGGGGCGTTCATCTCGTCGAATGTGTTCTTGACGTCGGAAGCGCCGAAGTACCACCTCGGGTTTAGCGTCGGCATGGGAATGTTCATTTTGGCGACGGTGACCAGTACGCTCATGTATATTGGTCTGAAGATGGAGGACAGGCAGCGTGATCGAGATGCGAGGGCTGATCTGTCGAACGATGAGGAGCTGACTGGGGAGAAACACCCGGACTTCAGGTATCATCTTTGAGGAATCATAGTATTGCATCAGGCTTAGCGGTTGGGACAGCCAATCACCACATGGCTCTGGGGTTCTCAGGCCAAGATGACACAAACCCACGTCCTATTCCAATAGGTCGTGGAGGCGGTGTAACTGCCCGGCCGATGCGATTGCACTTCCGAGGGCAGAGGCGGAAGAGGACTGCAGGTCGCACCTTTGGGACCATGTCTTCGTAGCCGCGCTCACTCAGCGTTTGCTTGATAGTGTCATTTGCTTCCTGAAGATTCAGCGGCTCGAAGCTCTGACGTGCTGTAACGTTGAAGCTTTGCTCGCATTCTCGTGCAAGGCTTAGTAGGTCAGCCATCTTTTCGGCCTCGTCAACATCAATCACCTGCACCAGCGCGTCGCCAAGCAGGCCAAATAAGCCAGTCATAGCAGCAATACGGATATCCTGATGTATCACAACGGTCTTCATGACGACACTCCACTTGTCCAAGTGTCGCAGTGCTCGCGTGTCAGAAAGCATGGCCCGTCGATAGGCTTGCACGTGCTCCATACCAGACTCGTGTGGGTAAACTCCACCAGGACTAGACGGATGCGCAAACCTTGCTACCTCCTCGCCTGGATGTGGCTTCAGGCAGGAGTCCAGAAAGGAGAACATTATTGATGCCTTGCCAAACAACTGTAACGCGACGAAGCTTAAAGCGCGTAGAGGCATACCATATGCGTCATCGTCGTATGTAGTCATCGCACGCCAATTCATGTGGACCGAGTCTCGTTGTGAGTCTCCCCATCGATCGATCACCTGGAGGTAGCAGTACCATTTCGAGTCTAAGGGACGCAAGCGGAAGGGATCCACCATGCGGCCAGTCTCCTGAGCCACACGACGTGCCTCATGAGAGACACTCCAGATGGCTGGGGGGCGTGTTCATATGCGCGTGATGTGATGCAGCCAACAAGGAACCCGACCATCCCATTCGGATCCAAAGAGGTCAGATTCCGGACGGTCAATTTCGCAGATCCGATGAGGAAGACAATTTCGCCAGATCTGCTCGCGAACTTCAAGCGGAAGTCGAGTAAAAGCGGTGAAAATGATCCGTTGAGTCGAGAGAAGGTCGAATTCAATGTGCTCGGGTGATTGAACAGCCTCAGGCATCATGAGGGCGGACTTGGCTACGACGAGGACCTTCTGTGCGACCAAATACCCCCATCGACTCGGACAGCACTCGGAGGCAAATGCCGTGGTTAATCTGCTCGTGACGTATGCGAATTTTGCCAGTGTGACACAAGCTGTTCTGATCGTCTCAGTCCTTGGCCGCCAGCACGACCAGAGCCCCAAGATCTTATCAAATCACGAGATGCGCTGCTCGGTCATGTTTCGCGAGCGAGTCATGTAGCTCTCACTTACCACTTCTCCGACGACGGAGTGATCTTGCAAATATCTCGCGACGAGAACGTCCCCAATTAGAGCATTGCGTGATCAAAGAATCCACAACAAGAGCACCCACAACGTGAGATCTGGGCCAGGTCGAGTGGCGACGCGTCTTGCATGCTCGCACTCTGTTGTTGCTCCAGGTACCAGGTGCTGGTCTGGCTTGAAGATAAGCGCTGCAGTCAACACGACAGTCTGGTCTCGGCGGTTATACACGAGCTCGAAGCCGTGGGAATAGTGCTGGGACAAACCCTGGCCTGCAAGAGACGTAAGCCACGTCTTGTGCAACAACGAAAGGGCTCCAACTGCCTTCTCGATGAAATGGCAGCTGTAGCCGCCCCAATCTCGGAACAGCAAAGTTTGCCACGCAGAGGGGTATTGCGGGGTTCGTGATTCCACCCAGGGGATCGATACATGTACCAACGAGCTCAATCCGATGCTGCGAATGCCATGGACTTCTACTTACGGTGATCCGGGCGAGACGGTAATGATCGTCATGTTGGATGGAAAGTTCGCCTCGTAAGTCACAGGTATTGCTGCTCTTATACCCTCTCCTTCGTCGTCTGGTTTCCGTTCCTTATTGCCTTCGACGCAACTGATTTTTACCACAATAATCCATACCCGCCTCTCAACCTAATGCCCAAGCGAAAGATGGCGACCGCAGACGTCCAAACCAACGGCCATGTGAAATCGTCAAAGTACGGCGACAACATGGTCAATGGGCTTCTGCATAAGGAGCAGAAGCCCAGCGCGCCCGCCGGGAAGAACACAGACAAAGACGAGATTCAACTGGTGCTACAGAGTTTCCGACTACTTATTGCCGACCTCTGCCAACAGTTCAACATGGGCCATCCAGGGTCTGCCATTGGAATGGCAGCACTTGGAGTCGCTTTGTGGAAGTACGGAATGAAGTATGCGCCTCACACACCGACATGGTTCAACCGAGACCGCTTCTTGCTCTCAAACGGTCATGCCTGTCTATTCCAATACGTTGGTCTTCGCTGGCAATCGTAGGGCGACGTGAGCTGACACGTGGACAGACAAATCACTACTTAGCGAACTACAAAGCAATGACATAGGAGCAGCTCTTGTCATATCACTCCGAGCGGCCAGACTCACTTTGTCCAGGCCACCCTGAGATAGAGCACGAGGGCGTAGAGCTCACAACAGGGCCTCTCGGTCAAGGTATTGCCAATGCCGTTGGTCTGGCAATCGCGACAAAGAACCTAGCAGCAACCTACAACCGACCTGGTTTCGATGTCGTCAACAATCACACTTGGTGTATCGTTGGAGATGCATGTCTCCAAGAGGGTCTTGGGTGCGAGGCTTTCTCTTACGCCGGTCACCTGAAGCTCACGAATCTCACCGTATTATACGACAACAATCAAATCTCCTGCGATGGCAGTGTGGATCTAACGAACACCGAGGACGTGAACATGAAGATGGAGGCATGCGGTTGGGAAGTCTTGGACGTTATGGACGGCGTCAACGACGTTGAAGCCATCGTGGCAGCACTAGAGAAGGGTCGCGATACGAGCCGGACGAAGCCACTGTTCGTTAACATCCGCAGTATCATTGGTGTGGGCAGCGCAGTCGCCGGCAAGGCCGTCTCGCACGGTGCACCGCTCGGCACACAAAATATCGCCGACATGAAGAAGGCCTACGGCTGGGATACCGAGAAGAAGTTCTACCTTCCAGATCAAGTCAAGGACTTCTACAAGGATATCCCCGCGCGAGGCGAGAAGTGGGTATCGCAGTGGCATGAGCTTGTCAACAAGTACAAGCAAGCTCATCCCGATCTTGCAGCCGAGTTTCAAGCACGCGTTGAGGGCAGGATACCATCAGACTGGGCTAAGAGCATTCCACCAAGCTTCCCGACAGAAGACACACCAACGCGCAAAGCCAACAACTATGTCATGAAGGAGGCGTTCGGCGATATCAAGGCATTCATGGTCGGTACTGCCGATCTCACGCCATCTGTCAACATGACTTGGAAGAACTACGAAATTTTCAATCCCCCCGACTTGAAGCCTACGAGTAAGTCTACATTCTCCCTCCGAGATTACATCGGCACCACTGACATCGTGCAGGCGGATCTGTCGGGAGCTACAAAGGTCGCTACATTCACTACGGCATTCGTGAACACGTCATGGGCGCCATCGCCAATGGTCTCGCTGCGTACAACCCGGGCACATTCATTCCGATAACATCATCATTCTTCATGTTCTACCTGTACGCTGCCCCTGCGGTACGCATGGGTGCCCTACAACGCCTGCCAGTCATCCATGTGGCGACCCACGACAGCATCGGTGGCGGTGAAGACGGCCCCACACATCAGCCAGTAGAGCTGGCGGCGCTGTACCGCGCAATGCCCAACATGCACTACATCCGGCCCGCAGACAGCGAAGAAGTTGCAGGTGCCTGGGAGGTCTCGGTCAACTATAAGCAAGGTCCTAGCATGATTTCGGTGAGCAGGCAGCCGCTTCCTCAAACCGGCATAACCTCGCGAGAAGGCCTTAAGAAGGGTGCCTATGTCGCGAAAGAGGTTCAGGATGCGGACGTCACCCTCATTGGTGTCGGAGCAGAGTTCCACTTCGCTGTGAAGCTCGCAGAGAAGCTCGGGATCAAAGCCCGCGTTGTCTCCTTCCCCAGCTACGCGCTGTTCCGCGAGCAGAGCAAGGAGTACCAGCGCTCAGTGCTGCGGCGAAACGAAGGCATTCCAAGCGTGGTTATTGAGCCGTACGTCAGTCTCGGATGGGAGCGGTACGCGGATGCTGGATTCAACATGCGAAGTTTCGGGCACAGTCTGCCAGGCAAATACATCTACGACTACTTCGGCTTCAACATCGACAGCATGAAGCGCAAAACGGAGACCTTTGTGAGCGATTGGAAGAACGGGAGCATTGGACGAGGGGAGTATACTGAGCTTATCGATGGACCGGCGCACTGAATCCGTCCGAAGGGGGGGTTCCAGTCCCGGCGAGTTTGTATATACGCTGCGCCAGCGATTCGTCTTTTTCAGTGTAGCGTTAGTCACGATGTAGTACCTGAATTCGACGCCTAAAGCATCAGAATTGCATCACCTACGGCAGTACAGATCGTCGATGGCCGTTGCACATATTGTTCAAGTACTGCCACACGGGCGATGTCAGCTCTGGTGACTGCCACCGGCTCGTCGCCGGTCAGGATACTCGGCACCGAGTAGTGTTTGATGATGCCGAACACTGAAGTCACGTCGGCATTGGTCCTCCACGACTATGTGTAGAGTGTGATTGCGGATGATGTACCTAGAACCGTTTACCGCCAATCACAAGGACACGGGCGCTCCCGACACCAAGGACCAGCTTTGTTGTAGCTGCAACCTCATATGCTGTCTCTTGGTCAATCTGCACCACTACTGTACCTACCATTGCCTATCTCAAGCGCCGACGGCCGAGCATCACCCATTACGACGACACGGCTGGTCTAGTTGACTCGTGTTGGCAGACTGTCAGCATTTATTTGATCCATCGTGTCAGACGGTCAAGCCAGGCTCACGTGTGGACTGCAACCATCGCTCGCCCAGCCTACTGTGATCTCGCCGACACGCCTTCCCTCTGCTGAGAAATTCCAAAGCGTACAGTCTTGTTCACTCTTCCCGTGGTGGCCGCGAATCGCTGTCGTGCATTCCGTTCAAACAAAGAGAACCGGAGCACAAGGTGCACTACGACGCTGGATCCGGGCTGTGGTGCTACCAGTGAAGAGCTGCCATGCACTGAACCTACCAGGTAATTGTCAATTTCCTGGTCTTTGCGACTTGGGGCCTGCCGCATATCCGCCTTCGCAGACCAGCATCAAGGGTCTCGGCCGCTTCGGTACTGCATTCCGCAGCAAAGGGAGCGCATGATGGCGGAGACCTGGCAAACAAGGTATCCACGGAAATGGCACTCGCACCAGGCTCGTAAGACCAAGTCGATGGCTCACTCAACAACGCACGGTACGCTCGCTGAGGCCGAAGGTGTGAGCCTTTGAAAGCAACTTATCTCGAGGCGTCCATGTTTTGACGAGTGTTGACAAAGCGCCCTCATCAGCTTCGAACAAGACTCCTTCCCGTGGCCGTCTCGAGATCGCCCTTGGCCAGACCCGCGTCTGTCGCACAGAAACAAGTCTAAAGCTGCCTCGGACTTCATCCCCGCGGTGACAACACACCAGAAAGCAGGCCACAGCAATAGCAGCTTTGGATAGATCGAGATAAACCACGGAGCAGCGCTGCTAGGCGTGAATCGTCTTTCCCCTTCCACTCAACGCATGTACTGCATGAGATTTGCCGGCGTTTTGGCCACTGTCGTCTTCGCAACGACTCTTATCTCGCTGACACGGTCGCATGCTCTGTGCTGCAACTCACTACGCGCGCCACAATAGTACTCGGGCTGAATGGTCGGCTACAGTACCTTGCTCCATTGATTTCAGAGCTCGGATCGGCGTCTTCCCCGACTCGCATCAGCTCGTGTCTGTGTCATGAGCGACCTCATGCCGTCACTTTGACGCCAGCATAGCCTCCAGATCGGTGCAGTGCTGTCCGTCGCGCGATGAAGGTACTGTGCGACATCGCTGTACTGGGATTTGGCTGCATACCCGGGGCCGCAAGACTTCCTGCGCATCGGGTACGATCTGCGAATTTTGCACGTTGCAGGCCGTGTTAGCTTCGTCGGCTCTATGCCCTTCTCGTACGGCGCCTTTGGTAAGCCAGAACTGCGCAAGTATCTCGCGTGGCCGCCACCACTTCGCTTGCGGAGGATCAGCACTACTTTAGTGATCGTGCAGCGACCTGTTTCATTCATGATCGCACGGGTGTGAGGTAGGGGGGGCACGCGCATGCTGTTGATAGCCACACAACGTGGCAGCCCACGAGCACAAATAGACGTGTTATCCCATGCTTCATGCAGCTCCTCTTCTGCACTACAGCAGACACTTCTCTCCACCCTGCAACACCATCTTTCGTCAATCACTCAACACACTCTGCGGCTCATTGCTCCCTATCTCGCCTACTTTCACCATGAAGATCCTCTTTCTGTGCACAGCACACAACTCCCTTTCACAGAGGCTACAGCTTGCCTTGTCCCGCTCCCATCATGTTACCATTGAGTACGCTTTATCAGATCGGGTCATGATCGATGCCGTTGCTCTGGCACAGCCCGATCTTGTGCTCTGTCCGTTCTTGACCACTATGGTCCCCAAGGCAGTCTACGAGAGAGTATTGACACTCGTTGTCCACCCTGGTCCACCTGGAGACGTCGGACCTAGCGCACTCGACTGGCTTCTGATGGGCGACGATGGCAATGTCGACAACGCAGACGAGCTTCTGATGAATCTTGATCGGGAGCCATGCACTGCTGGTCGTGCATGGTGGGGCGTCACTGTCCTGCAGGCCATCGAAGAGTTCGACGCCGTTCCTGTATGGGCTTATCAACAATTTCCAATCGACATTGACGAGCCAGGTCTCACGAAGTCTGCCCTTTACCGAGGCAGCGTCAGTCGGTCGGCACTTATCGCATGCGAAGCTGCAGTCGGACGCATCCAACAGGCAACCCACCGCATGCCTCAACATGGCTTCAGCAACGCCAGAGTTTATGCTCGACCCGAGTATCGCACACTCTCGGTGCTCGACAACCATCCGTTCCAAGGTGGACAATTGCATCACAGACCACTGCTGAAGGCAACATCTCGCGATTTCGACACCACTCGACATACAGCACAGCAGATCTCACGCCGCATCCGATGTGGCGACTCGCAGCCTGGTGTGCTGAGCAAGATCTTCGGCGCCAGCATGTACATTTACGGTGGCATGATCGATGAGTCACTCGGTGGGCGGCAGGCGAAAGCTGTTGCCGGCATGAGAACGAAAGTACTTGCTACGCGCGGCGGCGCCACCTGCATTCCCACAGCTGATGGGAAAGGTATATGGATCACTCACATTCGTCGGCCAAAGGGCAAGAACGACAAGGCTTTGTGGCCAAAGGTGCCAGCTGTATTCGGGCTTCTGCAGCTTAATCTCGTCAACGCTGCCATCGTGGACTCCTTGCACGCACCAACATCTGCTGACTGGTCGCTGTCTGAGCTTCGCACCTTCCAAGAGATCTGGGTTGATGTCGACGTCGACAAGCACGGAAACCGAGTCGCCTTCTTGCACTTCGACTTCTACAATGGAGCGATGAGCACATCTCAGTGCTCCAACTTGGTTAGCGCAATGGACTACATCATCACTCTGTCTACCCCAGAACAGCCAATCCGGGCAGTCGTACTGATGGGAGGCGCCTACTTTAGCAACGGCATCGCTCTCAATGTCATCGACGCTGCCGCGGATCCGGCGCAAGAGTCGTTCATGAATATCAATCGCATCGACGATGTCTGCCACCATCTGTTGCATGACTTCCCGGAGAACAACATCACCACGATTGCAGCAATCCGCGGTAACGCTGCAGCTGGAGGCGTCGCACTCGCCACGGCATGCGACTTTGTCATTGCCGGCTCGGAAGTAGTGCTCAACCCAGCCTATCGCGCATCTGGCCTTTTCGGATCAGAATACCACACGCTGTCGTACTATGGCCGCTGCGGGGATGCCAAAGCTCATCACATCCTCAACGCCATGGTGCCCATGAGTCCGCTGCAAGCCCGTCAAATCGGACTGGTCGACTTCATCTTTCCCGGAGCAGGCGAAGCACTTGACGACCATATACGCAGCCATGTCTCACTTTTGCTTAGAGACAATGTCGGTCGGCGCGGATCCTGGACGAAAAACGTTGATGTCTCACCTGCTGGACTCGCAAAAGCACGAGCATGCGAGCTCAGCGAGATGAGCAAA
>KZ111140.1:1267855-1353771 GCA_002077045.2 Rachicladosporium sp. CCFEE 5018
TCTGATCCGAGGACTGTGAAGAGGTAGTCTATTCCTGCTTCCGCCAAAGCTTCGAGAAAGACGTCGGCCACGGTCCAGGTGCCTTTCGTCTGGATGGTATTCAGTGTCGCCATACTAGAGACGGGTTCAGAGGTAAGGCATTGGACTCTTGGTAATCTGTGCCGCTGGCGTCTGACAGACCTTGACTTTCAATCCGCATTGAGTCACGAGTATGGTCTTGTCCCAAGTATCCCATGGCGCGCAAGTTGACAGCTTGCACGACAAATTGCGCCATTCGATGCCGGGTCGTCGATCGGTCACAGATACTACACAGATGCATGACTGCAGTAGTCCTGCAGCTATAGCTGCGTCACATGTATCAGCCTCATGTACTACCGCAGGCTTCTCATGCATGCTTGCATATTAGATCACTTTACAGACAATCACCGATAGCTGTCTCACACCATTCGAGCTCGGCATCTATACGCGACAGGAACGAACTCCCAGTGAGAGTGGCGACACGGAAAGCAAACAATCGCCATTCTCTATATGTACAACACGACTCGAATACGCGCTTCAACTCCAGTCCGTTGTCTGTACTTCCACGTCCTTCGTCACCATGATGCCGTGGTCACGCAAGAGTATCCTCTCTTGGCTTTCTCTGTTCTCCAAAGCGGCACTGACTTGCACGGCATTCCTCTCCCTGTTCGCGAAGCTGCCTCCACCAGATGGAGGAAATGGTCGCATCTTGTGTGCCGACACCGTAGATGAACCCGCTGTGCCTGTCACTCGCTTCGGCAGTAGCTTCGACAACGGCTTCTTCAGCGCTGGCAAACATGTTGCAATCAAGCCTACAGTCGCTTCCACATGTGACCAAATAAAGGCTGGCGCTGAGTCCCAAGTGGTGTCTGACTTGCTGACGCTTTGCTGCAGCGCACTCATCCGGATCGCGCTGACTGCAACAATGAAGAGGCCAAGAGCGAAGATGACGCTTGCCCCAACACGCTTGAGAGTTGACATTTGCAGGCGGTAGATGATCGGCATTGGCAGGAGAACGACCCAGGGATCTGTCGCTGTGTTGAACCCGGCCCACTGTTATTCTCAAATCAGCAAATGTCTTTTTGTTATCTTAAAAACAATTACTCACGCTCCACCGGAAGGCAGTGTTGTTGATACAGTGTCCTCGGTCGTTCTTAAGCCAATTCTTCGAGATCGGAAAACACTCGAGTGTGGTTGCTAGGACGAAGGCTAGGGTACCTGTGGAGACCACCGCTATCGTGGCCCAGCATATCCTCCGTATGCTGACTTGCGGAAAGAGATGCAAGTAAAGTGTCCGACAGGCTAGCTTGTTGAGACATATGACGATTTTGTAGAAGATCTGGAAGAGCCAGAAGTACTGTAGCGACATTAGCGACCGTAAGAGAGAGACATCCCGAGTGGGACACACCAGCAAGGCTTTCTGACGGTTTCCACCGGCCTTTGCAATGTCCGCCGCATGGTACCCGAAACCATGTCGAGACGCTTCGCAGCCGATGACTGTGATGACTATGAGGAACGCCTGCGTATATCAGCCACGCCGCCATGTCGAGATTCTGCGGACTAACCATCGAAGCCGCGACCATGCCATCATCCGCATCTATCGATCCGCGCCTCTCGAACATGGCGTACAAGCGGTATGTCACGAAGCATGCTGCGAGCGCGCAAGTGCTGATCGATGTGCGAAAGATCAATAGAGAGAGTGTCTCGAAGTTATCGCTATCCATGGTGAGGTTCAGCTGGGGAGGTCAAACAGAGCACGATCGGAGCAGGACTCAATCGAAACATCGGCGTATCGTGGGCACGCACATGGCTGCCCAGGCCAGCGATCACCTCAGCGGTCATGGTGCTGTCGAACTCGCCTCCAGAGCCTCATCGCGGCGCACGAGCATCGCGATCATGAGGCACAGCTGTGCTCAACTAAGCAGGCATTACATTACACGCTCAATGGTGCACCAGGATACGTCAGGCCAGTACACTGTCATATCGAAGGACCGCCCCATATCCTGCGCTCGCGCGGCGTCCATGTTGATTAGTGACATGCGGTCCTGTTCATCTTAGATAGCGTAGAAATTTCAGGCTCTAATCGATTGAAAGAGCAGATTTCTGCAATCCAGGCTTGATTCGGATACGAAGGTGGGCGTAACACCACGCTAGAATCTCAAACCCAGACAGTTCGCCTGCGGATGGCATCCAGCCGGCAGATGTAGCGCCTGTAAGCGTGATTGAGATGCACTGGTTGCTCGTGTGCCACCGACAGCATGGTCCCCCATGTATGAACTACTGCATTACGGCAATGGCACTGTCCACGCCTTCCGTGGTAATTGTCTTGACCTCCTGAGCATTGACGTACGGTCGCACTGAAAGTCAGTAAAACCAGCGCGATTGGCCTCAAGTGGCTGTCTCACAGTCGTTCGAGATCTGATGCGAATGCCTTCCAGCTCCTGGACTACTACGTTCAGACTCCGGCTCGAGATTGAGCGGAGTATCCCACGCCAATGTTATAAGGATTCCGGCATCCAATTAAGGTAGGTGCGGAATGTGGATGCCGCTGTGCCACACGCCGGCGTTCAACCCTGGTGAGAAGCTTGATTGATTAACTTGTCAACGCTTATGCAAGTCGCCCTTTCCGCAGTGGTCGGTGCTGTCATAACAACACTTCACTGGCGCGCGGGCAGCGATGGCCGACGTCAAGCACTCTATGCTGGCTTTCGTGCCTCACTCCAGCATGGCTAGGCCGGCAAATGCCCCAGGTGCGAGGCCACATTGCATAACGCCTTCTCTAGCTGGCGAGCGCGGCAGATTTTCGGAACGCGCTATGCTCGAGCTGGCAGCTCGTCCGTTGAGTGCAATATACGGAATTGACAGCTCAATGCGCGATCTACGCGCTGCAGTACCTGCCTGTCTGCTGCTGATGATACACGTTTGACACTTGCGTTGCAGCAACGTGATGCTGTGCTCCGAGACCGTATCGAACATCGCTGTTGTACTTCCTCTACTCTCTGCTTTCACGCCTTTCTGGCAGAGCTGCTTACTTCTATCATATCACCGACCGTCACAATGGCTGAAAAGGACATTGCCGTTCTTGCTGAGAAGGACAGCACCACAGTGAAGTCGCAGTCCCCCTCCCCAGTGGCATCTGCTATTCGCGAACATGGCGAGGCACCTTACATCGATCCAGAGGTTGAGAAGCGTATACTTCGCAAGCTGGACTGGCGTGTAGTGCCAGTACTCTGGTTCCTTTTCTTGGTGTCGTTCATTGATCGAGGCAATATTGGTACACATTGATGGCATGAGATGACCGATACGCTATGGCTGCTGATTCGATCGCAGGCAATGCGAAGATCCAAGGCATGGACAAATCGCTCCATCTTGTCGGCAATCGTTACAATATGGCTGTCATGGTCTTCACGCTAGCATATGTCGTATTTGGTGTTCCAGCGAACATTGTCTTCAAGCTGGTGGGCCCGAAGTCGCTGTCGGCTATGATGTTCATTTGGTGCGTTTCTCCGGCAGTCGATGCTCGTCGCAGGCTAAAATCATCAGGGGTTTCCTGGTCATGGGCCAAGGCTTTACAAGATCGTACGCTGGACTGGTGGTCTGTCGCTTCTTGATGGGCATCTTCGAAGCGGGCTTCGTCCCAGGCTGCGCGTATCTCATCGGATCATACTACAAGCGCAACGAGTTCCTGCGGCGGTACACTGTCTTCTTTAGCGCAGCGATCGCGGCGGGCGCGTTCAATGGGCTGTTTGCGACACTTCTCGCAATGGCTGACGGTACGAACGGACTTGAGGGTGAGTATCGCACTCGTCACAGCTAGGACGTGACTGACATAACACTAGGCTGGAGATGGATCTTTATCGTCGAGGGCATCATCACGTCCAGTGTCAGCGTACTTGCATACTTTGTCATTCCCGAGCTCCCTGAGAAGACTAGCATGTTCAATGCGGAAGAGAAGGCTGTGCTACTAGAGAGACTTCGCCAGGACGGCGGTGAGGTCGTCCACGGCCGAATCGGGAAGCATGTGATGGAGGCACTGCTCGATTGGAAAGTCTGGCTAGCGTAAGTACGCTGTATTTGATTATTCGCGCGCGACTGCTGACACGAAAAGCACATTGACCTACATCGGTGCTGAAGAGAATGCCTCGAGCGTCGTTGCTTTCCAGCCGACGGTCTTGAAGGGTCTCGGGTACACTTCAACCCAAGCACAGCTTCACTCGATTCCGATCTACGTTGTGGCGTTTGTCGTGTCGCTCACCTGTGCCTGGCTTTCTGAGCGTCTCGGTCAACGATACTTGTTCACAGTTCTTTGTTGCTTCGTTGGCATCGTCGGTCTCGCCATTGAGCTTGCTCAGCCAAAGTCTGCTAACGTACGATACGCCGGGATGTTCTTCTTGGCGGCTGGAGGATACATCGTCATGCCAATCCAGGTTGTCTGGCTTGCAATAAATGTGGGCAAAGGGTATAAGAGGACAGTAGCGTTCGGAATGGTCATTGCAGTCGGCAATTGCGGGGCGTTCATCTCGTCGAATGTATTCTTGACGTCGGAAGCGCCAAAGTACCACCTCGGATTCAGCGTTGGCATGGGAATGTTCATGTTGGCGACACTCACCAGTACACTGATGTATATTGGGCTGAGGATGGAGAACAAGAAGCGGGATCGGAATGCGAGGGCTGATTTGTCGAATGATGAGGAACTGACTGGGGAGAAACACCCGGACTTCAGGTATCATCTTTGAGGAATCATAGTATTGCATCAAACTCAGCGATTGGGACAGCCAATCACCACCTGGCTCTGGGGTTCTCAGGCCAAGATGACACAAACCCACGTCCTACTCCAATAGGACGTGGAGGTGGTGTAACTGCCCGGCCGATGCGATTGCACTTCCGAGGGCAGAGGCGGAAGAGGACTGCAGGTCGCATCTTTGGGACCATGTCTTCGTAGCCGCGCTCAACCAGCGTCTGCTTGATAGTGTCATTCGCTTCCTGAACATTGAGCGGCTTGAAGATCTGACGTGCAGTAACGTTGAAGCTTTGCTCGCATTCTCGTGCAAGGCTTAGTAGGTCAGCCATCTTTTCGGCCTCGTCAACATCAATCACTTGCACCAGCGCATCGCCAAGCAGACCAAATAAGCCAGTCATAGCAGCAATACGGATATCCTGATGTATCACAACAGTCTTCATGACGACGCTCCACTTATCAAAATGTCGCAGTGCTCGCGTGTCAGAAAGCATAGCCCGTCGATAGGCTTGCACGTGCTCCATACCAGACTCGTGTGGGTAAACTCCACCAGGACTAGACGGATGCGCAAACCTTGCTACCTCCTCGCCCGGGTGTGGCTTCAGGCAGGAGTCCAGAAAGGAGAACATTATTGATGCCTTGCCAGACAACTGTAGCGCATCGAAGCTCAAAGCGCGTAGAGGCATGCCATATGCGTCATCGTCGTATGGTGTCATCGCACGCCAGTTCATGTGGACCGAGTCTCGTTGTGAGTCTTCCCATCGATCGTTCACCTGGAGGTAGCAGTACCATTTCGAGTCTACCGGACGCAAGCGGAAGGGGTTCACCATGCGGCCAGTCTCCTGAGCCACACGACGTGCCTCATGAGAGACACTCCAGATGACTGGGGGGCGTGTGTTCATGCGCGTGATGTGATGCAGCCAACAAGGAACCCGACCATCCCATTCGGATTCAAAGAGGTCGTATTCCGGACGGTCAAGTTCACAGATCCGGTGAGGAAGACAATTGCGCCAGATCTGCTCGCGAAGTTCAAGCGGGAGTTGGTTAAAAGCTGTGAAAATGATCCGTTGAGTCGAGAGAAGGTCGAGTTCAATGTGCTCGGGTGATTGATCAGCGTCAAGCATCGTGAGGGCGAGCATCAGACCCCTGAGGAAGGAATACAGGCCGCCAGCACGACCAGAGCCCAAAGGTCTTATCAAATCAGGAGATGCGCTGCTCGGTCATGGTTCGCGAGCGAGTCATGTAGCTCTCACTCACCACATTTTCCGACGACAGAGTGATCTTGCAAATATCTCGCAACGAGAGCATTCCCCATCAGAGCATTGCGTGACCAAAAGATCCACAACAAGAGCATCCGCAACGTGAGATCTGGGCAAGGTCGAGTGGCGACGCGCCTTGCATGCTCGCACTCCATTATTGCTACTGGTGTTAAGTGCTGGTCTGGCTTGTAGACAAGCGCCGCAGTCAACACGACAGTCGGGTTTTGGCGATTATACACGAGCTCGAAGCCGTGGGAATAGTGCAGGGACAGACGCTGGCCTGCAAAAGACGAGAGCCACGTCTTGTGCAATAATAAACGGGCTCCAACTGCCTTCTCGATGAAACGGCAGCTGTAGCCGCCCTAATCTCGGAACAGCAAAGTTTGCCACGCAGAGGGGTATTGCGGGGTTCGTGATTCCACCCAGGGGATCGATACATGTACCAACGGGCTCAATCCGATGCTGCGAATGGCATAGACTTCTACTTAGGGTGATCCGGGCGAGACGGTAATAATCGTCATGTTGGATGGAAAGTTCGCCTCGTAAGTCACAGGTATTGCCGCTCTTATACCCTCTCCGTCGTCGTCTGGTTCCCGTTCCTTATTGCCTTCGACGCGACTGATTTCTACCACGATAATCCATACTGGACTCTTAACCTAATGCCCAAGCGAAAAATGGCGACCGCAGACGTCCAGACCAACGGCCATGTGAAGTCGTCAAAGTACGGCGACAACATGGTCAACGGGCTTCTGCACAAGGAGCAGAAGCCCAGCGCACCCGCCGGGAAGAACACAGATAAGGACGAGATTCAGCTGGTCCTACAGAGCTTCCGACTACTCATTGCCGACCTCTGCCAGCAGTTCAACATGGGGCATCCGGGTTCCGCAATTGGCATGGCAGCGCTAGGCGTTGCTCTCTGGAAGTACGGCATGAAGTACGCACCCCATACACCGACGTGGTTCAACCGAGATCGTTTCTTGCTCTCGAACGGCCATGCCTGTCTATTTCAATACGTAAGTCTCCGCTGGTGACCGCAGGCCGACGTGAGCTGACACTTCGACGGCAGACAAACCACTACTTGGCAAACTACAAGGCAATGACATGGGAGCAGCTTTTGTCATATCATTCCGAGCGACCAGACTCACTCTGTCCTGGCCATCCCGAGATCGAACATGAGGGCGTGGAGCTCACGACTGGGCCTCTCGGCCAAGGTATTGCCAACGCCGTTGGCCTGGCAATTGCGACAAAGAACCTAGCAGCAACCTACAACCGACCGGGGTTCGATGTCGTCAACAACCACACATGGTGTATCGTCGGAGATGCATGTCTTCAAGAGGGGCTGGGGTGTGAGGCTTTCTCTTACGCTGGTCACCTGAAGCTCACGAATCTTACCGTGTTGTACGACAACAATCAAATCTCCTGCGACGGCAGCGTGGATCTGACGAATACCGAGGACGTGAACATGAAGATGGAGGCATGCGGTTGGGAAGTCTTAGACGTCATGGACGGCGTCAACGACGTCGAAGCTATCGTGGCAGCACTAGAGAAGGGTCGCGATACGAGCCGGACGAAGCCACTGTTCGTCAACATCCGGAGCATCATTGGTGTGGGCAGCGCAGTCGCCGGCAAGGCCGTCTCACACGGGGCACCGCTCGGCACTCAAAATATCGCCGACATGAAGAAGGCCTACGGCTGGGACACCGAGAAGAAGTTCTACCTTCCAGATCAAGTCAAGCATTTCTACAAGGATATTCCCGCGCGAGGCGAGAAGTGGGTATCGGAGTGGCGCGAACTTGTCGACAAGTACAAGCAAGCTCATCCCGATCTCGCAGCCGAGTTTCAAGCACGCGTTGAGGGCAGGATACCATCGGACTGGGCTAAGAGCATTCCTACAAGCTTCCCGACAGAAGACACACCAACGCGCAAAGCCAACAACTATGTCATGAAGGAGGCGTTCGGCGATATCAAGGCATTCATGGTCGGTACCGCCGATCTCACGCCATCTGTGAACATGACTTGGAAGAACTACGAGATCTTCAATCCGCCAGACTTGAAGCCTACGAGTGAGTCAACATCCTCCCTCCGAAATTGCATCGACACCACTAACATCTTGCAGGCGGATCCGTCGGGAGCTACAAAGGTCGCTACATTCACTACGGTATTCGCGAACACGTCATGGGCGCCATTGCCAATGGTCTCGCTGCGTACAACCCGGGCACATTCATTCCGATAACATCATCATTTTTCATGTTCTACCTGTACGCTGCCCCTGCGGTACGTATGGGCGCCCTACAACGCCTGCCAGTCATTCATGTGGCGACCCACGACAGCATCGGCGGCGGTGAAGACGGCCCCACACATCAGCCAGTAGAGCTGGCGGCGCTGTACCGCGCAATGCCCAACATGCACTACATCCGGCCCGCGGACAGCGAAGAAGTTGCAGGTGCCTGGGAGATCTCGGTCAACTACAAGCAAGGCCCTAGCATGATCTCGGTGAGCAGGCAGACGCTTCCTCAAACCGGCATAACCTCGCGAGAAGGCCTCAAGAAAGGTGCCTATGTCGCAAAAGAGGTTCAGGATGCGGACGTCACCCTCATCGGAGTCGGAGCAGAGTTCCACTTCGCTGTGAAGCTTGCAGAGAAGCTGGGGATCAAAGCCCGCATTGTCTCCTTCCCCAGCTATGCGCTGTTCCGCGAGCAGAGCAAGGAGTACCAGCGCTCAGTGCTGCGGCGAAACGAAGGCATTCCAAGCGTGGTTATCGAGCCGTACGTCAGTCTCGGATGGGAGCGGTACGCGGATGCTGGATTCAGCATGCGAAGTTTCGGGCACAGTCTGCCAGGCAAATACATCTACGACTACTTCGGCTTCAACATCGACAGCATGAAGCGCAAAACGGAGACCTTTGTGAGCGATTGGAAGAACGGGAGCATTGGACGAGGGGAGTATACTGAGCTTATTGATGGACCGGCGCACTGAGTCCGTTCGAAGGGGGTCCCAGTACCGGCAAGGTTGTATATACGCTGCGCCAGCGATTCGTCTTCTTCAATGTAGCGTTGGTCACGATGTAGTACCTGAACTTGACGCGTAAAGCATCAGATTTGCATCACCTCGGGCAGTATAGATCGTCGATGGCCGTTGTACATATTGTCCAAGTACTGCCACACGGGCGATGTCAGCTCCGGTGACCGCCACCGGCTCGTCGCTGGTCAGAACACTCGGCACCGAGTAGTGTTTGATGATGCCGAACACTGAAGTCATGTCGGCATTGCCTCTCCACGACAACGTGTAGAGCGTGATTGCGGATGATGTACCTCACACAGTTTACCGCCAATCACAAGGACACGGGCGCTGCCGACGCCAAGGACCAGCTTCGTTGTAGCAGAGCTACGACCTCACGTGCTGGCTCCTGCTCAATCTGAACCACTACCTACCATTCCCTATATTGAGCGCCAACGGCCGAGAGTCGTTCGTTACGAGGACGCGGTTGGTTCAGTTGACTGGTGTTGGCAGACTTTCGGCATTCGTCCGATCCATCGTGTCAGATGCTCTAGCCAGGCTCACGTATGGACTGTACCCCTTGCTCGTCCAGCTTTCTGTGATCTCGCCAACACGCCTTCGCTCTGCTGAGCAATTCCAAAGCGTACAGTCTTGTCCACTCTTCCCGTGGTGGCCGCGAATCGCTGTTGTGCGTTCCGTTCGAACAAAGAGAACCGAAGCACAAGGTGCACTACAACGCTGGATCCGGGCTGTGGTGCTACCAGTGCAGAGCTGCCATGCACTGAACCTACCAGGTATTTGTCGATTTCCTGGCATTTGCGAACTTGGGCCTGCCGTATATCCGCCTTCGCGAGCCAGAACCAAGGGTCTTAGCCGCTTCGGTACTGCATTCCACAGCGAGGGAGCGCATGATGGCGGAACCCTGGCAAACAAGGTATCCACGGGAATAGCACTCGCACCAGGTTCGTAAGACTAAGTCGATGGCTTACTGAGCAACGCACGGTACGCTCGATGGAGCCGAAGGTGTGAGCCTTTGAAAGCCGCTCGTTTCGAGGCGTCCACGTGTCGACGAGTGTTGACAAAGCGCCGTCATCAGCCTCGAACAAGACTCCTTCTCGGGGCCGCCTGGAGATCGCCCTTGGCCAGACCCGCGTCTGTTGCACGGGGACAAGTCTAAAGCTGCCTCGGACTTCATCCCCGCGGTGATAACACACAACAAAGCAGGCCACAGCAATAGCAGCTCTGGACAGGTCGAGGTAAACCACGGATCAGCGCTGCTAGGAGTAAGCCGTCTGTCGCCTCCCACTCACCTCATGTACTGCTTGAAATTTGCCGGCGTTTTGGCCACTGCCGTCACCGCAGCGACTCGTATTTCGCTGATATGGTCGCATGATTTGTGCTGCAATTCACTACGCGCGCCACAATAGTACTCGGGCTGAACGATCGGCTACAGTATCTTGCTCTGTTGAATTCAGAGCTCGGATCGGCGTCTTCCCCGAATCGCATCAGCTCGTGTCTGTGTCATAAGCGAACCTCATTGCGTCACTTTGACGCCAGCACAGCCTCCAGATCGGTGCAGTGCTGTCCGTCGCGCGATGAAGGTACTGTGGGACATCGCTGTACTGGAATATGGCTGCATACCTGGGGCTGCAAGACTCCCTGCGCATCGGGTACGATCTGCGGATCTTGCACGTTGTAGGCGATGTTGGCTTCGTCGGCCTCTGTGCCCTGCTTGAACCGCGCCTTTGGTAAGCCAGGGCTGCGCGAGCATCTCGCGTGATCGCCACCACTTCGCTTGCGGAGGATCAGCACTACTTCAGTGATCGTGCAGCGACCTGTTTCATTCCTGATCGCACGGGTGTGAGGTAGGTGGGGCATGCGCATGCTGTTGATAGCCACACAACGTGGCAGCCCACGAGCACAAATAGACTCGTTATCCCATGCTACATGCAGCTCCTCTTCTGCACTACAGCAGACACTTCCCTGACCCTGCAACACCATCTTCCTACAATCACTCAACACATTCTGCGGCTCATTGCTTCCTATCTCGCCTACTCTCACCATGAAGATCCTCTTTCTGTGCACAGCGCACAACTCCCTCTCACAGAGGCTACAGCTTGCCTTGTCCCGCTCTCATCATGTCACCATCGAGTACGCTCTATCAGATCAGGTCATGATCGATGCTGTTGCTCTGGCACAGCCCGATCTAGTGCTCTGTCCGTTCTTGACCACAATGGTCCCCAAGGCAGTCTACGAGAGAGTATTGACCCTCATTGTCCACCCTGGTCCACCTGGAGACGTCGGACCTAGTGCACTCGACTGGCTTCTAATGGGCGACGATGGGAGCGTCGACAATCCAGACGAGCTTCTGATGAAGCTTGATCGGGAGCCATGCACTGCTGGTCGTGCATGGTGGGGCGTTACTGTCCTGCAGGCCATCGAGGAGTTCGACGCCGGTCCCGTATGGGCTTATCAACAATTCCCAATCGACATTGACGAGCCAGGTCTCACGAAGTCTGCCCTTTACCGAGGCAGCGTCAGTCGGTCGGCACTTATCGCATGCGAAGCTGCAGTCGGACGCATCGAACAGGCAATCCACCGCATGCCTCAACATGGCTTCAGCAACGCTAGACTTCATGCTCGACCCGAATATCGCACACTCTCGGTGCTCGACAACCATCCGTTCCAAGGTGGACAATTGCATCACAGACCACTGCTGAAGGCAACATCTCGCGATTTCGACACCACTCGACATACAGCACAGCAGATCTCACGCCGCATCCGATGTGGCGACTCGCAGCCTGGTGTGTTGAGCAAGATCTTCGGCGCCAGCATGTACATTTACGGTGGCATGATCGATGAGTCACTCGGTGGGCGGCAGGCGAAAGCTGTTGCCGGCATGAAAACGAAAGTAGTTGCTACGCGCGGCGGCGCCATCTGCATTCCCACAGCTGATGGGAAAGGTTTATGGATCACTCACATTCGTCGGCCAAAGGGCAAGAACGACAAGGCTTTGTGGCCAAAGGTGCCAGCTGTATTCGGGCTTCTGCAGCTTAATCTCGTCAACGCTGCCATCGTGGACTCCTTGCACGCACCAACATCTGCTGACTGGTCGCTGTCTGAGCTTCGCACCTTCCAAGAGATCTGGGTTGATGTCGACGTCGACGAGCACAGAAACCAAGTCGCCTTCTTGCACTTCGACTTCTACAATGGAGCGATGAGCACATCTCAGTGCTCCGACTTGGTTAGCGCAATGGACTACATCATCACTCTGTCTACCCCAGAACAGCCAATCCGGGCAGTCGTACTGATGGGAGGCGCCTACTTCAGCAACGGCATCGCTCTCAATGTCATCGACGCTGCCGCGGATCCGGCGCAAGAGTCGTTCATGAACATCAATCGCATCGACGATGTCTGCCACCATCTGTTGCATGACTTCCCGGAGAACAACATCACCACGATTGCAGCAATCCGCGGTAACGCTGCAGCTGGAGGCGTCGCACTCGCCACGGCGTGCGACTTTGTCATTGCCGGCTCGGAAGTAGTGCTCAACCCAGCCTATCGCGCATCTGGCCTTTTCGGATCAGAACACCACACGCTGTCGTACTATGGCCGCTGCGGGGATGCCAAAGCTCGTCACATCCTCAACGCCATGGTGCCCATGAGTCCGCTGCAAGCCCGTCAAATCGGACTGGTCGACTTCATTTTTCCCGGAGCAGGCGAAGCACTTGACGACCATATACGCAGGCACGTCTCACTCTTGCTTAAAGACAATGTCGGTCGGCGCGGATCCTGGACGAAAAACGTTGATGTCTCACCTGCTGGACTCGCAAAAGCACGAGCATGCGAGCTCAGCGAGATGAGCAAAGACTTCTGGTCTCCACGAGCTACCCGCCACCACACTCGCCGCTTCGACTTCTTGCGGAAGGTGAAGCCTACGAGCACGCCACTGCGCTTCGCGCGCCACCGTCGTCGATCGCCGAATCACCTCGATGAAGAGGAAGCGCCTGAGTTCGACAGCGTCGCCGAGTACACTCGCCGTACCGAACAGGAGATGCTCACGCAGCTTCGCGCCGCTGTGTGGTCAGATGTTAGCACGCAGCTGGAAGATTGGGAGGAAGAGCGTGAGCGTAGTGCGGATAGCGCGAGGAGCCTACCGAAGCTCATTCTGCCCCAAGATGCCGACACGCCGCCGACACCGACAGAGCTTCTTACGCCCGTCTTGTCGCCCGACGCGATCCCTTCGATCGTCTCAAGAGGCTTCCCACATCTGCTGCCGATGCCGCAGAAGAAGGTAGAGACGCTGTTCAGTTGCTATTATCACCCGCTGGACTCTTTGCTTACGCCGCCCGAGTCGCCGATGCCGGGGTGCAATCGGTTTGAGGAGAGATATGGTCAATTCTGAGTAGTGTATCAATGAACAAGGGAGGGCATACTATTATTTCTGTACCAGCACAACAGGTTATCAAATCAAGGCCGTTGTTATCGAAGTTCCTGGTCAATAACGGCAATGTATGTAGATGCGATATTTGGACAGGATAGTGTGATTATGATAGTCAAGCAAGTCTCCACTATTGATCTCCCTCCAGTGTGCCTCATACTCATGTGCACGAGAGCATGCACTGTACCTTCATCGATGAGTTCTATGGCGACAAAAATCGGATGCAAGTAACATCGCGGTCGACAAGCACAAGATAGTGGACCCCCAAAAGGAGCCGCGGCCCAACCAAGGTCCGGCGCGCAACCGTCAATCTCTCCGTCAGCCAATCAAGAAATTGCTCATCACGCGCCTCGTCTCCACTCCCTGCCGATCGCATATCAAACGCTCCCTGTCAAGCCTGTCACAGACCGCCGCTTGGACTTCAAATTCCAACAGATCTTGCGGCGCTGGTGCCATTGACGATATGCCGTCGGGGAGTCTGTGCGATAGGCGCGGTGTAAGTCTGATCTCTTTCGCTCCTTGTGTTGCCTGCTTGACCACGACATTGACCTCGACAATCCATCTTCCACATTTGCGGATAGTTTTCTATTGCATTCATCACACTCATTTCTCCGCATTATACCCATCACACTCGCTACTCTCGGTCCATTCTTATTGTCACCTTGACATCTGCGCTCGTGACCAATCTCTCGAATCGCAATAATCACCGGCCTCCCGGTATCATCAAACCCACATTCCTCAGTACACCACCCACCGCGGCCATACCACAGCGCCACAACACAGCCCTACAGAGCCGACGACAGATCACTTCAAGGCAATTCGACAGATCTTGAGACGCGGCCAGACTGGAAATATCAAGCTCGTGGACTCGTCAAACCAAAAAAGAGATCAGCAACGCAACCATGTCCGGCGTCCGCGACCCGGCATTCTGGAAGCGCTTCTCCGTAGCCGTACACATGGACGAAGAAGCCGCTCCCACACGACCAGACTTGAAGCACAGGTACACCTCCACGTATTCTGCTTTGACGCGAACAATTCATTGACCTAGTCTTTTTGTAGCGACTCCTGGCTCGCACGCCAACATCGCAAGAAGTCGCGCCGCACATGGGTCTGCTGGGCCTTCTGGATCCTGATACCTGCGTTCGTCGCGGGTGTGATTATAGCCGTTATCTGGGTGCTGCAGAGTGGATTACTACAAAAAGTCAAGATAGGAAACGGGAACGGCACAGTTGCGCAACCGGCGGATCCGAATGGGAACACTGTTGTCGGAGGCTCATGAGATGAGGGCGGAGGGTAATTGAGGTTACGGAAATTTGGAGGGAACGGCTACTTTCTGTTAATTGCAAAGCGCTGCTGGATCAGTAATGTATAGATGATATGATACCACTCGCGCTGCTACGCGCTGATCTATGATGACGAGCTCCCTACACCACGCCAAATTGCTACTATTAACCTCATAGCCTGCGCTTGCATCTCGGTCGTGCAGTACGCTTTGAGCTCCCATGCGCGTGAGGTTCCCTTCGCATGCACCATCATACGTTCTGGACATGCTCGCCGTCCCTTACTTTCTCCATTCCTTCTGCCGTTGTCATGCACTCGTCTGACATTCGGCTCCTCGCAGACCTGGCTTTGCGGCTGATGGATATCGTCGAAGTTACCATTCGAAGTAGCATCGCCTGGCTGAATTGCACTCGGAGGCTTGCGGCGCGTCTGAGACGTTGTCGATACGTTCCGCACATCTTGCTTGCTTCACTCCCTAGTACATCTTCCTCGTCGGCTCCGGACTCGGACTCCTCGTCACACTCCGATCGTCCCTCCCCCTCTCCCTCAACCACTTCTTCGTACTGAGCTCCAATTCCCGATCCAGCTCCGGCCCAGGCTCCTTCCGATGAATAAAATTACAGAACCCCCCTCTCACACACCCCTCCCCACTATTAAGCCTACAACACGCTTCCCTGAAATCCGTCACAGGACTCAACTCACAATACACCGGCCTGCCACTATACCACCTTGAATTCAAATTATCGCACGCCTTCTGCGCCGAATCCTCATACTTAAACCTCGCATACACATTCCCAATCAAATGATCGTTATTATTATCACAAACCACGACCTCCTCGAGCTCGCCAAACTGGCACATCTCGCACCAGAAGTCCTCGTAGAAGGCGTCGAAGTTGTTCTGGAGTTGCGCTGGGGTCATGCGCGATTTGCCGTCGTAGGCGGGGTTTTGGTAGAGATTTGGGAGCAGTATGGTTTGGGAGTAGGAGGGCTTGACGTGTTTGCGCGAGCAGCGGTCGCCGTGGCGGCAGGCGCCGATTTTGTAGTAGAAGCTGCAGTTTACTTTGTCTTGTTCTGTGCCGAAGATGGAGGCGAGGTAGTTGGCCATGGTTGTGGTTGTGCGGTGATGTGGTGAGAGGGTATAGATGTGGCGATGAGGTTTGGATTTGTGTCTGGCTGGTTGCGCTGGTGTTGTGAATGTTGGCGCAAGTGAGTGTCGTAGAAGTTCAGGTCTGGACTGAAGCTCAGGTTATGTGAGCACCTTTGATGCCTGAGGTTCTAGCATGTTCTACAGCACGTGACTGCACAAACACATGAAGAGAGAGAGGGATATGTAAGCAGCTCGTGAAATCATCTGATCGACCGTAGCTGTTCACAAGTGATCCGTATGGCTGGCCTGCCCACAATCCGCTCCCATCCAATCCTCCAACGCCATCGCTAAATCTAGTCCAAGTCCCCTCTTCGCAGTATGAGCATCTTAGACCTTCAACCACTGATCAAAGTACACGCAATTCCCAGCATTCACCGGTCCACCCTCGGCACAAAGGTCGAACACCGGACACCTCCCACAGGGCGCCTCGGTCAGCCCATTGCCAACCTCTCCCTCCCGATCGTCGAAGTCGTATGACCCGGGCACCTTGTAGCTCACCCCCAAGCAAGTGCGATACCCAGCGCCAACCTTCTCCAACTTCCCATCCCACACCAGTACCTTCAGAATCCCCTGCACTTCCTGCACAGTGAGCGAAGCAGCTTTCGTAGGCCGTATCGCATTCGAATTCGTGACAAAGTTGTGGATGCTCTCCGCCGTCGGGTACCCTCTGGAGCCAGCTGGGTACGCAGCCTGCGTGACCTCAGGCTCGCTTCTCTTCCTCTTCTTCGGCGCAGCATCCTCAATATCTCCACTACCAGCCCGTCGCTTCTGCCCGCTCCTCTCCTGCCCCTCCTCCTCATCAACATCAATCGGCGCGTCCCTCCTTGACTTCCTCTTAACATCCACCCAGCTCTGCCCCCTCACATGGAACACAATTAAATTACTCAGCTCCTCTACGAGACTCTCATCCAAATCCCCCGCGTCGAAGAAACTGCCCCCTGTGACGTCGTCCGCTGGCTCAATGTGGAAGCATATGTACGTCTTCTGCGCGATGGACTTGACGCTTTTGATGTTCTTGATCAGTCGGCTGGACTCCAGCTTCTTGACAATTTTCGGCACGTTTTGTGGCGCGACGCCGGTGTTTTGTTTGAGCCGCTTGATCCAGATGCCTGTTGCTTCGGCGTTCTCGACGGCTTCATAGATTAGGCGTTCGTCGTTGTCGAAGTTGGAGAGGCTGTATTGTGATTTAGTCTCTCGAGTCTGTTATGACCTACCTGTATTCTGTAGACTTACGCTGAAGCCACCTCCCATGGCCGAGGAGACCAGTAGAGTATGCGATCTGCACGGAGAGTGCGCAAGAGTGAGTGTTGAATCAACTCTTGCACTGCGATCATCAATTGCGCGGCATCGGTGATGTCCCATAGGCTCATGAGATCTTGCTGGCTGAAAGACTTCTTAAGCCCAAGTGCAGACTTCTTCGCAGTCTCGAAGAGGAGATCATGCCGCTCATGGCCCTTTGGCGAGAGCTTGGTCATGCTGCGCTGTGTGGTGGCATGCGGTTGAGGGGTTGTGCTGTTGAAGTCGAAGTTCGAGGTTCGTGTTAAAACGTCTGATGCTTAGTCATGTGGCCTGGGCCTGAACAGCAGGGTGGGTAACGGCAAGGCTCATGTTCAGCTTGAATCTGCGCAGTATGTTGAGACGAATGCTGACGGTAGTGGGTTATGAAGCCAGTGTGATCTATCCTCTGCTTTCGTTACTGTACACTATCCTACATTCCCTTCACGCCACCTGACTCACGCCATCATACCGACTCACCAACCGAATCGGCTCCACCATCCTAAACATATCATAGCAATTCACACTCACGAGCTTAGACTCCCACACATCCCCCACCATAACAACCACACTCCCTCTCTCCGGCCTCGCCATCTTAAATTCCAGATTCAACTCCTCAGCCACTACAGTCAGACTAAATCCCGCCCAGCCCGCCTGGGGCACATAACACCTCAGTGTCTGCGGCAGCTCCGCCTCGCCGTAGTGATGCGCGCGGAAAAGCAGCATGTTGATCCAGAACTGCTCGGCGCTGGCTTTCGCGCGGGAGACGATTGATTCACGCGGTTGGAGGCCGAGGATGATGGTTTTGAGGACTGATTCGGAGAAGGGGAGGAAGGAGCGCGAGGCGTTGCGGTCGGTGGTCACGAGCGAGGTATCTGTGCGTGCTTCCTCGCGCAGAGCGGCTTCGATCTGCCAGTGCAGGATCATGTCGCCGTAGCGGCGGAGCGGGGAGGTGACTTTGCCGTAGTGATTCAGACCTAACAGACGGTGTTTGAGCGGTTTCGTGGTGAGGATTATGGAGCCGACGTGGCGGAGGTAGTCGAGTGCGATATGCAAGGGCATTTGGCCGTCATTGAGCGCCATGGCGGGGGCGACAGTGGTTTCGTAGAATTCTTCTGCGGGCATGAGGTCGGCTTTCGCCACGCTGCCGCGGTAGATGGTGGGGATTTGGCGTTCGGCGCACCAGGCTGTGCTGATTTCGCAGGCGAGCAACATCATCTCGCGGACTAGGATGTCGGCGGATGTGTTCTGGGCTGCTGAGAACCAGTTACGAAGTGGGCTTGTGGTGGCCTGGATGATCGGGTCACCATGTACAATGCGCGAACCGTTGCGATAGGGATGATCCCAGCCAAGACCTGTCTTGTTGTAGCTCTGCCACACTGCGACTTCGGGCTTCTGAACGTTGAAGAACAGCCCTCCAGCAGCGTTCCGGAATGTAGCTCGCCGCTCTGCGAGTATTTGCAGTGCTTTCAGGTTCTCAACATCTTGCGGCTTCATATTCGGTACTGGCGAGATCCGTTCCGGTGCTGGTGGAGGTGTGCCGCCGACTGTAAGCACCACTTCTTCGCCTTGATTTCTGTTAAGCCCTACAATCTGCGTGACCTCGGATGGAGTCAGCCTGGTGACATTGCGGATCAGTCCCGATCTAATCTTCTGCTCGATAATTTCGCCACGCTCGTTCAACCTCGCTGAGAACGTTAGGCAGGGCCGGTTAGGAGCTAACGAGAAGTGACCTTGCGTAGCCCAGCGCGGCAGCATCATGTACGCTCGCTCCGGCATGTACACACTCTCACCCATATGTCGCGCCATCTTCGACATCGGATGATCGCGCGGAAGGTAGGCCGTCGGGTTTGCAATGTGGATGTGCGCCCACCACTCTGGACTCGCGGAGTCCGCACTGTTGGCTCGCTCGACCGACAGACCGTCATCGATCTCATGTGCCGATGCGCCATCGATACAATAGACTGGCAAGCTCGCCCAGTCATGTCGCAGATGCTTCATCGAGTCCTCAAAGTCCGGCTTACTCTCCATATCCATTAGACTGCTCATGAGGTATTGAAGGGGACGCGAGTGTTGACTTGTAGGAAGCAGCAGATGCTCGTCAAAGCGCACACGGTTCTCAAATGGTAATAGTAGACCAATCTCTTGTAAGAACTGGAACCCGGTACTCTTCCCGCCGCCGATATCATCGTAAAGCCCAGTGGCCTGCATTATGAGTGGTGGTAGCGCCGACAGTCGAGGCAGGCCGGCAAACATATCGTTGCATGCCCAAGCCTCGATGAATTGCACGAGCTTCTTATCATCGCTGTTGAATTCCGTACCCTTGATGATGTTGATGCTGTCCTGTGTGGGCGTGAGCTCTATCTTGACTTTACTGGGACCAATGTTGCCGAAGGCGGTCACATCGCGTGTCTCGCGACTCTTGAGAATAAGCTCTCGACACTTCTTGACGAAGCTGTGTACACGCTTTGCTTCCCCTGATGTTCGATGACCGGGCTTGCGTTCCGGACCGCCTTCCGATGTCGTCGATGTTATGGCCAGGTCGTCCTGCCACGCACGCAGCCAGCCGCGCACTTCCTCGACCATACGCACTTGCGCCTTCGAACGAATTTGTAGGTATTGAGTCGTCCGATGTGACCTCATGTGGAAGCCAAACGCGAAGCCGGCATGTAGCAAGGCTTTCCGGACCGTGAACAATGTGGCAAGCGAATGTCGATCATCCGACTTTTGCAGCAAGACATTTGCGGCGGAGTCGAGACTACCATATCGCAGATCAGTCTCATGAGCCAGAATGTTGTGTGCATTGTCCAGTGCTGGCGCATGCTTTCTGTACACGTCCAGACTCTGATTGTGGAATTCAACCATGCGATTGATCAAGGGTGCGGCAATATGTCGAGGTACCGAAAGATCTTCCGAGAACGACTGCTGCTTCAACGCTTCGATCTCCTCCGACGTGACGACATCAGGTAGATACTTCAGCAGCGGCTCCACAGCGTCACGGGACACCCAGCCAGGGATCGTGTACTGCGCCACCGAGGATGGGAGAATCACCCATCGTCCTTGCATGGTGTAGAACTGAGCTCTACCCTGCGCCAGCGTACGCACATACACTGCGATCGTGCTCTCTTTCTCTGAACCCATGGAGAAAAGCTCGACCAGATCACCCATGCTGAATGCTCGAGGGTCTGTTGCCTGCACATCCAGATCCTCCGTAGCTGACCGCGCGAACTCTCCCATCGATTGCAGCTCCTCATCCTCCTCCCTGCCAGTGCTGTCATTCTCGATTGCATCGCCGATTCGTGTGATGTTGCTGAACTCGTCTTTTATCGTCTCCTCAACGGCCAGCTTAGGCTCGAAGGTATGCTCAATCTGCTTACCCTCCGTCTCCTGCCATTGTCGGAGCTGCTCTCTGATGCCACCTGGGCGGTTCAGGTCGAGGGGAGGAAGTCCGGGTGGCACTCCACCGGATCCATTGAGGACCTGCGGTACGGTATTGGCCTGTTGCGCATGGCGAGCACGGGTATGCAGACTCCGCGAGTGTGTCGACTGTCTCCGCGTTGGTCCATCTCGTCGCCGTGATGTGATCGATGTGTTGGTCCAGCGTCCAGGGCTCGTTCCGCCGTCCGATCCGATGCCTGCGACCGCTGAAAGTCTTGCCTTTGAGCCATCCGCAAGCTTATCCGTTCCATGGTCTTTGCGCCTGGTTCTTGTGGGCAAGTCCGCTCCATGGCTTTGTTGCCGCCAAATGCCTGCAGCTTGATGTTGATTTCGCGCAGAGCTTTGACTCGCGCTCAGCCTGCAGCTTAAGCATACGTAGGCATTAGTCGCGATGGTCTGCGGTCGCGCAGTACTAGCGACACGCATCGGATGCCCTGATCAACACTATATACCACCTTGAACATGTACGAATTGATGTTGACTTTGATGTCTAGAAAGTCAGAACTTACCTGTTCGGGCGTAGCGCTTGGGCAAGGCACTCCCGAGCACCTTGATGTCCGCCGCAACAGCTTATGCAATGATACACCATACCGGCTAAGTCGGCCACAGAGTCACATTCCTCGGAGATCATGTAGGTAAGTCCATGGCTATCCCGAATCCGATATCATACTTCGCATCCCCACTCGCCTCACTTCAAGCCAATTCACATGCAGTAAGCACAGGTGAAAAGCGCGCGCTTCCTATTGGTCCACAGGAAAGACACTCACGTTCGACGACCAACTTCTCATATCTCCTTTCACGATCGGCACAGTCTTGTCTTGGTCAGCATGGCCTTCGGCTTCTTTCATTCTTATTCCCTTGCCGCGTGTCCGTTGTCGATGTCGACTTGACATTCCCACTCGCTTCCGCCGAACGGCACGACACTCGCTAGAACACTGTAGAGCCGCGAATTATGGCTTTCTCGATCCCGTATCGCGATCAGCCATATACTCCCCTGGTAGGACCGCCAACTGCACCGATCAAGTACGTAGAAAACGTCATGAACGCAAACCACAATGCCATTTCGCTAACGAGGCCGTCTCCCCGTCCAGTTTCTGCGAAGAAGATTTCGCAATAACACCATACATCGGGGAAGTCGTCAACACCCTGACGAATATCGCATACAGTATGGACCCTCTCAACACTACCCTGGCGCATTATACTAACATGCCGAAGTCATCTACGCGACCAAAGGCCTCCTTCGCCTCCCCCGAAACGCCCCCTTCGCGGCACGAAGTCTGTACTATGGACTCGCCCTTGTTGGAACATGCTCAGCACTCTTCCATGGCCTGCTGAAGCACTACGCTCAGCTGGCAGATGACACGTCCATGATCATAGCCACGTCCTGCGTCCTGCATCGCGCAACAGTCTATGAGCGATCCGACTCCTTCACCCGAACATTCTCAACAGTTCTGCTCACATCTGTTGTGGCGGAGACGATTTACCATGTTCTCTACGATGCGAATAACAAGTTTCATGAAGTCTCATTCCTAGTACTTTTGTTGCTAGTCATCTGGCGGACGAGGAAGTTGATCACCTCGCGCGTCTCGCAGTCTGCGGATCCACGGTTACTTACCAGCGTGACGATCTTTGGGACTTGTAAGACTCCCCATACCCTGGAGTTTGAAGTGCATGAGCTGACCTAATTCCAGCCGTCTTCGGGGTGGCGTACACGCTCTGGCAACTGGACCAGATCTACTGCAGTCAACTTACAAGCTGGAAACGACAGATCGGCATGCCATGGAGCTTTCTGCTCGAGTTCCATGGCTGGTGGCACATACTCACCGCGATCGCGGCTTATGTGTTCATGGTCATGGTGGGCGATCTGACTAGTGAGGGGGATGTGGAGTTCCACGGCAGTGTGTATAGCTGGCTCGGCGTTCGAAGTAGGAAAGGGCACCAGAAAGGGATGAACGGTAGCTTGAACGGCAAGGCGATCGGGCACGCAAATGGGGAAGTGAATGGCCACGCGAATGGGTCAACGATGAATGGTGGACATGGCGTGAAGAGGACTTAGCGCTCGCGATACCCGAAGGATAGAACGCATGCTATTTCCAAAAGCTTGATACCCTGCAGCGCCAACCGTTTTGATTCGAACCGGTCCGACAGAGTAAGTCGACTTCTTGTCTCGCCTGTGCTGGACTTTACTCGACTTGCGCTACGAGGCAGAGCCTGCAAGTAATTCAATCGAGGTCCCGAAGCAATTCCAAGAGGTTCAAGAATCAATCAACACGATCCTCTCCCTTCTCCCTCGCCAAGACGTCCTGCAACCTCTCCACTTTCCCAACCCTCTCAACAACTCCTCTCAGCTTCGAGACCCTGTCCGTCTGCGTCCTCAAGCCTGCTCTGTCCGCCCAGCCCCAGACAGTCCAAAGCAGGAAATCCACAACAGTCAAGTGATATCCAACTGCGAAACCACTGTCATCCAGTCTAGTCTCCACGTGATACAATCCTGCAACCACGATCTCATACCCAACATTCCGCACCGCCTGCAGCACTTCCTCAAACGCAGCTTCGCCTACGACACGAGTGGGCCGGAATATCTGCGTAAATCCGGTGATTGTGAAGGTCGCGGAGATGTAAGACAGCCATTCTTGCACCTTTGCTTGCTCTAGAGCATCTCGGCCGGACATGCCATGGCTATCGCGGAGACAGGAGACGTAAGATAAGACTGCGGTCAGTTGCGTGATGACGACTTGTCCGCGTTGCCCATGATCGAGGACGAGGGTAGGAACTTGGCCGAGAGGGTTCATTGCGAGGAAGTCGTCGCGAGCGATCGAAGGATCGACGGGAACGTAGACTCCGAGGCTATCGGAGGTCATGGTGATGAGGGTATGGGGGATGTTCAGGTGGGCCAAGAGAAGGAGGGCAGGGAGCGATGAGGAGAGAGGATGGTGGAACAGGATCAGTGGTGGGTTGGCATGGGCCATGGTGTGATTGCCTTCCCTCGACAGAGAAAGTAATGAGACTTAGAGAGACAAGAAGGGAAGGATGATAGCCTTAGACCTCTTGGGGTTGATTGATCTATGTCCATAGTTCTCGTTCTCATGATCCTCATGCGAAGTGCACGTAGGGCGCATGGGATGAATGCCTTCTCGATGCATCCCTCGACCTGCGCACAGGCGAGGTGATATTGACGCTTAGGCACAAGGTCGTGTATGTTTCTCCACGATGCTACTGCGAGTCAACATCTGCTTATGGAGAAAATGATGGCAGTCTCGAAGCGGTGAAGTAGTGGGTCTGGAAGCACGCAAAGCTCTGAAACACTAGCGCAAACGCCCAGCAGTGAAGATCTGCATGGTGCTTATTGGCTGATGTAACCGCGCATTTGTGTTTCGAATGACAACGGCGCCAGATCGGTCGTGGGCAGTGACCTCTGCCCGAGTCTTGCCTGCACATGCTCCTCACGTGGGATTGTACTCTCACTCGGTCGCGGTATATCACGCCTGCTGTCGGACTCGGACGGACTGGGAACACACGACAGTAAGACCCGTGGATTCGGTACAGGGATAAGTCTAATAATAGCCCCGATTCTCGCGCGCATCTGTCTCTCACTGTCACTTTGCGCTTCTGTGGTAGAGGCTACTGCAAAGCAACTCCACTCTCTATACACGCCCACCGCATGGAGTAACAACGGCCGAGGCCTCACTGTGATCGACGTTCTCGATTCTGACCTCCACTCGCCAATACCGCTATCCTCCACTACTCTCACCTCCACCATACAGATAATGTCTACATCAACACCACAACCCCCGCGGCCACCCCTCCGCATGTCCTCCTCTACCAGCATAGCGGCGCCCACGCGCTCTCGGCCTCAGAGTACCTCGTTCGCTGCTTTCCACTCCAGCCTACATACGCTTTCGTTCGCGACTTCGCTTACCCTCCCTTCGATGCGATGCACTATGGTCCTCCGCCAGAACCTCCTTCAGGCGCCACGACCCCAGGCTCAGAATGGAATCGCAGACTATCAGACAGTGAGGCATGGCCTGGTCGGAACACAGGCGCATGGGGAGGCGATGGCGGGATGGAGACAGAGCCCGAGGTCATGCCTGGTCAGAGTCTACCAAGCACGAGTTTTGTCGGCGAGGACGGCGAGGCAATAGGAGGCAAAGCGAAACATCGCAAGTCGCGGAGTCACGCAGACGTAGCAGATTGGGAGCGCGGTCGAAGACGGTCAAGTGGGGTGCGCAAGTCACGCGCCAGCGGGGAAGGCAGCGATATGTTCCTCTTCGGCGCATCGTCCAGCAGTAACACATCCGCGTCCCTGGATCCAGGCGGCTCTACATCCCTCCGACATAGCCGCGCCGGGAACCCAGGACGAAGGGACTCCCACTTTGCAGCCACACTGCCGAATCGCTCGTTCCCTTCTGCCCGTCCATCGCGCAGCACAACGACGCCTTCCGATACGGGTAGCGAGGACCTCATACCACTAGACGCCGAGCCGAGCAGCAGTCATGCGCACTCGCCGCAACGTGCTAGCATGGGACCGGCGGATGAGTTGTTTGTAGGCGAAAGTTTGGCGCTCTACGCTTTTGAACCTGAGAACCCAAATGAGCTGCGATTGAAGGAGGGACAGATCATCCTGGTGAGCTATAGACATGGACAAGGCTGGCTGGTGGCTGAAGATCCGAGCACTGGAGAACAGGGATTGGTGCCAGAGGAGTACGTGCGATTAGTAAGGGAAATCGAGGGCTGGGATGCTGAGGCTGGAGGGTTTGTGGAGGGTGACGATGGGAATGCGGGGAGGCTGGAGTAGAAGAGGACTCGGTGATGGAAGACTCCAACATGGAGGCTGAGGAAGACGGCGATGAGACCATGGAGGACTCAGCTGCTGAGACTGAGGAGCCGAGCACAGGAGCGGCAGAGAAGCCGGCGGAGAGTCAGCCGCCTCCTGATGAGCTTTTGCAAGCCGCGAACAAGCATCTCGCGACTCCGGATCTGCGGCAAGACAGCGCGCATGCTGAGCGATAGCATCGGCGACTGGGAGGGGACGGGCGTAGCGGTGTAGATACAGACTACCATGACCGCGAAGACCAGACTTTTGATTCTCGCTTTCTTTGTTGCTTAGCACAAGACGCATCGTCCGCCGTTCAAGTTCAAGCTGCCATCATTGCACAGTACAGCTCAAGCGTCGATGCTGCGCGAGTGTTTAGTGTCCGTACGATCGCTCCTTGCTCCAAAAAATCCAGATGCGCGAGTCTGGATGATCCGGTTGACGCGATTGGATGTCGATGAGGTGCATAGGATGAGTGCGTTCGCCGGCAGTGTCCTGAACGCGATATTGCACGTAGAGCTGTAATCGACCAGGATCGCAGTGCAGATCGTCAGATCTCAATATTATGATGGCCGTCCAACGCCCAACATAACGCAATGTACATACCCGCAGCGTGACCGTTCCAGTTCTGTCGACCTTCCCGTAATCCCATACCCCATACCCAACCCCTCCTTGACGTTCCCCTCCCCCACCTTCTCATCAATACCCTGCGCCTCCCCCAACCTGCCCCCCATCAAAATTCCCAAACCCGCCCAACCCCTCAATCCCGCCTCCAAGCAACCAGCTATCCAACCCTCCCCCTGCGTCAGCCCCTGCATATCCCCCAACGCGATATCCATAGCCTGCTGCACGCCGAGATCCCAGCTCATGTTGCCGAAATCCTGGTTGTTGGGATCGTTGGGATTCCTGATGTTGGGGAAGGGTGCGTAGTTTGCTTGGGCATTGGGGTCGGAGGGGTTGTAGGGGAGGGGCGTGGGGTTGGGGAATTGCCAGGCGGGAGTTGCTAGGGGTTGTTGGGAAGTGGAGGGGGCGTTTGATTGCGTGGCGGCGTGGGAGAGCATGTGGAGGCCGGACTGGGGATGTTGTTGGGAGGCTGGAGTGTCGGGACCAGCGGAAGGTTGTTGCGCAGCTGGCTGCTCAGATTTCTGCTCACTTGGCGAGTTGCTTCGCCCCACGAGGCCTTTCTTATGCTTCTCTTCGAACCACTCGCGAAGGACATTGAGAATCCTTAGGATCTTGTCCGGCTTGATGGATCGCACGCGACCAGTCTCTGTGAAGTGCGCGATCAGGCCGTTGAGGTAGTGCTCCACGCGTAGCTCGTCGACTTCGAAGAGCTTGCCGATCTCGGAGTTGGGCAGGGAGATTGCAACGTGCATCTTGATCAGGATTACGACGGCGTAGACGCAACGGACGAAGTAGAGCAGCATTGGCAGAGCGGTGATGGTGTCGTAATCGAAGCTCAACATCGTGTCCAAGATGCCATGCGCAGCGTTTACGCATGCCTTGAGTGCCGCGATCTGTGTCTTACTTAGCGTCCCAGTACCGGAATTGACGTTCTTAAGACTATCTTCGCTGAACGGTATGCGAAAGTCATCGACATTGTGATTCTGGTGCAGGACGATCTCGTGCGCGTAGAGACTGCACACGTGCTCGAAGAACATCAAGCCAGGCGTGCGACACTCCGCTGGTACATTCTTCTTCCAGTCGACAAGATCATGCTCGAGTGCTTTGACGTTGTACGAGACTTGAGCATCATTGATGTCGAGTTTCGCGGCTGACGCGTCGTCCATGAAGAATTGCTGACCTATCTGCTCACAGATGTGCTGGAGCTTGATATGTTGGCAGAAGAGCTTGTCGGTCGGCGCTGCTTGTGGGTTGGTTTCTAGTTCGGCGACACACTCCTCCATGTAGTTCGTCCAGCGGATAAGATTTGGTCGACGAAGGACCATTGAGGCGCTGTGCGGAGGTTAGTCTATTATGTCATATCAGCACTCGATATTACGCACCTCGCACACAAGTAGTAGCACCCTAGCCACGCCCTTCGCGCGTCCAACGCGTCCGAGTTGACTGGCATCATCTTGGCGCCCATGCCTGGCGCGTAGTCCTTCGTGGGTCCAGTGAAGCCGCGTCGTCTCATCTTGAACCTCTGTCCAAGACCAATGTCCAAGGCCATAACAGCAGCAACATGGATGAGCTGGTAGAAGTTCGACTGCTCGGTCTGCTCAGGCGGCTTGTACCACAAAATGATGACCATAGCCGTCTGCACCAGCTCTAGTGACTTCGCGCCATTTCGGATTGCACAATCTGCGATCGCGCCGACTGTCTCCCGTACCACTTCTCGAGACACGTCGGCGCTGACTTGACCCCATGATGCGGCTGCGATGACGGCCAGGTAGAGCATCGGCTTCTCTTTGTAAAGTTGCTCTGCCGTAACTTCAGGCGGGAAGACCACAGCTGGTAGGTGGGGTGCTAGCTCTCGATTGTAGCGGTCGAAGAGTACGGTAGCCTCGTGCGGCGGAATGAGAGCATTAATACGACCAATGAACTCGGTGGGAGTCGAATGATGCAGATAGCGCGTCACATCGCTGTCAATCCCCCATGACTGCTCGAGTGTAGCAGTGCTCGGGTTGACTCTCGACTGCGAATCTTCTCGGGGCTGGTACACGGGCGGAGTCGGGTACGCTGGCTGCTCATTGCTGCGTCTCCTTCTGAGCTGCTGCCTGACCTCAGGCGCCTGGGCAGGATACGAAGCAGGCGTGCTGTAAGTCTGCGTGCTACTTCCACTCGGTGCTCGGTAGGTTGACCTACCCTCACTCTGCACCGGCGATGCGAACACAGCAGCAGGGATTCTTCCACCTTGCGCTTGCACAGCCGATGTGAGCTCTTCAAGCTTCTTCTCCAGCTCCGCGACACGCGTGTCACTCTTCTTCTGTCGTTTCCGCGTCGGCTCAGAGACATTGCACACCTTGGCTCCCTTAGCACAGCGCTTACATGGCAGGTCTGGTCTATCGACAGCCAGCTCGCACTTGACTTTCAAGTTGCGGCAGGCATCACAGGCGCGTGGTCTCTTGGCGTCATGAGCATCAGCGCCGCCTGCTGCTGGTGACTGGTCTGTGGGCGCGGCATACTGCTGCTGGTAGACTGGCTGATCTTGGGGTTGCTGAGGGTTTGGCGGCTGCGGTGCGTAGCCATAGTAGGGGTTGGGTGAGGGTTGAGGGTATGAGGCGAGTGGTGGGAGCTGCGGTGTCGATGGCTCCGGGCGGGGTTCTGGCTTGGGTGGTATGGGCTGCGGTACTCGTCCACCTAGCGCAGGGTCGATCACGTTGGAGCTGCGTGCTGCCATGTCTGTGGTTGATGATCGGTGACACGGGTTGTGAATCGCCGTCTCGCTGTTCAAAGCGCCGCGCTTGAAGGGTGGACTTTGCACGAGTCAGGTGCGATCCTTCGATGTTCGTCCAATGAGGTGCAACTTTACGCTTCCTGACATATCTCATGATGGCGTATCCTCATGATCGTCATTGCCGAGCTGCTCGGTCGCACGATGCGATGGAAAGCATTGGGCCAGCGACTACATTTGGGAACGTTCGCACGGTGTATCAGACGAGCTATGGCAGGAGACTGGATACATTATGCGAAGCAGGGCCTGCAAGTATGGCCGGCACACTTGCAGGCTATGGTAGGTGATCCCATATCGCTGGACATATCTGATCCTGATTCATTCCATCCTTGACTGTCATTGCGAACGCCCTGCCAGACAATCTCGGGACGCTGCGGACAAGACAATCTCTACGCTCATCGCTCGCGAGTATCATCGCCGCACAAGATGACCAACGAACAGCTCACAGCATCACGCCGTCCCTGTGAGCAATCTCTGTGACTATCGGCTCCATCCGGGCTACCGCGTAGTCTGACAGGCGTGTGTTACCACTTCTGTGCCCCGACGCTCGGTGTTCTCGACATGATCCACACTCTCCGTGATCTTGTATCTTTACAACGCTTGCCGACGAGATGAAGATTGGAATGCTCCTCCACCTTGTCTCCGGCGAAAGTCTGCCAGTTATCGTCCACGGTATCGCTGTCGATCCGTACGCGGTCTGTCTGTCTTTCCTCACTGGCTTCGTCGCGAAGCGCAAGCCTTTAGTGAAGAAGAAGCTTCCGGCGCAAGAGCCAGTATGAGCACTGCGTTAATGAGCTCTTCGGATTCTATCGGACGAATATTGATTGAACAGCGCATGGGTGAGCGCAGCGATCGTAGCGCATATTCTCTTTGTGGACGCGTATCGTCGTACGTGTCAGTACAACGGCGGACGGCTGCGATACCCTTACGGAGGAAAGTCAGCACACCACATCGTTGATCGATCTCACCTGCATCGATGCCGGTGATTTGGAGGACGCCAGATGAACGCTCGAGGAAACTGCGATGACGAATGCGGTAAGTTCCCTGGCTCTGAACGGGAGCAATTGCGGAGGACTCTTATCTTACTCAGGAACGCCTGAGGCTCTGAAAGACTGCAGAAATGCTGGAGATGAGCAGAGAGCAGTCGTGTCCTCGCGCTAAGTGCATGTCACCTTCTCCATAAACCCTCCGCGAAGCCGCGAGATGGCTACGATAGGATTGTCATGCACAGAGGCGCATTGATCCAATCGCGTGGGTCAATTGATGGAGTGTCCTTACCTGCTGCCTTTCTGAGTAGTCTCCATTGTCTTGTTACCTTCGCTTCAACTCTTGTCACTGCGTATTTGCCCATGCCCTTCCGTCATGCATGTCCCGCATACCATCGTCTACGACGATGTTGAGCTCGTCGTGCGGAACATCGCTGATGCGGCTGCAAGGTGTGGGGCTCGCTCGTTCAGCAGGTTGCACGCGTTTCTTGCTCGAGCCTAGGGAAGTCCGGTGAATCTGCATCGGAGTGTACGGAGGTCGGATCTCCGCAGCAGTGAGACGACGGAGGATCAGGAACCGCCAATCGTGTCTTCGATGTCCTGATACATTTGCGAGGGAGAACGATAAGGAGAGATAGACTAAGTTGGCGATTTCGTCGTACGTAGGCTACCTACGCTGAATGGACGATCTGAGGCGAGCTCACAGCGCTCGCATGGGCTGACTTAGTTGTCTTGCGGTTCATGTGGATTGCTGGACAGCCTGTTTACTGTCGCTGTTGTTGTGGTGCTGTGGAGTTGCAGAAATGTTGAGCAATGGCGATCGGTTGACGACTGTGCGCCACTACCGCTGCTGCGCCAAGCTTCGTGCCAGACTTGGTTGCTTTCCACGCAACAAGCCGATGGCCACGAGCACTCCAAGGCAGGCAAAACATGGTAGTCGTATATATGCCCCGCGATGGACCGTGAATTCGAAGGGTAACCATACGAGCAACATTGACGAGCGAAGAAAACGCAAAAAAGAATATTAAGGGAATGTGACCCAGGAACAGCATTGCTCGACCTCTTGCAGGAATTGAACCCACGACTTCGGGATGCTCGAGAGCCACTATTCGATGAAGATTAGTATTATGTTACCGTTGCGACACCGTGGCAAGCGGCGGCGACAGCAGTTAGTACTAGTTCGGATGGCGCTAAGGGGCCTTTACATATGGGATCCGACCCCGAAGTGCCCAGTGGTATTGACGATTATATAGTCGCTTGGATGGACTTGCCGCCCAAGGTGACCATTGGGAGTCGGAGTCCTCGGTCGCTTGCACTCTTGCATCACACACGCACTCCTGGTCTTACCTTGCAACATCGGAACACCGTTGCCGTAGTTCATTGGGTTCTCAGCACCTTGGAGTAGTGCGGACAGCCTGAGGATCGTCGTCGATCGCTAGCCTTGGTTGTCACGTGCTCTTTTGGTATTGCAAAGCACCTTGTCGCGTAGCAAGGCGTACACAACAGCTCACACAGCCTTGCATACTACACCTTCCGTAGCATCGACAGAAGCGCATCAAGTAGTGGTGACGACGAAGGGCGTAAGGGTGGCGACTGTTGTGGACACAGACTGACAAAGGCAGCCGACCACTTCGTGAGCACACCTCCTTCGATGCTCACCTCGGACTGACAATGGCAGGTAGCAAGCACCTTTCTTGCTACCGGCGAAAAAGCGGTAGCAATCCAGTCACCAGCACAATGAAGGGCGGCGATAGCCTTATAGACACGTTACGCGCCTCTTGGAGAAGATGGGCAACCTGGAGCCACCAGAAAGACATTCGCCAGCGCATCCAGGAGGTCGAGAACTCCAAGCGACGTGCGACAGCTGGATGGCTGCAAGACGCGAAGCCATACCTCCGTAATTGCGTCCTCGCTGGGCCTGCTCGCGACGGCAACAGACTGGCCAACAAACAGCGGAGGCTGTCGACTCTCCAAGTAGCATTGACCGAGCGTCTGGAGAAGAACCACACAAGCAGCGAAGACGCAGGAGCGCAAGATGCTGAGCTCATGAGAGGCGTACAACGATCTGGGGAGGACTGGTTGGATCCTGGGGTGTGGGGAGGACTCTGAGATCACAGACTCGCGAAGCCAGGTACGATGGACGGACGTACGAGGCATGGAGCTCTCGCCATTTCGGTGTGGGACGTCTTTCGCTGCGCTTCGATGAAGAAGTCCTGTCGTCGTGCGTTTCCAAGTCACTCTGCGGGCCCGGCAGGATGTGCGAAAGCGCGACGTGTTTTTGTAAGTCATTGCTGCACAATCTGGAAGACAGCGGATCTGGATTTACATGCTGCAGTTGCAGATGTCTTCCGGTTGCATCGAGTTACGCTGGAGAGCCTCTGTGGCGAAGCGATGGTGAGTATACTGTCTCTTTTCTTTTGCTGCTTTCGCACGTATGTGAACCGGACCGAGATGAAAGTCGCACCCCACGCTACGACAACGTGTCTCATCGTTGCCGGTCTCGGGTCACCAGAGACTCGAAGTCACTTTATCGGCCACGCATTGATCATTCTTCTCGAGGCATAGTACGCGAGCCGCGTCCCCCTCACATCGTCGAGAAAGGCATGTTCCGACTAGGCTTTGGTAGTGCTGCTCCTACATAGAGTTTGATCGCTGATCGATGCATGCCCACCTGTTGCCAATGGCCGCTCCGCAGCTCCGTTGCTCGGAGCGGTCCTGCGGTAGTAATTCCTCAGAGCCCACACCGCGGAGAATGTAGGTGTAGGCGCTATGCATGGTGGCTAAGGTGTGTGGAGCAGAGACTTTTGAGGGGACTCAAGCCGTAGGGGCCGCTGCAGTGGGAGCAATGCAGGCCAGCTTGTGCCTTGGTGCGTGCGGACTACTCGACCAGGCGATAGCCGAGGGGAGGCCGAGATGTGCGGAGATTGCTGCTCTTCAATTGCCTGCCCGCTGTTTGGGTCTGACGCTGCATCTTCGGCAACGTTTGCTGGTGTGCTTGCATGTCGGTCACGTCGTGGTGGTGCCCGCTGTGTTGGTGAATAGTGTTGCGTCTAGTCGCTGCAGTCGTGGGAGGGAGGCAGGCAATCCGAGATGGCGCCATTATGCCAACGAATTCCCGTTGCGATTTAGAGAGGTAGCCTCGGTGCTGCACTCCCTGATGCTTTGCACAGCAAAGACGATGTGCCGTGTCGCGACTACGGCCAAGATGGCGGTGCAATAGCGAGGAGGTGTAGTTCATACCAAGCTTTCACCGAAACAGCATCTTTAACCGACCCTTGTGGACCGATCTTACTTCTCGGTCAGGCTGACGATAACTGCACAGCTTGCATGGGCAACCGATCACCAGCACCTTTAAACTCTCTTCTACATATCTACAGCTGAGCTGGGTAAGATCGAGTCCCCTGATGGACGTGTTGCTCCAAAGCTGTGCAGACCCATGCAGGACAGCGAGCACGATCCTCTAAACCCTACGACCGTCGTCGCGGCACAAGCCACTTTCGTCTTTGCGGAACTTTGTATGCTCACGCAACCTCATCTTGAAGCGCACATGGTGAGTATATTGAGTCAGCCGTCTAGCAGCATTCGCGACGAAAGTGTCGTGCACACGGCGAATCTGCCGTTCAGGCCAAGCTGAACTCGGACACCTTCTCCACCAACACTGGGAAAGACGTGACAGAAATTCCACCAATAGGGTTTGTAACCTACTTCCTCCAAGGCCCTCGATCTGCGCACTGTGCAAGCTCACGAACTTTGGTGCGCCAATTTGTCCCCATTCGCTACCTCGGGCCAGCTGACGGATATCAGAACGCAGCCACAATCCCATGTGCCATTAGCTTGCACCTTGATATAAACAGGAGCGAGATACCGGCGAGAAAGCGCCGCTTCGCTGAACTTAGGCTTTGCAAATTGAACACCACACACGGCATTCCCCTTCAGCACCATTCAGGGTCCTACGTCAGTGTAAGCATAATACATACGCTCCACTGCATAAATGTTTTGGCTTGCGGTTGGCCTCTGGTTTCGGATTCGTCGGACGGTATATGTGGCTCTTGACTCGTTGCACTTGCGCGACAGCTTGCGAGATCGGGTCGTCCACAGTCTAAACAGGTCGGCTTCGCGGACACCGCTAGACTCTAAGCACGCATCTGATGTATGCTCTACGGTCATGACTCCGGTGTGCTGTGAGATGTACTTTGCCGTAGCGCAGCCTCATTTCTCTCGGATGGCCGAGATCCGACCGGTGGTAAGAAGGTTCGGCTCTTCACGCAGCGATCATGGCGCTCTGCGATTCGCGTTAGTGACAAGCTAACATCGATCTCGAAAGCCTGACCACGAGTATCTAGACAATGCCTGCTCAGTGACATTCCAGCGATCCCAACGTGTTCGACCCCTCGATGGGCAAGTTCCGCTATTCGTTCATGCGTTGATGGCAACTTCATAACCCCGTGGCGGTCGGATTCTGGACACTGCACGCGGTCCTCTGAAGCTTCACCACGCGGGCTATAACGATCTGTGCTCGCACTTCTGGAAGTATCAAGTCCTCGGTGAGCATAAAGTGGGCAGCAAACTCCACCACAGCGACACTAGCGTGAAGGTAGAGCGCGGAGGGAAGTTACACTCTCCTATGCTTACCCGAGCTACTATCTGGACAGATCTGCCAGGACCAGTGCACTCGGGCACGAACGGTCCTTGGCGATGGCAACTCAGGGCATCGATAGGCGAGGCTTCCGAGCCCTGACGCTGGGCACATGCGCTATGAGAGATCCAGTGGCACGAGCAAGCCAGTGAGAGTGGTCCGAGCGATCACTCACGACGATGGAAGCTAGTCTTCGTCGATAATGCGAGTCATGGTCGACGAGGGCGAGTACCGCGGGCTGCGAGGACGCCTTGTCCGTAGACCATGATCACACATTCGATTGATATCGGGGCACTTGAAACTAGTGTTCCAAGAGACCAAAATTCTGAGGACTGCTATACCTCTGCTTCGTGCCGTCGAGTTTATCATACATACATACCAAACCGAGGTCATCCGCCCTGCAGCGCCGATGTAGACGAATGCTCCCGCTTTCAACTCCCAACCCTTCCTGACGAGCGCCTTGCATGTTCTGTGATGCGCGCTACGTGTTGCCGTCCCATTCATGCCACTCCGTGATTCCTACAGACCTGACTCCTCCACGCCGGTGAAAATAGCATTACGATCAGCCTCTCTGGCCTCGCCTTGACTTCGCCGAACGTTCGACTCGATGCTGTCCGTTGCCGGGATAGCCAATATACCCTTGATGACTTGCACGACGCGGTCCGTGAGCATAGCCTTTCTGACCCACACCACCAGCGAAGACGCCCTCGGCAGCATTGACGGGCACGAAACCTGACATGCGGCGTTGAGGCTGCATGCGAGGTTGAAGTCCGAGACTATATGGGCCGGGTGCTGCCGTAGGGACAAGAGCAGGCACAAAGCGCGGCGACATGACCGGGAAAGGCGCGATAGTCACATTGCTGACTGGCGCTGAGGCGGTTCTGAAAGGCGGCTGGAGATGAGCGTGGTGATTCGGTGGTGCTGGGTCGTGAGAGTAAGAGCCTGCTGCGCCAGGCGGCAAGGCAAAGTTGAAAGCCGCATACGGTTGCGGTGTATATGACTGGAGGTTGGTGTCTTCCAGCAAGAACGTACCGGAGTTGCCCATGACGGCATCGCCGGAGAGATCGAGCAGCGGAGTCGGTGGCATAGTAAGATTAGGATGGAAAGGATAATGAGCCAGGTGCTCGCTGTTACTGCGTGACATTGCGTGAGCTTCCTCGACAGCGGCGAGACGCTCTTGCCGTCTGTGACCAGCTGCATGAGACCGTCCGAGATGTGCTGCACAGCCAGCGCGGCGAGCTTGTGTACGCCGTTGCGCTGCATCTCATCGAAGACGACGAAGGCTTGGTTGACGAGCCATTCGTTGTTCTCGTTGGACGTCTCCCAGGCGTCAAGAATCAGAATCATCGCCGCGTTGAACGCTTGCTGGCCCAAGGTCCAACAGATGAGCACAGCAGGATTGCGATGTCGGAAGAAAAGGAAAGTCTGCAATAGATGAATGGAAGAATTGACGACCAGCGCTCGGCCACGTATCGGTGCTGGATGTAAGAGGCTGTCGCCTCCAGTTGTCGAAGGGGTATATGTCGTACTGGTGAAGCTTGTAGTGAAGCTGCTCTGCATAATTGGAGGAGAATTAGAGGCAGAGTGTTGTGTCCTCTCCACCCGTTGCCGGTTGAGTAGCACTATGAAGGATTGGACCTTTGCAAACAACGCTGGGTAATGTCAGTGACGGGTCACATCAGTGCGTCGTTATGTAGTCGACTTACTAGCAGCCATGACATCGAGCGGCCAATCTGGTAGGACGGTGTCCTCCCTTGACCAGCTTTCGTTGAATTGCAACGACTCTGGCATGGTGTCCCACAGTCCCGTTAGCTTGTCCGTGAACTCGTCGATCCTACCCACGCTCATCATACCATCGCTACTGAGAATCTGCCTCGCCAGTATCGTGAAATGGTCGGCAAACTCACCGAGTCGCAAGACGGTCATGTCAGTTGTCAATGGCTCAGGTGGAGGACAGTCGCCCAGGCCTGAGATGCCGAGTGGTCTTCCCAGGGTGACTGAATACTGTTGGTCCATGTGAAGCATCCACCACCATAGTGACTGTCGGATCGTACATTCGCGAAGAGGTGGAACAGGATCGAGGCTCTTCGGATTGCGATGGAGCCCTATCGAATGTGCCATGCGGATTGTGTTACCGAACAAAGTCCATGCATCGAGGAAACGACCACTGTTTGTTAGGTATGGTCCCAGCATGATGAGTGTTTGTACGCCCAGTAGTGTTGGTCGACTCATGAAGGAGGCGTTGCGCAGTGCTTGCATGCAGGCAGCGACTGAGAGGTTGTCAGCATCGTCAAGTGGGGATCGGTAGTAGTGAGACGAACGGTAGCAATCACCCCGTCGGGCAGCATCCTCGACAGCACCCTCGATCCATTGCTCACCGCTGCGATCGTGAACGCCCATCTGCATTCCCGTGGCAAGCGTCGCAAAGATCAATGCAAGCATATTCGAATTGTTCTCCATTCGTGCTGGATCTTCGCCAGCTTCGTCGAGGAATCGACCCACCTCCTTCTTCGTAACTTCATCAGGCATGTGTGGGAACGAGCAAGACTGTGCCCGCTTCGAGAAGAGATCGAGACACTCGAACACCTCTTCACGCGGGGGTAAAAGCATCAGTAGCGCGGCGGTGGTATTGTCGCCGACTCTCATCATCGGGAAAGGATACATTGAACCCTGCGGCGGGTACATGTCCTGACCCTTTGGCATGGTGTGCGTCAAGGAGTGATTCCCGACTTGCAGGTTTGCGAACTGCGACATGTTAGTCATTCCTGTACTGTTCGGACGACATGACAACGATCACTAACGTCGGAGACGATACTTGCTAGCCCAGGGGTGCCAAAGTATATGTTGTCGATGCGATCACTCGTCCGGAATCGACGTTGCTTCGCTGCAGTCGCTCGCGAGACGACTTTCGAACCGGTGCCGTCTGGAGATTCATCGGCGTCGACCTCATCGCCAGAGTACAATAAGCGAGCATCGCGCAGGCGTTCCTTGAGTTTTTGATTCTCGGAACGAAGCTTTCGGATCTCATAGGACTGCTGTATAGGACTGTAGTCGTTGCCTTCGCCGACGATGAATTCGCACTCCTTGGGGTGTCCACGCGCACAGCATGCCGAACAAGGTTTCGTACGATCGCACTGTGCAACCATAAGCACCCATACTTGTGGGTATGCAACCTCCCGGTACGAGTTACCTTGACCTTTCTTTCACGACACTTGGTGCAAGAGAGAAGCTGTCGAGGCTGTGGTTTCTTCTTGGGATTAGATGGGTCTTGTAACGATGCTGGTTCTGTCGGTCCATAGCCTGACCAAGAAGAAGTCATGTCGAAACACTCATCGATCGCTGACTCGACAAAGTTCGCAATAAACTAAAGCTCCAGAATGAGTCGATCCCCAAACTGACGGGACAGGAGATACATAAGCGAAGATGCACAGCATGAGATTCAACCAGGTCTCCGGGACTGCCACTCGATCAAGTCTTGTACGATAATAGACACCTGTCTGGCTGACTCCTTTGAGGAGCATGGAGATCGATTGGCCCTTGCCAGGCGCAGATGTGCCGCTCACCCGCATGATCGTGGCTAACGGTAGTGGATCTAGGGACGCGACATTGGGGCGTGAACGATGTCAATCCTCGCAGCGTTCAGGCAGAGCGTAGCGCAACAGGCAAGTTGTGGGGACGTTGGCAGTGAGACATCGCGCGCTCCCCGACAGTGGGCATGATGACTTTGTTGATGTGCTCGCCGTCCAGCAGTCCGATTTTTTTGAACCTCCAGGTCCTTAAGAACGGCTTGCTACGCGTGCATCTGAGATCGTATCGCAGTAGCAGGTTCACCTTCCTCTGATGGCCGGAATAGACGGAGTTGGTGCATCCACCACTCCACGGTAGCACGCAAACGCCACTGGAACAGGTGCTTCGAAGCGACCACCCATGGCAGGTGGAGCACACTAACGATCTGAACGATGGAAGAAGCGTGCTCAGTCGTTTCCAATGACCTGCACCATAGCCATACGGTCGCGCGCCAAAACCCTGCACTGCGTGTCAACAGTACTGCATCGCTACAAAGCATCATCAGTTGGATGTTAGGGTCAGATGTTGGTCCGGGGAAGCGGCTTGCAGCGACGATGCCTCCAAAGCATTCGCCTAACGAAAGTCTACCGGCCCGCTCCTCGGGGACATCCTCCCATCTGTGGGCGACGACCCATACTTTGCAAGAATACAGGCCTGGCCGTTTACCCTGCAGGTAGTGTAATAGAGACGAAGCTAGTGACAATGTGGAGTCGCCACGTCGAGATCATTCGCTCGGCAGGACAGCACTGCCAAACCTTCGTGAGGACGCTACCGGACATGTATGAGGGTGTAACGGTTTCGACGCCTCCAACGGAGAGTCCTTCCGCTTCATTCTCCGTTGTCGTCTACAGTCTTCATCTAGGGCCGAGATCTTAGATCCTGGCCCAGTGTAGCAGAGTCCGACTCAGCAGTGATCGTTCGCGACATAGTGCGTCGCTCAGTGATCGCACGTTTCTTTCTACAATAGCGATCGTCAGTGGGGTACGTGATGACAGTTCAGCGTGCACTATGGCGCAACAGCCCTGCCGATCTCGTGGCGCCACATGGTCCAAGCATGATCCCAGGCCGCCGGCTCGGGATGGCGATGCTATCGGGACGCCGAATCGGCGTCCTTCGAAGCTCGACGGCAAGTCGGCACACTGAACAGCAGGGCCAACAGGATGATAAGATCCCGTGTCGTAAGGTCATGATCGTTGCGTGTCGCCAGCATAGCTCCCGTAAGTGCAGCACATGCGCCTGAGCATCGCGAGTCGGATCGGTTGTTCCGATGGTGGTCAAGATGCCGTGTAACAATGGACGGCGCCACCTCGCAGCGATCTGGAACCTCTGGGATCGAGCCGCATGGCAGCGGTTCCCCCCAGCAACGGCATTCATCTTGCACACAGAGGAACGCTGCACGCTAAGGACGCATATCGTAGCCAGGCTATTGTAGCGACGAGAAGAACCTTGGCTTTGTACACTGCAGCCAATGATAGCCAGCACGGAGAGAATGTACTGCTCAATGTAGGTTGGTAGACCTCTCAATACAGATACAATATGTTCAAGATCTGGGATCTGCAACACGCGTTACTCGTAAACGAAGCATGGAACGATCGCACACGCAATCGTGCTGCATCTTGAGTCGACGGCCAGAGGTCAGATTATGCAACCCTCCGTGCCACCTCGGCAACAACCCAAAGCAGGGCCCCGCTCCCCTCCCGGCCAAGAAAGTATGGTTGATTGCGCTAAAGTGGGTAGACGAATCTAGGGGAAGGCGGGCAGAGCTCCGCATATAATATTGCGTCGGGTGAAGACGAAACCAATGTCATCGGCGATATCGCGGAAGAAGCCACGGCCCACGGCGACGTCCGTAGACTTGTCAGTTGCTTCGTCAGGGTAATGTCCAACTCGTCAATGCTGGCTGGGCTGTGCAGACAATGCTGCAATTACGACACCAACGGCCTTGAAGCGATGGTCTTAAGATCCTGGTGGTATGAACGTACCTCTGATTCCATTCAGCATCGCCGACCGCACGATCGGTCTCACACGGTAAACACACGCAGCCTGTTAGTTAATTTCCTTCGCGCACACTTGCACACGCGCAGATAAGTCGGCGCCGGTATGCGGTCGGGGCAATCGTTAGAGACCTGCCAAACAACGCCACTAACGCCATCATCTGTGAAAAGAGCTTGGCGCTGTATGCGCTACTACGCGCAAAATGCGCGACCAGCGCAGCATTCAATTGATCATCACTAGTACTAAAGCATGATGATGTGTGCGTTTTCGCGATTGCAGAGACATGCATGTGACCGCCGTGTGTCATCCATGTCTCCACAGCTGACACACAGCGCAACTGCAAGCGAGAGCTGGGGTCGAATAGACGCTAGGGCAATGCTCTCAGCCCCAATGACAGCTCTTGTGCAGTGCATATAGCCAGGCCGTCGTGAAATGCGGTAACTGGACCGCGAGATTGGATCGAGAGGCACATCGGCGGCGCAGTCACCAGCTCGCCCATTACAGTGCATGACAGCGGACTTGAGTCCGAACGTGCAGCGCCCCGATCCTCTGCATAAGGGCTCATGCAGTGTCGATAGTGCCAAAGCTATGGATCAATGGATCCTACCGGTCCCGCTCAGTATCATACTTTGTAGCGTAGCATGCTAAGATGGAGACATCATCGAAGGTTCATGCTCAGATCCACCGATCGTCTGGCCCGAAGCGTCCACTGCGCGGCGCAGAGCAAGCACCCGCGCCGCAATGCCCTAATCTTGATCAACTAGCCTGCGAACAATGTTTTTAGCACGTCACGCATTTCTTCGGTAACGCGCAAATGTGGAAGCTGAAGGTGAGACATCGGGGGCCGCGACAGCGTTCGAGACAAACGTTCGAGACGGAGGCGGAGGGGACTCCGGTTTTGAGATCACAATGTCTTGGCCGAAGAAGGCCGGCTGCCATTACATCGCTCCAATACTCCGTTCCATTCTGCGATTGTCCCTTACATGCGGCAGGTCGCTTCTAATACCTGCTTCATTACACGGTCTCCGCCTACACGCTTAAGTGCTCTGGACTGATGAAGCATCGCAAGCATGACGGCCGTACAGAATAGAGCTCGTCGCGATGGTCTGGACGGTCCTCCAAGGCTGCTAAAATGATGGGACTCAGGCAGTGGTGAACCACCGTCGCATGAAGCTCGGAGTATGGCACTCGAGCTTGCCGAAAATTGCGCCCATCAGACCGTGGGGCGGTATTGTAGCTTTCAACGACTATATTCATGCGAGTCATGTACTACGTGCATTGCCTCTCTCTCGAAAACAGTGCCAGGCAATAGCTACTATCGGAAGCAACGCCACTCATCCGAACGGCGCCGTATGTCAGCTCGGATCGGATACCTCTTGAATGAAGCGCTGCCGTAGCCACTGAACTTGTTCTCAGCCGCGAGATGAGATGCTTCGAGACCACGGCTCCGAGATCTTGTCGGAAGCTGTTCTTGAAGCCACGACAATGAGCGATGGACACGACTGAGCCTCGGCTCCTCGATCGTATCCTGATGCCCGGTCGGCGGGTCGCCCAGGGCGTGAGACTGTGAGAGACCAGAATCGCACTGTTGATACAGCAAAGGATCAGAGAGCAAGGAAAGGTGACACTTCTTGCAATGAGAAGGGGAGCAGAAGACAGTACGGCACGCAGATTGTTTCGCTCTATCATTCCCAATTCATTGCTTCCAGCTCATGTGCTCCGTGGAGTTGACACGAACATTTATCATAGCATCGTCAATCATCCCAGACCACGGTCAATGCTGAAAAGCCACACTCGCCCACAGATGCATTGCCCTGGTCCAGGATGCCATCCCAATGTCGTGATCTGTTGCCTCGTCCTGCAGAAATAGCACAAGACGCTCAAGCTACTTCACGTTGTTGCAGAGCCGTGATGCCCATCCCTGGCTGTTTCTCCATAACAGCGTCGCGCCTTCATAGCATTTCGCCAATAGCAGTGTTCGTCGACAATACCTCGGTGAAGACCCAAATAGAACGCTGCGCAAAGCATGGCACAAGGACCTTCAGCCTCCTGCGCATGCGAGATTGCCATCTCACTCCTGAACGACATGCACCGGGCAGCTTCCCGGTCCCTTCACGTTCCACCAATCCCTGATACAGCCCCGATGGTATTTGCACCAACACTCCAGCCTTCCCATCTCCACACCCGGCAGGAACTCCTCCATGCAGATCGCGCATTCTTGCTCCTTCCCTTCACTATCAATGCAGTCCTTCTCAGTCGCAATGTAATTGATCATGCCACGTGATCGGTGGATGGAGCTTGCTCGTGCGCGGACTGCGGTGCGACTGTTTGCGCGACCAGAATCGGGGGAGTCATTGTACAAGTCGTCGAAAGAGAACGAGTCTGACGACGGTACCGTGCCGAAAGCCTCATTGACGCGGCGTGGGACGCCTGATATAGTGTTGCGAGCAGGCGAGCCCGACCGCGTTGCGAGGCAGGCGATGATGTGTTGCTCACGTACTTCTTCTCCAGGAGAGAGCTCATTGCCACAGACTGGACACTCATCTTCCTCCGCGACCTGCCTGCGGGGACGCGATGATGTCGGCGGCGTCGAAGGTGCTTGCATCGCAGCCGGCAGCGAGCTAGGAACGATGGGCCTGCGTGACGCTCTGGGCGTGTACCCAGGTGGCGCTACGAGAAAGCTGGCACCAGGACTTAGGGTGTCATGCGTGGATGAGACCGTGCTAGAAGAGTCATGACCCCGCAAGAGCCCAGACTGCTGCATCGTGGTGGACGCCAGACCCGCGCCATATACTGGAGGCTGGCGACGCGGAGGACCATTTGGCGACCAGTGAGGGTGTGGGACACCGTTTGACGAGAAAGCTCGTATACGGCGCTCATCCCTCTGGCGCGGCAACGGCATTGGCGAAGGTGCATCGGAGGGACGTCGAGGCTGTGGTCGTTGCAATCGAGTGTTTGTAGGTGGTGGCGGGGTCACATTCACCGCGGTATATTGCAGCCAGGATGGGAGCTCGTTACGGTTTCCAGGTAGTTGGGCCCATGGTATCTCAGGGTGCGAAACCCTTCGCGCTGCCTCAGGTGAAGGTCGATGTAGAGTTGCCGTAGGTTGTGATGCAGCAGGCGGCGTCCAGGGATCAGGCACGCAAGGCTTGCAAACGCGAACTTGCTGGGCGCCTTGCACACGACTAATCTCTCCTGGGGCCTTGACGATGTATTCGCGTGGTATGGTGATCATATGTGGGCTGCAATCCCCACAGACGACTCGACCACATTTACGACAGTGATGCTTCCTGAACCTCCAGCTAAACTCTTGCTCGCATACAGGGCACTTCGTAACTTCAGCGTCGGGTTGCCAAGGTGGTAGAATGACTTCCGATGTGCCACTCTCTCTCCGATGTGGCCGTGACGGATTTGTCCCGCCGGCCTCGCGCGCAGCCTGAACGCCTTGTGTGATACCACTCACAGTGCTAGGGCGCCGTGGTGGTGGACTTGTCAGATCGATGGGCGCGTCTAAGCTGCGTCCAATGCCGCTCCCTTGTGCAGTATTGTTCGTGTCATATGGGTAATCTACACGTCCCTGGTGAGCAGCGGCCGTCAAGCGGCGCTTGCGCTCAGAGTCCACACGCGCGGGGAGCGGTCGCTCTACAGGCTGTGGTCCTGCAAGTGGCTCACGATCTCTTGTGCCATCGCGGAGGAACTCATTCCAGAGAAGTGAATCACCCTCGCCGTCCGTGGGCGCCGCCTCAGGTCGCTCACGGTGACTGCTCATAGTGTCGCGTGTGCAACTCGGAGTTATATGCGCATCATCCTGCTCAGCGAGTGTCTCACTGTGATCTCCAAGTGAACGAACGACTGGCAATCTGTGGCATATTGTGATGAAGTCTGGGAAGAAGAGGAATACCGGGTGTTAAGGCAGTGAAGTCAGAGGCTCGTGTCATGTCCATCATTAAACTGAGGCCGTTATCTATATACGGATAGGTGCGTAAGCTTCCCCGCCGCCACATCCGCTTATCGAGGTAGCCTGCCGGTCGGCACTCAGAAGTCTATTATTCCTCAGGATTCGATGATCAGAAAGCAGGACTACATATCGACTACCTACACTACGACAGGTTAGGCTTCGAAGGCAACAGATCACAACGACGATACGCGCCCTCAGCAGCTGGAAGATAAAAGCGAAGTGCACTATCGAAGCTCTGTACAGATTGCTACAACGCTATCATGTTGCCAATTGGCACGCCCATGCTTTCAAACCAGTATCGCCTTTTGACACCTAAGCCAGTACCCAGCGCCTCTCGTGCATCCTCTATGATACTGCCATCATCATCTAGCTTTGCAACGACGCATGCAGCACTCCGCAAAGCAGCCACGTGCTCGTCATTCCCATCGACCATTACCATCGCAATCCCGACGCGCCGCTCGACCCCGGCAGGCGTCCGCTGCATTTCGTCAAGCAAAGGTTTGATCAGACCGCTGCCAAGATGACCACCATAGAGTCCCTCGTTCGGCGCTTTGCTTTCCGGCGTTGACATAACGATCACCAGATGCAAGGCCTCTGGCGACGCTGCGAAGGCGGGTATATTGGCGAGCTTTGTACTGAACGAGCAGCCTCCGCGCTTGATGACCAGTATCTGATGGGATCGAACGATACCAAACGGCAGGCGATGATCGCAAAGCGTCGAGTCGAGGAAGTAGATAGACGTGTGTGGCAGTTGGCCGAGTTGCAGTGTCAATGGGTCTGCAGTGTCGAGCGTGAGAGGCAGGGGCGCAGCACCTGGACCAGTTGGCAGGATGGCGGGGATGAGTGTTCGCATCAGTATCGGTTGCGGTGGTGTAGCTGGTGCCACTGGTGGGTCTAACGGCAGAATCTGATCAAATATCGAGTCGAGAGCGTTATGGACTTCGAAGGTTCGATTGCCTTCCACCGCATTCGTCCGACCAGCCAAATGCTCGTGCTTATTTGCATCAGTATTGCTGAGAGCTGGTTGCGTAAAGTCGATCACCAGATCTAGCATTTCGAGATCTTTCACGCGTTTGAAGTTTGGATCTCCAGGCGCAACGCCATCTTGCGCTTCAGCTGACAACACGACCTTCTCATCCTTCCCAAGCGCCCAGTTGGCCACTCCAGAGACGCGATACTGCTGGCCCATGTCCAGCTCGATGGTTAATCCATCACCATTCGGTAGGATCAATGACTTTGGCTCTTGCACCATACTCAGTCGCAAATTTGACAGCGAGCTGATCACAATTCCGTCGACGATCTTCTGAAGTGCTCCGAGGTTCATAATGCCTTTGGCGCCGTTCAAGTCGCCTGTATTGAGGTTAGTGAAGGTGAGCGTGCTCAATATCTGCGTTCGAGTGGGTGCGCTGAAGCCGTAGGAAGGTACGAGAGACTGAGGCAAAGTCCATGGGTAGTACGTATAGTTCGTCGGACTTCGGATGTCTTCGATCGTGATTGCGGCGGAGTGTTCAGATGTAGGCTGCAAGTGAGATGATCGCGAAGCTTCGACGGGGACCAGATGCAGCTGGGCCATCGCGGCAGCGTGGAAGAAGTCAGGGCGATCGACGATGCTGCTCCCAGTGAAGGCCGCACTTCTCCGATGGACCGGGCAAGTGGGCGCCGGCAGTATCAGTCCTTCCGCAGCTGGCTCCGTTGTCTTGCTAGGTTTGCTTTGCGTACTTGCCGATCGGTAATCGCTTGGGATGATTAAAGGATGTCCTTCAGTAGTGAACACGATAGACGCATCCAAGTGATTGAGAGGGTGGTCTTGATCGAACAGCAAGTACAGATATTTAGCTGTCTCTCCAAGAAAGAAGCTCTCCATGCGATCTCGCTGCTCGCCTGTAGTGACATCTCCCAAATCTGCCCATCCGCAACGCGTCCAGCACCTTCGGCGGATGTCGCGTAGAGTCATTTCGCCTACATGCAGATAGAAGTCATCCTTAGTGGCCTGGTACAGGTAGTAAGTCGATTCAATGAACTCTGGACGACCGGCCCAATGTTTGAAGTGATGATCAATGTAGGCATTATGAGTATGCCACCGCTCTGGCAATGCGCCATATCTGGTCCACAGTGCAGCGAACAGCAGATGGCTTTCGATGGCTTCGTCCAATTCGCCAGCTAGGGTCAGAAGACCAGGATAGTACGCGCTGAGATTGTCGATCCAGGTGAAACGTGGTGCTCCGGTCACGAGATCTGCTTGACCATAGTACGGGTACTTCTCAGTCGCCGTGATCCGATGGACATGTCGCTTCACGGCGGAGTGAGCTTGTTCCCACGCTTGCAAGAACGCGTCTGAGGTGTCTGAAAGCGGTGACTCCTCGTCCTCGGCCAGGCCAGAGAACATAATCGAAGACTTCAGGGCGTACTCGAAGAAGCTGTCAACACCTGCACCTATCCCAGCAAGTGGTGGAAGGGTCCATTGACCTGTCTCCGAGTCGATGCCGTTGCCGATCAGGCCAATTGCACTTCGTCGCTGGAAGACTGCCCAGAACGCATTCTTGGCCAGCCGCTCGAATCGCATATCACCCGTCAGGCGCGAGAGAGTGGTGAACTCGAGCACCAGACTACCTGCCCCAGCTGCACAGTTCTCTGTGATCTCGCGCGATTCCGTCGAGGTGCCGTCGAGCCGACAAACACCGTCTTCGCTGTCTCGGTAAAACGGTATGCCATATCTGAGGTTGACGCGGGGGTATGGAATTCCAGTAGCAGTGTCAAACGCCGGTAGCAGGCGGCTAGCCAAGTCGTGCGCGAGGCGAAGCAGTTGTCCATTATAGACGAATCCTTCCCAGTCAATGCCTACAACCCCACTCCTCTGTTCGTGCACTTCTGGGTCATAGCCTCGAATTGGCAGCTCCCCGACGGCGAACAGGTGCGCCGACAGTAGCCCACCCACGCCCCGGATGTTTGTCTCGAAGACTTGCACTTTGCTGTCCAAATCAAACCCACAAGCTTTACTCCCGCATGGATATGCATCTCCACCGTCTCCATACAGATTCACCAGCGCTATCACGCCAGCCTGGAAGTCTCCAAGCGGACTGTGCCCATCCTGACTCTCCTCGCCCGATGCCAGTATTGCAAGCGTAGACAGCGAGTCTACCAGCGTCACGCTGTAATTTCCCAGTACATCATTCAGTCCGATATCCGCGGGATCCTCTCTATTCCTGGTCTGAGGCTTGCACGAGATGGGTCGCAACTCGTCCTCAGGAAAGGCATGTTTCATGTAGTTGGAATAGCCATGGTAGAAGAGGTCTCTCGTATCCTGTCGCAAGTGAGAGATCGTCTCATCTGTCATGCCATGACTGTGTGAGAACCATCCGAGGCCGAGTAATGTGAGAGCCTGGAGGGGTGGCCATTTGAGGATGCGCATTGGGCTGCATTTGGTGCGCTGAAGTGGTCATTCCATTGAGGTGGGAGAGAGTACACTGTGAGCTAGGCCGATACTGCTAGAAGTGTGCAATAACGTGCGAACATGAAACTATGATTACACGAGAATGCGGACGCAAAGGAGAAGAATGTACATCTGGTCTCGTGCTGATGATCTCACCTCACTCGGACCCAATGTGGTCCGGAAGTGGCTAAGACGGGAGCGGCTAGCGCGCTAACGTGGACGGGAGCGTTTACAAACAGTGTGTGTCTTGAGACCAGAAGCGCCGGCGAGGAGCGACACATGCCACCAATTCTACTGCACGCGTCACACCGTGGCTGATAGACCCTCAGGGCTGCTCCAGAGACAGGTGTCATCTCGAGCTGAAGTCGTGATCAGCAGATGCGCCCATCTACGGCGATGTCAATCTTACTCCCAACCTGTTTTCCAGTTCGAAGTCAACCTTGCTCTCTGCAACAGGATAGGTCCTATTAGGAGACATCGAGCCACCAGGAACGATTTCGCTGTGCTCTGTAACATTTCATGAGCAAGACCGACACAATAGCATATCTGCTAGTCAATCCGACTGACGGAGATGCTTTCGCAGAGGGCTGCGACGCGTAATCAGCCTCCAGAGATGCTCTTGAGTCCTCAAGTGTGCGAGGCGCTCAGCTCGCCGACTATGTCGTCAAGTCAATGGCTTCTCGCGCCTTCGACGACGAGCTCTTCCATAGCACCTTGAGCATCAGAACGCAGTGGATGGTCGGGAGTCTGTCGCTCGCAGCGAAGTGCTGAAACTTTCCGGCTACGTAGTAAAACTAAATGACATTCTGCTCATATCCAGACGTGCTGGCAGCAAAGTTCGCTTCGTGGCTTCAATCGCACACGTCGCGAGGCTCCTTAGAAGCCTAACATCGTATGTTCGTGTGGGTACCGTTGTAAGCGATGCCAACTTGAGCAAGGAACAAATGTTCACGTGGCGTTGACTTTCATGCACCTGCCATGCATCTTGCCTGCAGGTTTTCGTCATGGAGCTTCCACGGCTGTATTCTTAGATGCCTTCTGAGACAAACTTTGCTGCGCGAGCAAATCCGCGAAATTTGGTGGTGCTTTAGCGAACACGAACCCTCCCTGTATCTTACCACACGCGAGTTCGCGTCCTTCCATGTGCGCCTCAGACAATGTTTCTTCACATGTGTTTCTAGTCCATCGTTTGGAGATTCTTCCACTGCTTCTAGCCTGCGTACAGCGTCATCGTATTGAGCAATATGTACATATCGTAGAGATCGCACCATAGCGATCTCGAAATGCCCAGGGACATGAGCTGGCTCAGTCCGAAGAGGCGGCGCACCACTGGCAACCTCAGGGCCGTCAATGGGACCGTCGCGACGAATGGCTTCAGCGAGGGCATCACCGAGGAGATGGAAGTGCCCAGTCCAGGAGTTCGAAGGAGTTCTGTATCAAACGGACCCACGACTCCAACAACGAGTCGACCAGCGTTGCGACCTGGCTTTTTGTCTTCGTCAACGAGCGCGCTGCCGAACAATCTCGGCGATGGAAATCTGTTCTATGCATACGCGCAAAAGGTATGATGGGAGCGTGAGGTAGGGTCGAATATGTATTAACAGCTCGAACGTAGGCCGACGATCAACGATCGCGATTTCTTTTGACTTTCGCATCAGCTACAGTCGCCAACGAATGGTGGCTGCTGGTACAAGCGCACTTCGCCGACTGCGCGCGACCTGGCCCGCAGCTATTCTTGTTCAAGACCGACGATCTATTAGGCAAAGCATGGAAACACGCGGATTTCGCGCACCTGAAGTCAAAGTGGATGTACATACAATTCAACGATGCTGGCAATGTTGGAGGCGCACCACAGGGCATCATACCGGTGCAGGATGCGAAGGGTCATTTGCTTGGAGGGGCAGCTGGTAGCCCGGAGGCACAGCTGGGCCAGGTGCGAAAGGAGGCGAGAAGTGTGAGGAACGAGCTCGGGGTGCTGGAGAACCACTTCGAGCGCATGATGGAGGCCGTGGAGAAGAACACGGAACAGATCGCGGCGCTTGCGGTGGGTAGGAGACAGGACGAGCACGCACTTGTGCAGGCCGTGAAAGACAACACGACGCATGCTCATGATCGGAATGGCGTCAACGGCCACACGAGTCGTCGGAGCTCTCGGGTCATCTGGGCCGTATTGGTGATTTGCTGGCACGCAACCAGGAATATGTCGAAACACTCTCGCGGCGACAATACGAGAGTGAGCAAAAGCTGCGCGAGACTCTTGACGAGGGTAAAGGTCAAAAGCGAGCAGACTACCTGGACATGAGTCAGTTATCGTCGCATCTTGACCGCATACAGCAGATGATGGAGACACAATCGCGGGAACGGAAAGCTAGTGCAAAGGACTTTAGCGATTCCTCCCCGAAGGTCGACTTCTCGCCAGTGACGGAGCGACTGGAGAAGGTCCTCGGGGCAGTTGTGAGCAACTCTGCTTTGATGCGCGAGATGCTCGAGGCGCGCAGCAAAGACAGTACAGGCGTGAAAGCGCCAGAGGCTGCTAAGATCGATCTTGGTCCTCTCACATTGCATCTGGAAAAGATTCACAGCGCGATTGAACAGCAATCATCGCATACGCTCGCACTCAATGATCTCACGAAGCAGAGTCGACGTGATGCTGGAGTCGATCAGAGCAAATTGCTCAGTACTGAGCATCTGAGGAAGATCCTCACTGCGATTGAGACCGGCAATACTCACGTCAAAGGTCTCGTTATGCAGGGTCAGTCTTCGCCTGGAGCATCAGCGCCTTCCTTCGACACCTCCTCCTTGGAACAAAAGCTCGGCGAATATGTCCAAGCCTTGAAACAGACGCCGGATAGCGATACTAGCAACGACAGCAGTCCGCTGAGTATGAAGCTGGACAGGATTCTCGAATTGCAGCAGCACGCCATTGCTCAATCGTGCGTCGAACTTGATCTGCCTCCACTTACACAACGACTGGACGACCTACTAGATGCTCAGCACGCAGTGGCTTCGAAGCAGCAGTAGGCTACGACAGCGATGTCATTGCGCTTCGACAAGCTTATCGATGGGCAACAGAAGGCTGTGGATCGTGGTCCTTTCGATATTGGCCTTCTGTCGCAACGGCTTGACGAGATACTCAGCATGCATCGTGATGCTGCGACAGATGTGCTTTCAGCGAAGGTCGATCAGCTTATCGAATCGCAGCCGCAAGTTGCGGAGCTATACGATCCTTCGCCAGTGCTGGAGAAGCTCGACTGCTTGATCACTGAAGTGACAAACCTGAGGCTGTCGATGGACATGAAGCCGCTGCTTGGTCGGTTGACCAGCATACACGCAACTTCTAAGAAGAGCGCAGACAGTATAGATCGTCTTGCGAAGCTCCAGCAGGATGCTAGTCGCGATGACAGGCCGTCGAACACCGACCTTGCTCCTCTCAGTGGCCACCTCGGAGATCTCCATGATGCAACACTCCAGAACGGAGCTGCACTGAGCAAGCTGCTGGAATTACACACGCCACAGAATAAAAGACCGGTCACACCACCATCGGACTTCAGCCCTCTTGTCGAGCATCTCACTGCCCTGCATACAGCGACCAAAGACAACAGTGCGCAGCTGGCTGCACTTATGAAGTCGCAAGCAGCCGACCAGAAAGCTGTGGTCCCTGCCTCTAGTGCCGTGGACTTCACGCCCCTTGCTGAAAGACTTAGTCATATTCACACTAGTCTCGAACGACAGGCAGAAGCCGCACGATCAGTAAGCCCAAGCGGTACTGGTCAAGTGAAATTCATCATGTCGGCTCTGTCATCGCACCTCTCAAAGATCCAAGCTGTCACCGAAGCGAACGCTACCGCTGTTCAGTCATTGCGAGAGACTCACCTCGCGAGGGAGAATGAGATGCATGTGTACATCTCCACCACGAATGACCAGATCCGCATGTTGCGTGAAGCGCAGAAGACTGCTCAGACACCTGTGCTGCAAGCCGTCGCGCGAACGACAGAGGATGTGCGATCGTTGGCGCAACACTTACGAGGAGTCAATAAGACCATCACGGACTCGAGGGCGGCCTCCACGACGGAGCTGAAGGCCCTAGGCGAGCGGGCCAAGGCTTTCGAAGGCGTTCGCGACGGCCAAGTCAATCAAGTCCTGCGGGCACAGACGGAGATGGTGGACAGTGTTAGGGAGCTGGCCAAGGCACTGAAGGAGGAGAAGAAGGAGTGTGGTCATGTTGTTATACCGCCTCCGAGAAAGACTGGGAGGAAAGTAGTGGGGTTTGTATATGAGGCAAGACCAGAAAGAGGAGCTGGGAAGTAAATGGGTAAATGTGATGATGAGTGACGATATGTGAAAGATCGATGCATATGATGAAGATTGGCTGCTGGACATGTTGCTATATACTGCTGTCAATAGTACTGCTGAAAGGCATGTTCGTACAGCTTTCCCTTCATCCACCTCTCAAAGACTCTGTCGAAGAATGGCCAGTGATGCCAACATACCTCTATCCGAAGGAGCAGATGCAGAGTGCCGTGCGCGACTTACGCCAATATCTGCAAGATCCGAGCAACATCGGTTTCGACCAGATCTACGATGCACACCAACGACTGTCCGATCGATCTGCGCTCCCAGATATTGATATGGGCAAATCGTACACGCAGATTGAGCCCCGAACGTCCCAAACGGCTACTGTCCATGTCACAGCGCGACCATCTCGACAGTCCTGATGCAGACCTAGACGGGATACCAGACCTCTATTCGAGCCCCACTGGAACAGTGACCTTGGTCCCAAGTACAGTGCGATTGCTACGGCATACATCCACCAGTGTTCCTGCTGGCATTCCCAGTCAGAATACGGTTGTGGTCCAGCTTCCTCCTGCCACAACGGCTCAGGACGATACAAGTTCAGCTCCATGGCGCCGCCCTCGCCGCAACGCCTTGGGTCAGAGCGACTTTGTGAGTCCGCTGCTTGAGCCACATCGGCCTGCACGACCAGGACTTACATCGACAGCCATTGAGGAGCAGCAACGACTCGTCAACGAGCAGATCTGGCGAGAGCAGTTCGCCGCACTACCGGCCATAGGCGCTCGTGCTAGGAGACGTGCAACGCAACGGCCTTGCATTGAGGACGCGATCCGCCGAGCAGAGCGCCTTTTCATCCGACAAAGGACAGTGGAGATGCGATCCGGTGTCCGAGATAGCGGGACCGTAGAGGTTTTTGACATTGACGAGGAAGGCCGGGAAGATGCGTGTGTTCACCTTGCGCGATCGATCACTTTCGAAGGTAAGATGATGCTGGAGACAGAGTCCCCGCTAGGAGCTGTGATCGTCGAAGAAGTGACGAGGGCTGGTGATGGGGCGCTAGCAGCGACCCAGGAGTCTGACGAACGACGGTCAAGGAGACGGCGACCGGCGTAGTCGAAGAGAGGTGTTGTTGCGCGTTCACATAATCTTTCGAACGTTAATGGAGCGGTCTCCATTGAAGCAGAAGGTACGATGCGATTCCGTGAATGGTCGATCGCCCTTGCCAACCTATGCCATCTTACGTTATTCCGCTTAACGTCGAATGAACAGCAGCAACCAGTTGACAGCAGTGGCATATGTCGGATAATCATCACCACGCCATCGATCGACCAGTCCCGGCGCTACCAGTGATTCAGAGTCGAGAAGCAGATTGTGGCAACCCCGGCGCTGAAATGACAACTACACCAAGCTTCAACACCAGTATCACCGGCGACCGCGCTCAACCCAACATAGTCCACAATCCCATCTCCGACGCCCGCAACGATGTCACTCTCACGATCCCTCAACCGCTGCATCGACGCAACGCCATCTCGCTGAACCGCCCGGCACCAGCCACAATAGACCCACAGATACTAGCTCTCGGACCTGATCCACGGGACTATATCGAAGCAGAGCGTTAGGTAAACCTAGTACTGGATCTCGCAGCAATCGAAGCAGCAGATCGGGAGTTCTACGGACCACCCAGACGACGTCGGCTAGATATCGAAAGCATCATCGGCAGCGCTGAGAGGCGGACTGTTCGACGACGAAGACCCGGAGGCAGGATTGGGGTCAGGAGCGCGTGGGCGGACGGAGAGTCTGATGATGATGATGATATAGAGGGCGCAAGAGGTGTGAGGGGAATGGCGGAGTTGACGTTTGAAGGGAGGCTGGCGTTGGAGACGGACGGGGTTTTGAGGGATGAGAGGAATGAGGAGGTGATTGTTACCGAGGATGTGATGGAAGAAGTGATGAGGAGGTGGGAAGGGTGGGTCGGCGGAGGATGCGGAGGGTGATGTAAGATGGGAGATCTTTGCACTTGCTATGTGTTAGGTAGTCGTCGTCGGTAGATACTTAGCGAATACATAAGCGACAGCGACAAACGCAAATTGGCCGCATGATGCACAAGTCTACACTTGCTGTTCAATTCGTGTCATCGGACAGATGCGCTCGCCTCAATCGGTCGCTCCCTACGTCCGCGACGCAATATCGAATGTAACGATGACACCGATGAACGCAAGCAGGTCACGTCTAGTGATAAGTGCAGGCGTTAGAAACTGGTGGAGTTCCTGGAAGGACCACAAACGTCGTCAAAGGAAGCACTCACTGCATTAGGCTACTTTTGGCACCGACGTCAACTTACATGCTGGTCTGTAGAAACCCCCAAAACACACCCGATGTCAGTCCAACATGCCAAAGCTGTAGTCAGTCGTCATGTTACCCCGAAAGCAAACGCATAGCACAGCGAGCCAAGTTAAAAACGCCCGGACTGACCTGTCGCGCACACGTCGGTGCGGACCTACCGTCTTCCCAACGCCGCTTTCCGCAACCTCACAGACTCTTCGATCGTATGGTAGGGCCCATGCGATGTTCCAGACTCGTCGTATCCGGAAGTGTCGATGATCAGTGGGCAGGGTCGACCACATCGTCTTCGCCGCGCTCGGTTCCGGTGACAGCGGCACCAACCTGGTCGAGCGTATACTCAGTTCCCCCGGGACGATGGAAGGCGTACTTACTGAGCGCCGCCATCTTCTCCTCCAGCGACGTGGTGTTGTCATCGTACATCAGCTTGGTGACGACGTCTTTCGACTTCTTCGACTTCTTCTTCGAGCCGGTAGCAGGCTTCTCGGTCTCGATCGTAGCAGGCTGAGCGGCTGCCTCGCGCATTGCGGATTTGTCGACGACGGGTGCATCAATTGCGGCCGCATCGACAGGCGCCGACACAGTAGGCACGTCAGTAGAAGTTGGCACAGTATCGTTGAGCTCACCGGTGATTGCAGCAGGCTCGGTCGCCTGCTCTCCACCTGCAGATGCGGACGTGCTTGCAGCGCGTGCTTTCTCCGCCAGCTCTCTCTCGACATCTTTGATAAGATCTGCGACGCTCTGGTCGACCTCAGCGGGCGGCTGTTGCTGCTGACTCGGCGTCTGCTGTGGTCCGCGATATGGCGGATACGGCCTGTCATTGTTCAACGGAGGTGCCAGTCCTGTGTGCATACGCTGCATGCCGTCGTGCGAGATCTTCGGGGGATCGAAAGACGGACGTGCTGGAAGTCCCAACGCAGGCGGAAGACTGCTCGGCTGTGGGTGGCCATTTGCCGGCGATGCTGGCGAGGGTCCATTGTTCTGTCTGGGCCTGTGAACGGGACCGCCATACTGCGGTGGACCTGCCAGCTGGTGCTGCATGGGAGGGTAGCCTTGCTGAGGTGGGCCGTGGTAGGGTTGCATATTGACAGGAGAGTATGCTTGAGGTGAAGGGAAGCCAGGCGACCAACCTCGAGGAGGCATACCTTGGGGCGGCATTCCTTGAGGTGGCATGCCCATAGGTGGACCATAACCTGGGTTAAAACCCGGCTGCCCAGGCATTGGATATCCCTGTGGGCCTGGTCCGGGGTAGCCGTGTGGGCCTGGCATCGGATAGCCCTCGGGACCTGGAGGCGGAAAGCCTGGCTGAGCGGGTGATTGTGCGGAAGTCGCCATGCCAGGGGGCGGGAATGCGACTCCTGCGTGCGTGTCGGGTGGGGATGCTGATGCCTGGAGCGTGTTAGCGCGAGACCTTGCAGAGATAAAATGATCGCGACCCACCTCGTGCTTGACGTCAGGCGTAGCACCACCTTGCTGCTTGAGAGCCTTCTCTGCGGCCCGCTTTGCCCTGTGCTCAGCGAGTCTCGCCTTCATCTCCTCAGGGGTCTCAATCTTGGCGCGCTTCGCACCATTCGTGCCATTGACGGTACCCGGCGGAGGATTGCCTGTCTTCGCCCTGTACTCCTGCTCCTCTTTGAAGAAGGCAATCTCGATCTTCTGATGATACTGAGCCAACAGCTCAGGCGGCATACCCTCCATTCCGAAGATCTCGGGCGCAGGCACAACCTCGCGTCCGTCGACAGTGCAATTCTCGATGCATGGCACTGTGGACTTGTGAACCTGCTGCTTGTGGACGACTAGACCGTTCGCCGTGTTAAGACGACGGCTGCATTCATCGCACTTGTAGTGCTTGGCTCGCTGATGGGCGATGAGGTAGGAAACGTCGTCGAAGTCGCGCTCACAGAAGTAGCACCACGGACGCGCCTTGAGCTGCTCGAGGGTGGGCCTGATTGGAATAGTCAGCATCGGCGCACTATATTGCCATCAACATCGTTCACTTACCTTGAGCGCTTCTTGCTCTTTCCCTCAGGCATCGTGGCGGTGGCGACACTGATATACAGGTTGGTGGTGGAGTGTGGTCGAGGGTAAGGAACGGGGAGGTGGTTTAGGCTTGTGTCAAGGGAAGCGGCGGATCTTATCGCCGATGGCTCCACAATAAACTTTGCAGTATTTTGAGAGCACGCGAGCCTCGAGCCTTCACTTCCTCTTCCCTTGGGTACGTACATACACTACATCAGCATCACACGTACTCGATAGGATTGCATACTGACTATCATAGACTCCATCATGAACGGCCACGCGACCAATGGCGACTCCGCGCACAGCGCCTCGAGAGCCCTCGAGCTGCTCAAGACATATGAGAGCAGGGATGGCATCTCGGTGCACGATCTCATGGATGAGACGAAGATGGGTGGCCTCACATACAACGACTTCCTGCTTCTTCCTGGCTACATTGGCTTCCCAGCTGCACAAGTCGACATGACGAGCAAGCTCACCAAGAAGATCACCCTCAAAACGCCCTTCACTTCCTCGCCCATGGACACTGTGAGCGAGACAGACATGGCCATTCACATGGCGCTACTTGGTGGCGTGGGTGTCATTCATCACAACTGCTCTGTCGAGCAGCAGGCGGAGATGGTGAGGAAGGTGAAGAGGTTCGAGAACGGCTTCATTCTGGATCCGATTGTCATAAGCCCAAAGACGACAGTGAGGGAGACGAGGGCACTCAAGCAGAGGTGGGGCTTTGGAGGGTTTGCTGTCACTGGTAGGTTCATCTCGAACTCCTTTGGTGCAATTCGTATGATGAACAACAATACATTAACTTTCGTTCAACCGTATGCTCGCGGCGAAAATGCTGCGGGTGCTGGGGAGAAATCATATCCCTGGCTTTCCTTATCACACAAACCTCGCCGCTTAAACTACGACACGTGGACTGTGCTGATTCACGCAACACAGAATCTGGCAAGCTGCGCTCCAAGCTGGTCGGCATAGTGACACCCCGCGATGTTCAATTCCACCACGACGCTGAGTCACCAGTCAGCGAAGTCATGAGCACCGAGCTTGTCACAGCGCCTGAAGGTGTCAACCTCCAAGAAGCCAACGAGATCCTCAGCAAGTCTAAGAAAGGCAAGCTGCCAATCGTAGATGCCAATGGTAATCTCATCGCACTCCTCTCCCGCTCCGATCTCATGAAGAACATCTCCTACCCTCACGCTAGCAAGCTGCCCGGAACGAAGCAATTGCTCTCAGCTGCTGCAATCGGTACGCGACCACAGGATAAGGACAGGCTGAGTGCGCTGGTAGAAGCTGGTCTTGACGTCGTCATCCTCGACTCCTCGCAAGGAAACAGCATGTACCAAATCGAGATGATTCGCTGGATCAAGTCTGAATTCAAGGATCTCGAAGTCATTGGTGGCAATGTGGTCACACGCGAGCAAGCTGCAGCTCTCATAGACGCTGGTGTAGATGGCTTACGGATAGGCATGGGTGCCGGCTCAGCCTGCATCACACAGGAAGTCATGGCTGTCGGCCGACCTCAAGCAACGTCCGTCTTCCGTGTTTGTGAGTTCGCGGCCCGGTTTGGCGTGCCCTGTATAGCAGACGGCGGCATTCAGAACGTGGGTCACATCGTGAAAGCACTCTGCCTCGGTGCCGGCACGATCATGATGGGAGGTCTGCTGGCTGCTTGCACTGAGTCGCCTGGCTCCTACACCATCGGCGAAGACGGTTTGCGAAGGAAGGTGTACCGAGGCATGGGCTCAATCGACGCTATGGAAGACAAGGCTGCCGGCGGTGCCACGGACAAAGCTGGCAACGTCGCCAAGAACGCTGGCACAGCACGCTACTTCTCGGAAGGCGACAAGTTGCTTGTTGCGCAGGGCGTATCGGGGAGCGTGCTCGATCGAGGAAGCATCAACAAGTTCTTGCCATACTTGTCGGCAGGTGTGCAGCACAGCTTGCAGGATATCGGATGTAAAAGTATTGCGGAGCTACAGGAAGGACTCAAGGCTGGTGAGGTCAGGTTTGAGTACCGGACTGCTTCGGCGCAGCTTGAGGGTGGCGTGAGTGGGTTTGCTGGGAGTGTGGAGAAGAAGCTGTATTCTTAGGATCATAAACGCACGTTAGGTTGTTGTAATGATTGAATGTATCCAGCTTTGTGCCCGTGATGATTGTGCATCGTCACGTAGCGCAGTGATACTGAAAGCGCCACGAGTTGCTCTTCTATCGCGGTCATCTTCTATTACATTGTGTCTCGAAGCATGCCGATCTCGCCTTCCGTTTCGGTCAAAGCACGCAATGCTTGTGGGTACGTCGGCTATATGTAGTCTGCCCCTTTACAATCGAACACTCTACCAATAGGTTTCAACTAGTCAATCGAGCGATAGTCGCTCTAGTAATTTATAAGCTGGAACTGTCAATCACGCATAGGGCTGAGGTTTGAGACTGCGTTGTGAGATCGTTCAGCATGGCTGTCAAAGACAAGTCAGTCTCGTTCAGCGACGGGCCACCGAAGACGACCAAGAAGCGCCTGATTCTCAATGCCTTCGTGGAAACATGTATGAGACCAAGTCAATGTCGCGAAACATTGCTGACGCTTCTCAGGCTCTGACCACCAAAGCCCTGGTCTCTAGAAACACCCCGATGACCAGTCCATGAACTTCAACGATGTCAAGCACTGGGTCAACCTCGCCAAGCAGCTCGAGGCAGGCGGCTTCCAGGGCATGTTCATCGCAGATGTACTCGGTGGCTATGATGTGTATTCGTCCTCGCTCAAGCCGGCAATCGCGTCTGGTGCACAGTGGCCTGTTAATGAGCCGCTGGCGATGGTGTCGGCTATGGCGGCTGCTACGGAGAGTTTGGGCTTCGGTGTCACGATCTCGACGAGCTATGAGCAGCCGTATCACTTGGCGAGGAGGCTGTCGACTGTGGATCATTTGAGTGGTGGGAGGTATGTTGTATCAACCGCCACAACCGCACGGTGCTGATCAATGACCAGACTTGGCTGTACGTGAGAATGTCCACGGCATCAATGACCGCAACGAGTACTCACACAACGATAACAGGGAACATAGTGACAGGTTACCTTAACAGTGCAGCGCGAAACCTCGCAAATGGCGCAGACCAGCTCGAACACGACGAACGCTACGCACAATGCGAAGAGTACATGGAAGTCATGTACAAGCTCTGGAATTCGTCCTGGCGTAGCGATGCTGTGAAGCTGGATCGCAAGACTGGCGTCTACACGGATTCTTCTCTCGTTCGCGAGATCAACCACAAGGGCAAATACTACACGGTACCGGGCCCACACATGTGCCAGCCGAGTCCACAACGGACGCCGGTCATCATGCAAGCAGGAACTTCAAAGGCAGGCAAAGCGTTCGCAGCCCAGCATGCCGAGGGGATCTTTGTGTCTGCTCATAGTACCGCAGGAGTGAAAAGGTCTATTGCAGAGATCCGAGCACAAGCAGTCGAGCTTGGTCGAAACCCAAAATCGATCAAAGTATTGGCGAAGTTTTGCCCGGTTCTTGGCCGGACGAAACAAGAAGCGGATGCAAAGTATGAAGACTACATCCAGTATGGCGACTCTGAGGGTGCGTTAGCGCTATTTGGTGGCTGGACTGGAGTCGACATGGCGCCATACGGTGACGATGAGGAATTGCGCTATGTGAATAGCAATGCTATACAGTCGTACATTGAAAGCCTAATCAAGACCGCGCCGAAGATCAATGGAGGCAAGTGGACGAAGAAGACGCTTGCTGAGCATATTATGGGTAGGTACGTGTGCCATCGCTGCTGTGTTTTGCTGACCGTGAATAGTTGGTGGCCTAGGGGCAACGTGTGTAGGTACAGCTGAGACGGTAGCAGATGAGATGGAGCGATGGGTTGAGGAGGCCGATGTGGACGGGTTCAACATCGTGAGTTCATGCCCCACCTTGCAGCAATGTCGATGCTAATCCCAAGAAGGCGTACGCTCTCATGCCCGGCACCTTCACCGATGTCATCGAGCTCCTTCTTCCCGAGCTTCGAAAACGAGGCCTCTTCTGGGCCGGCTACGCCGTCCCAGGTGCCACCTATCGCGAGAGCTTGCTTGAGAAGCCAGGCCAGTCTGAGCCATTGCCTGACCACCCTGCGGCAAAGCTAATCTGGCGGGCACCGGTCGTTGGTAAGAGCAGTCTTATCAACGGTGTCAATGGGCATTTGGGCAAGGCGAATGGCTGGCATGAGGAGGCTGAAGAGGGCGAAAAGCTAGACGCAGTGAGTATGCAGTTTGGCTGAATTTTACTTCTGTCGATCGCTGCTATGTCCCGTTTCTATTGATGGGCCACGAGATTGCCTTACGCAAGATGCTGTCCGCTAGGAAGGCGGATCATGAGATTAGTTCATTGGATGCTCCCATATCGTCTGAGCTGCCTCTGATACGTTGCTCGGATGAAGCATCGGTAATTTGGTGGTCTTTCAGTGCAATCGAATACCGAGGGTATGGGATGAGATACTGGAGATGTGACGAGTCCACAAGCTCGACCTGCAGAAAGGGATTACTTCGATGTGATGTAAGTACGACTGCGTACCTCTTCTCTTATGCCTGCGCCCATGCTTGAACGACACACAGCCCAGCCTGAAAACGCCTGGCCATTGCCGCCTCTCTCAAAAGTGACCGTGATTATAGCACCTGTGCCAGTGCATCCACGCAAAATCAAGCGACTCAACAGGTCGCCAAGAGGCTCCGTTCAATCCAGCGTGATCGCCTGAAACATGAGACCGCGCTGTCGCTGATAGTGTTCCAAACTTTAGGCTCAGAGAATGCACTTCATAATGCCATTGTCACTAGTACACCCCTTGGGACGATTGCTGACGCAGAAGTAGTTATTCTTGTCGGTTTGGAGCACGTTCAGCTCGCATGAATCGCCGAAACGTAAGCAAGTTCCTACGCAAAGAAGACTCATCTCGTTGATAAGTTTCGCCGAGAGCTCCGACGCTTCGTAGTATGACCATGAGACGCAGAGGCTGTTGACCAGCCCACTCAGGCCATGCGCATCCTTTTCAACCCAGCATATCGAGCGTGGACTTTTGGCTTCGCGTTTGTTCGTTTCGACTTCGGAGACGATGCTGGTGATTGCATCGACAAGCGCGATGACCATACCACCATAGGCAACTGCATGATTCGAAGAGCACATACCCACTATCCCTTACAAGCACGAGCTGAAATAGCGTGTGTTGACACGCTTCTCAATGGGATGATGAACGGAAGTGATGTTCGAGCTATCCTTCCTGGGAGCGTGCCTCATGTCGGAGATTTCCTTCTTCCAATCTCGGTCGGGAGATGCAGCTTTGTTGCTGGTGGTGAAGAGATCACCGCCAGCACTGCTGGTCTCCTCTCCGATGGCGAACTTGTCGACGATGTCGATGTGTTCAAAGTCATAGCCAGTGACTTCGTCATGGCAATCAGCTCGAAGTCTTCCATTGATGCGGTGAGCACCCGAACAATCCGCTTTAACCACGGTGCTTAGCATGGAAGAAATTACAGCATAACTGAAGATAATGCTATTGAACATGCTTATGGAGGCGACGGGGATGAATAGCATGATGCTCTGTGGACGGAGATGGTGTAGTCGATGCTTTTGCGTTGGTGTATGATGTATGGTCGTTCGCCTTCGGAGACACTGGATCGGACTTGGAGCGGCGGGCAGGGAGACCACCGAGGGATGATGCTTCAAGAGACGATGCGTCGTTGGGAAGAGGTAATAAGTGCTTCGCGTAGATGGCAGTACGCTCTTATAGCCTCCCCTGGCGGCATGCTCCCCCGAACGACTGAGCGGCTACATCGACTGCGCCGGTTCCTCGTCTGACCCGTCAGAGCTGATATTGCGGCGTGTCGCCATTTTTGTGGACATTCATATGACTTCATTCGCCCATCGCCAGATGCTAGCATGCGGCATACGCATCGATAGATATTAGAATAGATAGCGAGCGTGTTCCACGGCGGCGCCAACATGCGCAGTAGCGCTCGCATACTCTTTAGGAAGAGCTTAGCACATGATGCCTGGGACCTGATACAAGAGCCGTATATGGGTTTTCGCGAGATGCGTTGCTACCGGATGGGGCGTCAATGGCATAGTTGGTTTCCGACCAGTGAAAGGAAGCTCTACGTTCTTCTTGGACAGCAGCGGCCTAATTGCAGGGAGACATCCAGATCGGCACGAGCGCAGTCTGCACTAACGAACACAGCATATCTATCAGTCGTTAATTTGAATGCGGATTTGCGCCATGCCCGCGGCGTAGTCTGTAGGCGCCTGAAGGATTATGCTCCAACGATACATGCTGTTATGAAGCGGCACAGGTGGCGGTGTATTCCAAGTAGCGCTGACCGGCGTGCATGACTCGCGGTATGTACTCGGGAAAGTGACCACTACATCCCCTATCGCATCACCATACGACCGTTTGAAGTGTGCTGCTAGACTGAGTGATCTCGCCCTCATGGTCTGTTCGGTCGTAGTAGTCTAAACGCTACTACGACGTTTGGACGTGAGTAATATCATTTCTGCAGCATCACGGATTAGTTTGCTCGACTGCATCAAGCCCAATCCTGTGTACTTGGAGCGCCGAGAACTTCCTGCCAGCAACGCGACAACGCCGTAAGCCCCCAGATTGGAAGCCATCAGCATTTGAGACGATCACTGACTTTCCAAGTTTTACGATGCCCGTACGCATCTATCTTCTAGCGATGAGTGTCGCGTGCGTAGCCATCACTTTACGGTACGCCAAGATGCTCTCCATACCACGAGCGAGATGCACTTCCTACAATCCATCGAACACCACACAGTGCATGGCGTGGAATGTTGTCAACGGCTACAAGTGGGAACAGAGCAGAATTACCAAACTGTCCGAAGAATGTCGCTTAGTTTGCGAGAGCTTGGAGAAAAAGTGCTGGCCGATCTATGAAACCACCAGTAAGACATCTTTCGGCTTCCACTGCGTTGACGTTGACTGGTATCCGCCAGAAAGCGTGAGTGTCGAGGAAGGAGCGGCCAAGTTATTGCAGATGCGAGAAGACAGGGCTGACAATCGAGGGCTGGTCTGAGCAGGATTCGGGTGTGCTTTATGCTGACGTATGATATCGCCACTCCTCTGCGCTCATGCTGTTGCGTTGTAGCATGTGTCCATCAGTAGTAGAGGCGGTTGCGCATCCTCGCAAGCACCTCGCAGGGTTCGACGAAGGGACAATACTTGGTTACGCTCGAGCCTCTCACACCTTGACCTGTCGCTGTATCACCGTAGTTGCGCGATACGTATTCTCGGCCATGCATCGCGAATATGGTGTTCGCTGTTTTGCCAAGTACTCGACTACCTGATGGCGCGACCGGTGATTTCCAGTCCACTGGACTCATGCAAAGTGTTGCGGATGTGTGGCACGAGCCTAGAAGGTTGCAGCTACAGTCAGTAAAACTGACTAGCTATCTGGCAACTCGTATCTGCGGCCCTCGCTCCCAGGCGCTTCCGCTGGTGATACGTCTCGGTTCGCAGCAATTCGTGTAGAGCTCCCATGATGTCCAACAAAGTCTTGCTTCTCCTTGCCATATGCTCCACTCCACGTAGATGTGCCGTGCACTTCCGCGGCATCTCTCGTGTGATTCGCGGGCATTTCGCTTGCCGGAGAATCAGAGTGCAGCTCTGTTGCATGGCCAGAGAATGTTATCTTTGAGTCGTCATCGTAGCATTGCTGGTCATTACTTGCTGATACCGGGATGTGGTCCTGTCTGCGTCGTCTCCGGAGCGCGAGGAGAACCGCCGCTACCATGACAACTAGCAGTACGATCGCGCCGACGACGATGCCAGCGATGGCTCCCCCACTCAGTCCAGATCCAGTCTGTGCCTGCTGGGTTGAAATTGCGTTGCGAGTAGCAGCATCCTCGATTGATAGTATGGGCACTAGCCTTGGGCTGTCGAGAGTGTCGAACGTCGTCTGCGCAACAGTGAAGTTCTGCCGCTCCCAGTCTACCGTAATGTAGGCTTCTTGCAGAAAAGTGCGTCCGATAGTGTACTGAGTGTCGTTCACTGCACGTCGGATCGGGAAGTAGTTGGTAGGGGTGTCGTAGAATGGGTAGCTAGCTTGCAGGTCAAAAGCAGCATAAGGCAGAGAGATTGTCTGCGTGACCGCTGAGCTGTCCCCTACGTCAGTGGCCAAGGTAAAGGTGACGCTCGGCTGCAATGTGAGCAACTCGCTGCGCACTGTGTCGTTCACGAGAAATAAGTCAGTGATGTTATCATAGTTGAGACCGAAAGCACGGGTAAAGGCGGCGATCGCATCGTCTGGCAACCAAATATGAGGGACTGTACTGTCGATGAAGTGGTAAGTCGTGGACGGCAGAAGCTCAGCTGACCCGATCAAAGTGTTCTGGGCACTGATCTTCTGCACGCCAACCTGGAGTGGCCGCGAATCGTCCCCGTTCATCGCAAAGCTCACATTCGACGGTGTGAAGCGGCTTGTGTCATAGCCACCGAGCGTGAGACTTGCTGGTGCTTTGCCTCTGTAAGCAGCGCCTGCTGTATACCCGAAGGAGGAGCTGGGGATCATGCCCTTGCCGACAAGATTCGTCATGTAAGAGTCCAGTGGGTTTGTGAAGGTCGTGAAGTTGATGGACTTGTGTCCAAGTCCAAACTGACCGAGATAATAGCTTTTGTCCTACAAAACACGTCAACACTGCTCCTGTACGAGTTACTCGAGAGACCACCTACTGCGATACCTGCAATGACTTGATGGTCAAGGGACAGGGCATGGCTTTCGTTGCCCAGTTTTATGGCATCAAACCCATATGCTCCGTTGCCTGTGTAGCCTAACACGGTCTCCTGTGCAGTCAAACTGAAGATCCCGTTCGGCACCCAGGTGCTGCTCGCATTCGTGTCATAGCCGGTGCTGTCGCCCAGAGCGCCTCGAGTGTATGTGCAGTTCACTGGATCATTCGCAGTACAGCCTGCCGCGTTCAGCACCCAGGTCTCCTGTCCTGCTGTACTCGGCAATACGCCGAAAGGCTGCTGTGGCGTTCCGACCTCGACGATGAATGTGTTCCAGGACCCGTCGTTGCCGTCCCAGTAGGACGAGGGTCTCCAGCTCCAGGGTGCTGGTATGGTTGTATAGGTGGTATTCGCCATGGTCGCGCTTCGTTTCTGATACGCGAGAGCTGCTGTGACGATGGTAAGGAGACGGCTCAAATTGTACCAGGCAAAGGAATGCGAGCCAGTGACGGGAGTTTGTGTATCCGTGAGGTTGTCCGAGGTCCTTTCAGAAGACTGTGCGTGTCTGTATCGTCAGAAAATCATATCATGTCAGATGTTCTCGTAGGTGGTCAAATAAGAGATGCCGACTGTCAGGACGGCGATGCTCTCCGGTAGTCGTTCGTCGAGGAATAAAGATCGTCGACAAGATCTATCCCTCGAGATCTGATCGCGTATGCTTGCAAGAATAGGTCGACAGTCGCTTTCCATGATGTTGTCCCATGTAACACAGTGGGCGTGCTCACTCTAGGGCTGTGCAACTACCTACAGAAATGATTCGCGTGAGCATCCGAGACCTTACGAATCCTCCAGAGACTAGCGGCATGGACTTTGCAGAACGGCGGTCTTGATCGTGCTGCATCGGACAGCGTCTCCCTAAGGACGCGAAGACCATTCCGCACAAGAATGGCCTCGCAGAAGCTGCCTGCTCCGACGATCTCATAGATGCGCCATCCTGTACTGCGCTGTCTGACACTGTAAGCGAGGACAACCTTAATCTCCACACATTTCGCAACGATCAACAGAACCCGTTTGTTCGTGTGAGGCTGAGGAAGCGACGCGCTTTTGTGGCACGTGCGGAGTGGGTCTTTCAATCTGCATGTATTGCACAGGGCAATTTCCATCCTTCGATCGTTTGAAGACCCCAACTACTCTCCCCGTACAGCGATCCCAACATACACCTCGACCTCAAAATAGTCGTTGCACCCCGGCTGGCATCTCTCTGTTCCGCTGGCATGCTGTCCCAATTGGCGGGGGAGCCAATGAACGCTAGGCTGTGGACGATCTGCAACGATTATCCATACTGCCAGCGTGTGGCACGTCGATTGTGCCATGATTTGTGAGATTGCTCCGGTGAGCGGCCACCAGGACCGCATCGCATGTATCTCAGCCCGTACACATTGGCAGATCAGTAAGTCTGGGGACATCTATTGGACTCTGATGTCCAACTTCAAGTCTCGTACCTCGACCTTGAACGCAGTGTGCTCTTCTGTCTGCATTTGCAGCTTTCTTTTGTCGGTCGCTTTAGAGCCTTCGCTCATCACACTCCTTTCGTAATGGCGGGCATGTTCGTCAAGCTTACCTTGCTCGGCTTATTGGCCACATCGGCTCTAGCACATCCAGATCTTGAACCACGACAGACGTTCGCAAACACCACATCGCCGACCTTCACGTTCGATAAACCTCAAACAACGACTTCGCTGAACGGGGCGGAGAGCGGCGTCACCAAGCAGACTGAGACGGGTCTCGTCGATGCAGTTCCCACGAGCTCGCCAGAGCCAAGCAGTGTTGGGTCGAGTGCAGAAACGAAGCAGACTCTGATTAGTCTCGTTGATGCGACTACGACGACCTCGCCCGGAACCTCGGCCACTTTCACGCACTTGAAGCCATCAGGAGTAGCCGAGACAAAGGAAAGCCAGGGTGTACTGGTACCAACCACGACTGCCCAAGAACTGACCACGAGTTCGCCACAAGGGGCAGCTGCTCAATCGCCGAGTACTACTGCAACAGCATTGGAACAGGTCGGCAACACTGGTGCTCCCTCCCCGACTACGAGCGTCGTCGTCACGACAGCTCCGGTCACAATACCGACAACAGCAGCGACAGATCTAGCTGGCGTGATAGCTTCGCTCGTAGGTAGCGCGGGGACTACCAACGTAGCACCCACCACTGCGATACCAACGACTGCAGCAGCTACAAAGGCTCCAGAGACCACGCCTGAGCCTGTACCGAGCTTCACGTTCGCACCAGCGTCGGACGCTGTGGGATCTTCGGTCGGAGGGACTACAACACCAGTGGCACCCATTGTCGTGACTATTGGTTCCGCAGTTGTGAGCCAGAACAGCCAATCTCAATTCGTCGTAGGCAGCGAGACGCTTACGCCTGGCGGAGCAGTGACACAAGGTAGCACCACAATCTCCTTGGCATCCTCAGCTACGGCCATCGTCGTCAACGGTCAAACCACCGCTCTCCCGACGGCATCACCGCAAACAACCGCATCGCCACCTGCTGTAGTCCTCGGAAGCTCGACGATCACTCGCAATAGCGCTTCGCAGCTTGTTGTCGGCTCGCAAACACTGTCGGCGGGAGGGCCCGCGATCATAGCGAGTGGAACTACAATCTCGCTTGCGCCTTCGGGCACCGCAATAGTTGTCAACGGCGCGACGTCTCAGATTCTCGACACGCACAGCATTCAGCCGCCAAGTGGACCTACCATAATCTCGATTGGGTCTTCGATTGTGACTGCAAATTCGGCTTCTCAGTTTGTCGTAGGGTCGCAGACATTAAGTGCGGGTGGCGCAGCTATAACCCAAGACGGCACGACCTTGTCTCTTGCCACATCCGCGACAGCGCTTGTGATCAACGGCCAGACTTCGCTCCTGACGAGCGTAGCAGCCGTGACGCCGACACCGCCTGTCGCAGTCATCACAATAGGCTCGGACACCATCACAGCCAATCAAGCTTCAGCCTTCGCGATCGGTAGCCAGACACTCTCGGCAGGAGAAGCTATGACTGTCTCCGGCACTGCGATCTCGCTAGCCACTCAAGGGACCGCCATCGTCGTCAATGGCCAGACTACGCCCGTCGTGGTTCCGGTCGCTGCACCCATCACCCTCGGTCTCAGCGTAGCAGCGACACCGATTATCTCCGGTGCATTCGTCCTTCCTTCGGGCTCGACGCTCAAACCCGGCTCTGCAGTGACGATAGCCGGCACTACCTACTCCGTCCCATCTACCGGATCCACCTTGATAGTGAATGGTCAAGTCATAGCAGCGCCTACACCTCAAAGCATCACACTCGGCTCTTCGATGGCGGCCGTCACACCTACGCTGATCGGCAGTCAGACGGCCTACGTTGTCGGGGGCCAGACTTTGACTCAAGGAGAGAAGGTTGTGGTGGCAAGTCAGACACTGAGTATTGCAAGTGGTGGAGCAGCAATCATCGTGGCAAGTGGAGGGACGACGCAGACGGATAGTGTAGCGGCTGCGATCATGACTGTCTTCAACACTAGGAGCAGTACATTGATCAGCAGCACAATGACGAGCGCAGCGTCGACGACCGCGAGAACAGCGATAAAAGCGAGTGCCAGCTCAGCAAGTCCGAGCGGCACAGCTACATCGGCTTTGCTGGGCGAGTCTGTCGCGCAGAGCAGTGTGAGCTTACATGGAGCTGCGATGGCATTGATACTTCTTCTATTTGCTGGCACCTTGGCTTTATAGACACAGATAATGAATGTATCACTACTGTCGTCCTGCAGTCCTATGCTAAGCTATTCTCGTCGAATTTAGGCAGGAGTGGGAGAACAATTACTCAGAAGTGGCTGAGAGCAGCACATTCCCGGGTAATATGTTCTGCTACGTGATGCCCAGCTGTACTGGCTGCCGTCTACCTGCCATCTCGTTCTATGTTACATGCCATGACCATGATTTTGAGTGCCTGGTGAGACACTTCAGTCCATGGGAGAGAACTGATGAAGGGGTTCTGACAAGGGTTCAGATCAAGCTCAGTCGGCAAACGCACCGATCCGTGGAAGTGACGTGGCCGCCAACTCTCGTGGCAGCTGGCATCGCCAGGCTACATCTACACACTCGACCGTCGCACAACTCTGGTGTCGCCCCAGCACACCGCAGCCATGGCCGACAGCATGAACATCTTCCGGATCTTCGGCGACCTCTCCCACATGGCCAGCAAGATCATCCTCATCACCGCCATCCACCGCAACAGCAGCGCCGAAGGAGTCTCCCTGCTCACCCAGCTGCTCTACGGTCTGGTCTTTGTAACGAGATATGTGGACCTGCTCTGGACAGTACCTTGGCACGCGGCCTGGAACTTCGTGTTCAAGGTCACGTACCTTAGCACGTCGGCGTATGTGGTGTATATCATGATGCGCGTCTTCCCCAGGACGCGCGAGAAGGAGGGAGCGTGGAAATTGGCGACGTGGAGTCTAGGTGCGTGCTTGATTGCTACGCCAATCGCTGCGCCGTTACTGGAAGGGTGGTATACTCTGGTTATGCCGATTGAGGTACTACGCCCTCTTCTCTCGTTACACGCTTCCACTCACTAACAATATTCAGCTCCTCTGGGTCTTCAGCATAATCCTCGAGTCCGTGTGCATCCTGCCCCAACTTCTCCTCCTCCGACAAACCTCCGTACCTACAGTCCTTGACAGCTTTTACCTAGTAGCGCTAGGAAGCTACCGCACATTTTACCTTATCAACTGGATCTACAAAGCCGCTCGAGGGCATCACGTAGACTGGGTGTCCATGATCTTCGGCACGCTGCAGACTCTGCTGTACGTTGACTTCGCGTGGGTATACTACAGCCGGCAGCGTGTGAAGTTGCGAGGAGGCGGGGTAGTGGACTCGGATGATTTGAGCAAGAGCTTCCTTGTGCGGAGGTTCATTGGAAACCAGCGCGTAAGTCAGGATGAGGATGTCGCAGACGAGGACGCCGCGTTGGCTGGGCAGGAGAACGGGACGATCAGGCCTGGAGCCGGGGCGAGGCAGTGGGGTGTCAGAGGGATCAGTGTGAGTGCGGATGATACACTGGACCAGCATCAAGATCACGGTCCGAGTGAGATCGCGAACCCGGATGCGTTTGCGGATGACTATGATGAGGATGCTGATGCGCCTCCGCCGCCTGCGAAGGACTCGAAGCACAGTCGGAGTGACAGCAGTGAGAGCGTGAAGGCGGATGAGGGTACGACTGAGTGGGCTAGTTCGGTGCGGAAAAGTCAAGATGATGACTAGTAGCCGCAATATTGTACATTTGTCGTCTATGGTCGTTCTCTCCCTTCTCACTAGGACCTCACCCACAGCTTCCCTCACACCCTCGGACTCTCCGGCGGTCCCAGATAACTCGGCCTCACGCCCCCAAGATTCACCCACAAACTATTCACCACCATCCCCGGCTCCAGCAACCACAACTTCAGCACATGCTCCCCCGGCCCCGTGTACGTGACATTACTATTACTATACCACGCATTACTGGCGACCGAGCCCCTCAGCCCCGCCCATCCAATCGGCAGATTCCCGGCCGGCTGGTCGATAATGTACTTCACCGTCTGTACGGGCTGAGAATCAAGCTGCAGGGCGTAGCGGAGCGGGCGGTTCGGGTCGGTGTTCAGGGATGTCGTGGCGACGAGGGTGATGTTGAGGACGTGGCCGGGGACTGAGGTGATGGGGGAGAAGGTGTAGAGGTTGTAGGTTAGGGCCGGAGCGGTTGTGAGGTCTAGAGATGGCGCTGTGACGGGGAAGAGGGTGAGGCCTGAGAGGGTGCGGGATAGGCCGGGGATGATGGTGTAGGAGACCTTGGCTGCGTTGGTGGCGGCTGGCGTGATGGAGGAGTAGTGCTCGGCTTCTATTGAGATGTGGCCGTCGGACTCGATGTAGCCGTTTGTGTAGTTCGAGGGGAGAACGGTGTTGCGGAATGACAGCATGAGCTGTGGCATGTTGAATTGCGTGCCGTAGTCTCGGCTTGAGGAGATATTAAGCATGACTATGCCGTTGCCTGCGGGTGCGGAGGCAAAGTCCACAGTCGCCCAAATACGGATGTCAGTCGTGCCATTGGATGTAAGACTGCCGAAGGACTGGGAGAAGTGGACGAAAGATGCGTTCGAAGTGATGTTCCATTCCACGGCGTTAGTGCCCACACTGAATATGTCGATCCAGCGAGATATCGCGCCGTATGGATCGACTGGTGGGATAGTCAGGGCATTGGACGAGAGGGCGTGGTACATGTCGTCGCCCGGCACGGTGGCGTTGCTCGTCTCCACGCTGACACCAAGGTCACCGGCCAGATCGCGTTCCTGTACCTGCACGTACTGCAGTCCAGGCAGCGCTTGCCGCATTGGCTGCTGCCAGTAGGTATATCCAATATGAGTCTGATCCATCATGTGCTCCCACTTCCCGTTCAGTAGCGTGTTGTATTACACAGTGAGCTGATGGTCTCGTTCGAATTGTTTGAGCACGTGCTGAGCCATAGAGTTGGCCGAATTTCGACCTTGTGAAGCGTAGAGAGTGTTCTTAGCGACTGAGATCATGATGTCGTAGAACACCCAGCCGGCTGTTACAGGGTGATACACCATCTCGAAGAACGCTGGCTGAGTCTCAGTGGACAAGCTGTCGAGGATGTTTTGTGCAACGTCGGCCATTTGCTGCCATTCTGCCAGAATTCTGTCGGCTTCACTGTAGTCGATCAAGCTGTAGATCGTTGGGTCGACCAGCTCGTACTTCCCACGCCCGGCGGCGATGGAATAGTTGTTCATTAGCTCCGCGGTCTGGGTAGCAACAGTGGGTCCGAACTCCCGCGATGCCCAGTACTGCAGCCAAACGGGTGTGCTCTTCTCGTCCCATAGGTCAATGTCGTATGCTAGGTCCAAGAAGTGGCTGATCGGCATCTCAAAGGGCTTAAGATCACCAACGTTGACCACCCGGATGCGGCGAGCGTCTCTCTCATACGCCAATTGCATCTGCTCCCACGTCTTCTGCAGCTGCACAGTGTTGATCCACTTGTAGTCTCGAGGGTCGCCTACGTAGTCGAAGTGGTAGTATACGCCTGCGCCACCACTACGTTGAGTTTCGTTGCCAACAGGGAGACGACGAATGTTGCCCCAATTATCGTCGGTCCAGAGGAGGGTGATCCAGTCAGGCACCCGCATACCCTTCTCGTAGTAGCCCTGGACTTCCTTGTACAGACACCAGAGCTGGGGGACGGCATCGGGATTTGAGACTGCTTCTGTGCCCCAGATGTCCTCTAGGATCTGCGTCTGATTCGCCACTACGTTCTCCAGTAGCCCCGTTTCATCGCTCGCCGTCAGGGCCGTGTCACCGCTTCCACGCATGCCTAGATCTCATTGTTGTTGCACAGAAAAATGGTTGAGTGTCTTCAGACATACCCATGGTGAGCACAGTCTCGTACGGCTTCGCCCGCTCCGCACCTTCTACGAAGAACGGATAGATGGACTCGTTGTTCGTTTTCCACTGCCAGGGACCCTTCCCAAAAGCGTTCCACTCTTTAGTGCTGCGTGCAAGTGGCTCAGTATGGCTGCTACCCATCACAATCCCATACTCATCAGCCAAAGCCTGTGTCCGCGGATCGTCCACGTTGAACATAGAGTTCCACTGCGCGGGCCAGAGATAGTTTGCTCTCAGTCGCAACAATAGCTCGAAGATTGATTTGTAGAAGTCCGCATTGTAGCCCGGTCCCCAAGGCGAGGGAGGAAACTTTGCATTCACATACCCAGTGAGCGCTGGTGCTTCGTCGTTGATGAAGAATCCGCGGTAGCGGACTGATGGCGGTTTCTGGATAACGGTCGTTGCCTGTGCCCAGATCCCGGAGTGTTTCTGCGGTGGCGAGTCGGCGTACCAGTATCATGGCGAGACACCGATCTGCTCAGAGATCGAGTAGAGACCGTATATTGTGCCGCGACGATTGGAGCCTGCGATGACTACAGCTCGTGAGACGCCTTCCGTTGGGTTGTCCAATACAGTCGACACATATGCCTCCCAAGTCCCCTTAATGGCGCTGACATCAATCTTCCCGGCCGCAATAAGGCTATCGATGATCGAAGAGTTGCCAATCGTCCCAGCAATGATGACGCCGCCCTTCACACCAGTTCCTTCGATGGCAAAGTTGCTTCTGCTGGTCACGTTGAAGATCATGCTAGCATTGAGTGTTGGGGCTGCGCCATCCTTAAGCAATGTTACGGATCCATTGGTGCCTGTCACGCGCCCAAAATCCAGCGCTAGATCGTCGGCGGTGCGCAACACCCCAGGCCAGTCACTCTGGTCGGCATAAATCTGTACGCTCGAGCCGTTTTCTGAAAGGCAGAGTCCTGAACGAGCAAAATTGATTGTTGCCATTTGGCCAATGGCTGCTGCAGTAGTGGCCAAGGTGGCTAGGCCAAATAGCTGAGTGACCTTCATCGTGTTGGCTGCAAGGTGAGAGAGGACGCAGAGAGCATGCGCTGAAAGAAATATACTTATTCAAAGCACTGTGAACTACTACATTGGGCTCATACCACTCTGGCCCGCAGGCACAAAGCCCTCCCCTGCCATGTGGCCGAGATGGAGCGGCTAAACAATGCTGACATTGAGTCGAAGGAAGCATGAAGTGGAGAACATGCAGACACGGTGGAACACTCAGGTACCATGGACGTAGTCGACATATCGCTTGTGTACAGCAGCGCACAGTCGAGGTGATGTTGTAGAGGCGATTATGAGAGCCCAAGTTTTCCTGGAGAAAATGTGGAGCTTCGGATTTAGCCAGCAGTCTCCGCCAACGTGACTCACACAAAATCGCAACAATATTTTCCACCAATCTCCGGCGAAGTCCATCAGTGCGATACCATGGCGCAAGGCGTTGTCAAGAAGTCAAAGGCCAGCGCGCCCAAAGTGTACGTTCAGCATATCTTGACAGAGGCATAAAAGTTGGCACAGTACTTATACATATCCAGTGGCTCTTCCCGTAGACAGACCGGCTCCAAGGTCATCAAGCCCAAAAAAGCCTCTCTGATCAAGTCGCAAAATACGGCGAAGAAGCACACGGCTGGTCTCACGGCGCTGACGGAGAAGGCGATTGCTGGAAAGGCTGGGCATCTGGAGTTGCTAGGAGGTGGAAAGAGAGACAAGAAGGCCGAGGTGGCGGCGAAGTTGCAGAAGGTGAAGTGAGCGGCTGGCCATGATTGGACAACAATAACGCTGGTTTGGAACAGTCCACCTGGACGCCAGAAGGCACATAAGCGCCATCCGCGAGAGCAACGTGCCATCGGCGATGTGTTTATGACGAACACATCCTGCCTTCGAACACGGCGCGAGAGCCGTCGCGGAGAAACAATGAGTTGGGGTGAGGCGATGGGAAAGGTGGTGCATTGTGTGCACCACGCAAGCTGGCTGCGGAGGCTCGACTGGTGACGAACTGAGGACGAACTGAGAACAGGCATCACACGCGCGAGGCGCTTCGGGCCTGCACGAGTGGGCGCGGGAGTGGGCGCAGCTGAAGTTCGTCGATGTAGTGCACGACGTGTTATACCGGCAGACAGCATTGCTATTCAGAAGCCAGCATCACGCCATGGACAATGCAAATCGCTCCCCTAGCGGAGCGGTGCCGCTTGTGCGTACATTTGACGCGAGTTTTCGTAGTGAGCCATATGAACTTTATCACCTACTGCGCAGAGGTAACCTCGCATCCGAACATACTGCAAGTGATTTGTTCGGCTGCTCTTGCGTATGTGAAGCAATAACGGATAGCTGTGTGTGGTCACGGTAGCTGTTCAGCTCGTTATCGATATCAGCCTGACTCAGGGAAGCTGCGACCCCGGTAGCCAATACCGGCCCGGATTGGCGCTATTGTACCGTAGACGCATCCTTCGAAGATCAAGGCATCATCATTCCACGAGTTCACATACGCTGTAGCAAGCCGCTCTCCTCGTGTAGCGTCCAAATGTCCTACAGTCTTCCGGCCAGACACGTGTCATCGTCGCATCAACACGTGCGACTGCACTATCAATTGTTGGTCTGGCTCGGCACACCGATATTAATCCAACAATGTCGGCTGTTCGCTTCACTGCAATGGTCGGGCCACTAGTGACTTAGCCGTGCAGCGGACATGTAGCTTGCGGTAGGTACCAACAAGCCGCACACAAGGACGCAGTGCCGTGCATTGGGGCTGAAGTTCGACTGCCTGGCATGTGCATGTTCCGGTGGTCGCTTCGACGCATTGGGAAGCTATGATGACTATCCTAGGCGGCGTGGCGAGCAGAGTATAAGTATTGCATTTCTTAGATTCCTGCCTTCGAGATTTCGATACTGCGAGCACCTAGTATTGCCGTCGACATCATGCGTTCATCAGCTCTCTGGGCAGCTCTGCTGTCGCTTCTTGCAGTGGCCGAAGCATGGCAGCCCGCTTCAACACAGAAGACTGACAAGCTCGCGGCTGAGGGCATGAGAAATCTCTACGCAAGCGAGCGAAGACATCATGGGCACAAAGGCTGCAGCGTCAAGAACGCGGCTGTCCGCAAGGAGTGGCTGACGCTCACGCCGCACGAGAAGAAGGACTACATCAGCGCTGTGAAGTGCTTGCAATCCAAGCCCGCTCTTTCAAGCGCGACTGTTCCAGGCGCGAAGACGAGATATGACGATTTCGTCGGCGTCCACATCCAGCAGACACTCTCGGTAAGAGCTCATCATGTCCAATACAGGGCGCCGGTCGCTAACACGGTGCCGCTCGCAGATACATTTGACAGTGAGTGCTCAAGCTACCGTTTCCCAATACAGGCAGGATACTGACATGCACAGGGCAACTTCCTCTCCTGGCACCGCTACTTCACCTGGGCATACGAAACGGCACTGCGTGAGGAATGCGGCTATCAGGGCTACCAGCCCTACGTGAATTGGGGAAAGCACGCTCTAGATATCCAAGGCTCTCCTCTCTTCGACGGTAGCAGCACTAGCATGTCTGGCAACGGCGCCTACCGCCCACACAACGCCACTGGTATTCCGAGCAACGACGCGCCTCTAATCCTGCTCGCGCCGGGCGTGGGTGGTGGCTGCGTGGCTAGCGGGCCCTTCAAGAACCTCACCGTGAATCTGGGTCCCCTTGCGCCATCCCTTCGTGACTCGGTACCAACAGCTACAGGCTTGGAATATAATCCACGCTGTCTCCGCCGCGATCTCACGCAAGCAGCTGCGACGCTGGGGTCGACCGACGCAACGAGCTACGAGCTCATCTCCAACCACACCACTGTGTTAGACTTCCAGAATACCATGCAGGGCAACGGCTTCCTCAACAACTACATCGGCGTCCACACCGCCGGCCACTTCTGGGTACTTCCCCTCTTCCAATCCTGTCCAAAACCCTCCACTAACACCCTCCCAGGTCAACGGTGACCCCGGCGGCGATTTCTTCGCATCCCCCGGTGATCCCTTCTTCTTCCTCCACCATGGCCAAATCGACCGGACGTGGCAGATCTGGCAGAATCTGGACTTGAAGAACCGACAAAACGCTATTGCTGGTACGCGGACGATAGGCAATATGCCGCCTTCGCCTAACGCGACGCTGAGCGATATTCTTGATCTTGGGGTGCTGGCACCGAATATCACGATTGGAGAGGCGATGAGTACGTTGGGGGGCCCGTTTTGCTATATTTATGCCTGAACGCAATATTTAAGGCCGAAAAACGACAGGAGCCGAAGCCATCAAAAGTCGCTGAGCAGCTGGGCAGTAACACAGCGTCATCATCGCAGCGATACGCCGCCTAGACCGTCGAGACTGGTTCTGAGATCCTACATAGCTCTTTCCAAGATCTGCGCCTTCCCTGCTCCGTCTCATATGGCTCCCATATACTCCTTATATCTTTCGAAGATGCTGCTCACAATCCTCTATCTCCCAGCCCGCCAAGTCCCATCAGCAACAACATCGAACTTGATACTTCTTCCCCAGCCTCCAACCTCTTTTCGGCCATTCACCCTCGCCATGCCCGCCCGCTCGATCCAAGGCCTTAGATTCTTGCACTGACTTACATCAAACTCGCGCAGGTTTCTGCAACCTTCTACTACACTCTCCACGCCCTGCCCAGTGACTCGCACGCAGCCTCGCACAGACAGGTAGCGCAGTTCGAGTAGATGGAGGCCGATGCAGCGGAGACTGTTGTCGCTCACCGCGCTGCCGCAGAATGCCAAGTTCAGGCGTCGCAGCTGCGGGAGACCCAAGGAGAGGACTTCCGTCGCCGTATCACTGAGTGCGCAGCAGAAGGACAAGTCTAGATCTTGCAGACTTCGGCAACCACCCACGACACCCACGATAGCTTGATCAGAGAGGTAAGTGCAGTCCGCCAGGATCAGCTTCTTCAGATTCGGGAAGTTGTAAGTTCCCCAGGAGTGGAAGCCTAGATCCGAGATCGACGTGCACCGCGTTAGGTCGAGGGATTCAAGACGTGAAGCGGCGTGGAGAGCGAGGTGAGACATTGAGCGGTCTTGGATATGTTTGCAGTAGCTCAGTGTCAGCCGCTTGAGCTTTGGGGCGCCGATCACCGTTCCGGGAGGCTGAGGTGGATCTAGCGTCAAGGGCGCGACCGCTGGAGCTTTGCCCTTGCGACGTCCATTCGGTAGTGTCGGCGGGGGAGAAGGCTGCGCTTTCTCGTTGGGCGGCACGATCCAGCCTACCACTCTCGCAAGCAGGTTGTCGCCAACTTTGCGGCAATTGCTAAGATCGATCTCCTCGAGGTGCTTCGCTCTCTCGATCAGGCCCAGGACCGCAGGACCGGAGACGTCCCAGACCGACTTCATCCTCCAGGTGATTGCCGATTCTCCACAGGCATCAACGAGGTGTTTGAAGCCATCGTCAGTGATATGGAAGCAGTTTGATAGGTCTATATCCTTTGGTCTGGAGCCGATGAAGGGGACAATGACGTCTCGTAGGACATCGTCAGTGATGTAGGTGTTGTATCTGCTGAGGTCTAGGCGGGTGAGAATGTTCGGCGAAGTGGTGAGCAGGTTGTGCCAGTGCATACTTACTTGGCGTAAGCGCATGAGGTCTAGCAGATCGAGGTGCTGCAGGACAAGCAGAAGCAGCGCATCGGGTAGACGTCCCTTACCAGCATTTGACGGCTGTCGAGCCAGACTTGGCCGTCTTGTGGCAGTAGGCGACAAACGTAGTGGGCTCGTCGGGGAGTCTGTAGGCGTTGGCTTACGCCGTCTCGGAGACGGCGGCTGATACTTGAAGCTCGTCGGTGGGCTGTTCGTTCGCAAGCTCTCAAGTAAAGACACTTGCTGCCCATCTGACGGACTCGATAGCGGAGGTGCGAGCGAGGAGCGCCGAGATGTCGGATATGGTACTGCATCGCTATTGGTGGATGGCGGTGCAAGTGAAGCACGCCGCGACTTGGCTCGCATATTATCGAGCTCCGGGTTGAAGAACGGATCAGGGTCGATGGGCTCCAGCTGATTGATCGGCATAGGCAGGTCAATCGGCTTCTCGAATGTCACTGTGGGAAGCCGCTTTCGCCATTCTGCTGCTGCCGGCTCTGTACTGATACCGCCAATGCCGTTCGCTGCATCAACATCAGACATGACGATGTCCTCATCTTTATCTGCAGCATGCAGTCTGCCTTTCGCGACTCGCTCAACTTGCTGCCGAATCTCAGGAGAGCACTTCGTCCATAGCTCGTCCAGCACTTCGCCTGTAATGAGTAAGCACTCGACTGACTGCACACTCCGCACTGTCGCTGTTCGCTTGGGTGATAAAGCTAGATTGGTGACTTCGCCAAAGTACTGCCCCGGCTTCAGACGCGCCTTGAACCTCATATGCGGCCCGCCAGCTCCATTTGTCGACGCTGAGGTGTCGTGATGCTTTTGGGGTTTTGTATTGCTGCGGCTGGCTTCGATGACTACCTGCAGAACCTCCACATCGCCTTTGACGACGAAGTAGACATCTCTTCCAGCAGTGCCTTGTTTGACGATTTCCGTGAAAGGCGGGAAAGATACGGGATGCGCGTTGCAGCCCAGGTAATGCAGAATCTCGTCGGGTAGGCTGGCAAAGAGAGGGAGCGCCTTTAGCAGTCGGCGAATTGTCAAAGGCGCAGTATCCAGGGCACTCGATGCTGCCATCTCAATGACGCTCGGCGAAGGCGACTTGCGCCGTTTGTTGCTCAACACTTCGCCATCCACAAAGGCTCCAGCCTCTCCCATCTCGACATCACCCGCTATCCAGTCTCTTGATCTCTTCCTCGGCGCAGTTGGCGGACGCATGGTTCCCGCATCACCAAGATGACCAGTCGACGACCCGCGCTCCTTCTTCTTTCTATCCAGTATCGCCAATCTCTCCAGCGCTTCCTCCCGAATTGTTTTCTCAACCTCAGGATAGCTCGGGAGCTCTTTCTGCAGATCTTCCTTGTTCAGCCTCACAACCATACTGCGGACGGATGCCACAATCGTCGCCGTCCTCGGCACACCCATCAAGATCCCGATCTCACCGAAAAATGACCCCGGCTTGAGCTCAGCATACGTGCTCTCGCCATCTCGACTCGTGACTCGCACGCTTCCACGCACCAGCCAGTACATCGCCTTCGCATCTTCGCCTTCTCGTACGATCTCCTGACTGGGCTGGTAGATGCTTGGTCTCAGGCTCTTGCCAATGGACAGCAGGAACGACTCTGGTGCTGATTGAAACAAAGGGAATGCGCGGAGTCGATCCAGTAACTCCAGCGGCAGGCCAGCTATGGTCGAGCTTGCCAGAGGAGAAGATTTGATCGGTCTGCTGGGGTTGATGCCGCTGTCGTAGCTCTGCAGCAGTGCGACTGGCTCGACCTTTCGCACTGCTGTGGTCGTGCTACGCAGTGGCTGCCGCCGCATCTTGGCTTGCTGACTTTGTTGCTACCATGCGATATGTACCTGATCGACTGTACGAAGTGTTGTCAAGGCACGTGCTGTGCTTCGATCAAGCGGTGTCTGTGTCCCGTTTCCAGCGACCCAGGGTGGCAGCTTGCTGCGGCTAGCCGAGCGCGAGTAATAGATACCGACAAAGCCGTCCCCGGTCTCGGTATCGCGACAATTTTGCGTGCGCTGACTTCCACAATGCCGGGTCCAGCCGTTTATTTTGCGCTCGTAAGCGCACGCGCATGCGAAGAATGCTGTCTGGCACGTATGGCAGCGATCCTTGACACTGTCGCTTGATCAACTGTCCGGTATGTGTACGTGTCGCGACCAGTAATGAAAGCAAGCACCGATGCCCCTTAGCTACTTCGATATACTGAGACAAGGAGATGCTGCCGTCGCGTTTCACTCCTCCATCCTCCGTGAAGCTCTCGCCGTCACTGCTCTAAGATTGGCTATGTCATCGTCCCGCATTGCGGCAAGACGACCCCGTCCGGCCCGCTTGCGCGCTTGTGCTTTGACTTCATCCTTGGATCGCGTGCCTTAAGTGTACCCTGTAGCAAATTCGACAGCATCGCCTAGATGTTACTTCGAGAGCGTGCATGAGCAAGCGGATTGCACGCCAGCGACGTTCGCGTCGGCAGCTTGCTCTTGCAGTCCCTTGTCTTCTGCAGCCACACTTCGTCCGATTGTGTTCCCGAGGCATACTGAGGTCTCGACTCCGTCATAAGCTTCAGGAGCCAAAGGATGTTTTACCCAGTGCATGAGGTAGCGCATTTGGTGGTACAGGTCTCGGAGATCATAGCTGTATGTACGCTTTGCTAATGTATCTATCCCACGACGCATCTCTTCGCCTCAATCCACCACGGCCCCTTCCCTTTTTCCCCCACCCCAGACATATCACCATTGAGATGCGTGTAATCCCTCCTCCCGCTCTGCAAATCCATCTCCTCCAACTTCACCCACTTCGTCTTCTTCACAACTTTCCAGAATACGTACAGCACCATGAAGATGACCAGCACGATGTAGTTGAACACAAAGTTCACTACGTCGAACCCGCCTATGAACGTTCCATAACCTGAAATGACGACCAGGAATATGTTCAGTCCGACGACGAAGTACGTGCCGTACGGATAGAGCATAGCTTTGTATGGCAGATCGGAGACAGAGTTCCCTTGCAGCACCCAGGCCTTACGGAACCGGACGTGGGTCACGCCTATGAAGGCCCATGCGATGAATGTTGCGGCACCGGCGATATCTATAAGATACGTGAAGACTTTGCCAGCTCCGGCAGTGATGTTGAGTAGCGCTAGCAAGCCGAGGAAGTTCGAGATTAGGATGGCGTTCACGGGTGTGCCATTCTTCGTGGTCTTTCCGAAGATCTTGGGCGCTCTGCCGGTCTTCGCGAGCGTCACGAGCGAGCGCGAAGCGACGTAGATGGCTGAGTTGATGGAGGAGAATTGGGCTGTGAGCATCACCACATTCACCAGACTGCCTGCACCTGGCCAGCCGGCTTGCACGAGCGCGATCGTCCAGGGCGATTTGCCGGTCTTAGTGTCTGCGCTCAGAAGCTCGTCGCTATCAGAGGGCACGAGGAGGCCGGCGAAGAAGACAAGGCCGATGAAGATGATGAGGATTCGCCAGAAAGTCTGCTTGATAGCCTTGGGCAGATCTCGAGCAGGGTTCCGAGACTCTGCAGCGGTAAGAGCCAGCATCTCAGTACCACAGTAGTACACAGCAGCGAGCAGAAAGGTCTGCCCAAAGCCGTTGATGCCGTTCGCGAAGGGTCCGGGAGTCTTCCAGTACCGAAAACCGATGTACTCACCTCCGACACCGCCAGTATTGATCAGAATCGCAACAAGGAAGCCACCGAGCACGCAGAAGAGCTTCCAGGAGGCTAGCCAGAACTCAATTTCTCCGTAGACGACGACGCCCATCAAGCTCACAGTCTGATAGAACGCCCAGGCTATCAGGATCCAGCCATAAGATGGGACTTTTGTACTCCAGAGTGCGAAGATAATCGATAAATTATTATAATCATTGGCAAGGTTGCAGACCCAAAGGTACCAGTAGTTCCAGCCCAGCGCGAACGCCAATGCCGGATCGACGAAACGGCCAGACATCTCAATGAAGGCACCTGGGATGGGTAAGAGGGTGCTCATCTCGCCGAGCGCTTGCATAACGAAGAAGACGTCTATGCCGATGATGGTGAAGCAGATTAGGGCGCCGAGAGGGCCGGAGGAGGCGACCGCTGTGCCGGTGCCGTACCAGATGGATGCGCTGGGTAGCGTCATTACAAAGTGATGGCTTCGTGGTCGAGGTTCAGCAGTAGACGTACCCAACAACGCCTCCGAATGCTATCATCTGTAGGTGTCTTCCCTTGAGGCCGCGTTGCAGACCCTCGTCCAGAACGTTCACGTTATTCGCTACAGCATGGGGCAATGATGCCGCCAGCGACCTCAGGGTGGGCATCGGGCGCGACTGCATTCGATACGCCCAACTTCTCATCGTGAGACTCTGTAGGACTTTCCATTGTCGACGCATGTGGGTACAGCAACAATGGAAATGAGATACTGGACGTTGTAAAGAAGACTTACGAATGGAAGGTAGGAATGTACTGCACCTTACGATGGACCAGGCCAAGCCATCGAGAATACTACCTTCGAATGCGACTGCATGATCAGCATGGTGGATATCAGATAAGGCGTGATCAACGACTGCGATGCCGATCAGTATGGCACTTCGGACGAGAAGAGCCCGAAGGTGCGACAGAGCCAACAGTATCAGTGTCAGCAGCAAGAGCGTGCGATAGCTACCCACAGAGTCCAATATGACATGAGCTTTGCATAGTGGAGGAGATAAGCTTGGGCAGCTGCTTGTCGAAGGTAAGCTTGGTGCGACATCGCTTGGGAGGTGGGGTGGGGAACCTGACTCGAGCCTCACTCCGAGTGCATCAGGTACAACGTTAAAACAACTATTGAACGTGTAGATCCCACTGGAGGATGCTGGGAATGCAGCGAGGCCGCAGTACCTCCATTTCCTGTGTTTCAAATCGAAAAGCTCAATGAGGGTGTGTCGAGGACTGCAATGTCGAGAAGACGTCACGAGATGCATATCTCTAAGCAGATGCTTCCCATTGAATGGGCAAAGGTGGCATTGCACTCCCGGTGAGCACGGTAACAGCACGGGGCTCCTCAGACTCTTCGAAGAGCGGAGATGCGCGCTGTCATCAGACGCACACACTTCTCCTGTCCGTGAGGAGTGATCCACGTTACTAGGTGGCTTGTATACAGATGCACTTTGCTATGGCACCATTAGCGATGCGGCTCGGGGTACAGCAGTCGTCGGAGTGGCTGGCTCGAGTAATTACACAGGAGCATCCGGCCACACTACATCAGTATGTCGACATCGTGACCCTCTTGCGAGTGCTTCGTCCTGGTACCTTAGGCTACCCACTCAGCTGCCAAGATCTGGTGCACTGATACGTCCATGCCTTGCGACGCAAAACAAGGCATCGGAGAATTGACAACGTGCATGAAGTTAATCGGCCGAGCTGCCATCTTCGTAGATGGCCCTACCCGTAGTCGGATGGTAAACGACGGTGAGGTGCTGATATAGTTCGCCTACCTCGACCAATGATCGTCGTCCTTGGAGTCTCGACGAACGACCATTGTCTTGTTTGCAAGCTTACAGTGATGCATAATTTGGTCGGGCGAATAGGAAGCTCCGACGGATCGCCACGTCTGCCGCTTGTACAAAATCGAAGATGGGTTGGAAGATGCTAAGATCTTACTTTTGGGGCGGCTGATGCGACGATCAAGCCATTGGGAAGCTGCCTGCCCGACAACCCTGAGTGGTCGACATAGGATATGCAGATGCGGATACTTGACACGTCCAGGAGCATTGTGAGCAAATCATAGCATCGGGAGTGGGTGCACACGACCAAGCAAAGGCCATTGTCGGCAAAATTACAAAGCACTCGTCGAGGATCAGATCCGTTTGCCCATGCTCTCATTCAAACGACATCCAGGTTCAGCCACATTTGTATCATGTCCATGCACGGTCGAAACGCACGGCCAAGGCCAATGGTGGCAGTCGCGACTGCGATCTTCGAAATCGCTTCACTCTTCTGCACCTCGAATAGCAGCCAAGATCACCGTTCTATGAATACACTCATTTCGATGCCTCGGCGATTCCGAATGCATGTCGCAATACTCCCCGTGGAGATCTGCAAATCTTCACTCTTCACGTCTAGACAACGTGAGGCGCAGCGGCCGCCGATCAATTGTGGCGACGCTTTTCCTAACGGCCCGCCGATGTTTCATCTAGCACGTGCGGATCCAACGTCAGTACTCGGCAGTTCGTTACTAGACCGTGCTAGACCCACGTCCATTGGGCGCCAGCGTCGCTCAGGGTCTGGTTCCCCGGCACGTTCCGATAGATTTGCAAACGTCGTTAGACGATGATATGCTCAAGGAATGCAAGACTCGATCAAATGAAGCGCTAAAATTACAGAAAGCTGGCACAAATGTAGCGCGCTTGCGCTCGATGTCATGCGAACGACACTGAAGTACCGCGTAAGGCGGCATACTTCGAGGAGACATCGAGTCAGACTCTCGGGTGGCGGCGCGGGCTTCCAAGCCTGAAGTCCAGTGTAGGGCTCCCGCGACCTCATCCCTGCCTATAACGGATGTCGAGCACGGAACGGCCACCAAAGCAGCCATGATCTGTACCTATTGCTGCTACATTCGCACAGTGCTCCGATGCCAGCTGCTATCTGACCAGTCAGCACGTGGCTTGACTTGAAACGTATCGCGCCACAATGGGCATACCTGCACCTAGTGCAGCGGCATGTTCGTGGAGTTCATCTGTTGTCCAGTAACCATTACGGCTCCCGGCACTTTACTTTATGATGCGAAGATACTATTCTTACAATGCTGGAGAGATCTACAATCGACTCAGCCACGATACAGGCACTTTTCGGTCACTGATACTAGGGTTGCTTGACTTCATCGTTGCGAATTCTTGCAACTACCACTGCACACATGTGGCAAACTCCGTGTGTATGTGCGTGCTAGCGCGGAAAGGTTGGCGAAGCGAGGAGGCTTCTGTCGATGCGCATTCGCCATGCCGCATCACCGCAGCCCGTTGGCTAGCTTGGGTAGAAACATGCATTCAGGCGCAATTGCTGGTCCGACATCTTGTCAAGTCTGCCGGGCCCATATCGGCCAGGGGTGCGTCTACTAGGCAAGTACCTGCATGTGGCCGCGGCGAATGCGTACGCAGCTTGCGTTCAAACCTGGAGCTGATCCATGCAGCATTTTGTATCATTTCATGCGGGTTGCGAGGACCTCTTCTCCACCTGACCAATCCTGAGGCAGCATCGCCCTCTCCCAGAGGATATGACACTTGACGCCCAGGGTGCCTCACACTTGAGAGTGGCGATCTCGCGGATGCGTTCTCTTCCATATCTCTAAATCGAACCACTTCTCCCTCCCCGTCTGCTGCGCATCTCGCTAACCGACAGAGACGAACATGCTAATGCAATAAGGTGCCATATCTCAAGCAACTAAGTCGGTCACTCTGTTGTCCTGCATGCGTGCCGTCTGATGTGCCGGCATCGACACCTCACAGTCCCCTCGAGCACTCATATCATCCCGACTTGGCCCTCGATCACGCTCGTTCGACATTTCAATCTAATTCAATCGCTCATGATCTGGACCTGCCTTCGCCTATTCACCGGATGCTATCGGCCATTCTGTACTATCGTTATTCAAACCATCCATCGCTCTCGCGCTACAGTGATTTGACTTCAACCTGACTTGTCGCAATCGTGGCAAGCTGCTTGGTATTGCAGGCTCCATGCGCGACCGCCACACTGGCCGGCCCATACCAAGGCTACGTCTTCGACTATGCTGGCCAGAACTTAGAAGAACAGGCCAACGACCAGACTTCGGGGACTGACACGCAATATGGCATGCTGTTGTCGCAAGGCTTCCAGCAGCCCTCTGGCCAGTACATCGAGGCGCAGGTCTCGCAATCGTTCCAGCATGCACTTCCAGCAGCAGTCCTGCCTTCGCAAACATCCGCTCCGGAGCCAACATACGGCTTGGAGCCGACGCCAATGCTGCCGTCACAGCAGATCTCTCGTCCGAGCTCACACAACACAAATACGCAGTACAGCAGCCCGCGCCAGAACTTACAAGCTCAGCTTGTCTACCAAGCGCAACAACAGCAGATTCAGCAACAACAGATCCAGCAACAACA